>BOPN01000217.1:535672-548172 GCA_017312705.2 Penaeus japonicus
TCTCCCGTTTAGAGTTTCTTAATTTGCCGCAGGTGAGTGCTTGTTTGCTTGTTTGATGTGTTTGTGAGTATCGGCATGTGTCCCGTGTATGTGTGTATGTTTTGTGTATGTCCGTTTGTGTGTCTGTGTGTTTTGCTTGTGCGGATGTGGATGCGTGTGTGTGTATTTTTGAGTTTGTGTATGTGTGTGTGTATGTGTATCGCATTTATGAATGTTTCTGTTTGTGTCGATTTGTGGTTTTCGTGGATGTGTGTGAATATGTACGCATTCCTGCATGTCTGTGCCTCGGTGTACATGTGTTTGTGCATGTGTACGCTTTCACCCGTGACGACTGCATGCGTGTGTGTAAACATCGGGACTTAAGCAGAGGGCGTTCCTAGTTCTCGTGACCGATGGCCTCAGGGGGGAGGGAGAAGGAGAAGGAAGGAGGGAGGGAAGGAAGGAGGGAGAGAGGGAAGGAGGGAGGGAAGGAGAGAGGGAGGGAGAAGCGAAGAAAGAAGAAGAAGGAGGAGAGAAGAAGAAGGAGAAGGGTAACAGGAGAATGGGAGAAAAAATGCGTGGAGAGAGAGGAAGAGAGAGAGAGAGAGAGAGAGAGAGAGAGAGAGAGAGAGAGAGAGAGGCGAAGCATTACCAGCATTGTCATGTCAAGGGGGAGGGTATAAAATGTAAAGCCTTAGGGGAAGAGAGGGGAGGGGAGACAGAGAGAAGGGAGGGGGGGAGAGGAGGGAGGGGAGGATAGGTTAGTCATTGCATGTTCATAATGACTCCGCCCCTCCCTCCCTCACCACCCGCCCTTCCCTCCCTCCCATACCCCCTCCCCCCTAGCAGTGAAGAAGAGCCCAAGACACCCTTGTACACTGCTTATCGACAGCTCTATTACACGGTCCCGCAAGTATATAATGTGGGCGGGGGGTGAGATGGGGAGGGTGGGGGGGTGCGGCTCTCTCGGATCACCTTCGGAGCTCATGAGAGGAAGGGCGGAGGAGGAGGAGGAGGAGGAGGAGGAGGAGGACGAGTTAGAAGAAGAGGAAAAGAAGGTGGGGAAGAAAAGGAGGAAAATGAAGGTGGGGAGGAGTTAGGAGAGAAGGAAAAAGAAAGAGGGGAAGAGGAGATGGAGGAAGGAGGAGGGATAGAGAAGGTGGGGAAGAGGGAGGAGGAAATAGAGGAAAGAGGAAGAAAAGAGAAGGTGGAGACGAGGTGATGGAGGGAGGAAGAGGAAACAAGAAGCAAGAAAAAAAGAGGTTAGGAGGAAGGGGAAGAAAAAAAATGAAGAGGAGAAAGAGAAGGCAGAAAAGGTTGGAGGAATAAAGGGAGAATAAGAATAGGAAAGCAAGAACAAAAAAAAAGGAGGAATACATAAGGAAGAGGGGAAAAAACATAAATAGATAAAAAGAAGAAGAGAGAAAAAGAAAAGAAAAGAATGCAAGTAAAAAAAAAAACAAAAACGAGGACAGGCATAAAGATCCTCGTTGGGTTCATAGGGTTCGCAGTGTCGGAGATGGTTCGCTCTGGCCGGATTCGGAAGGATTTGAGAGGATTCGGAGCTTCGGCCGCAGCTCGAGTCGGGTAAATGCTTCGACTCATGCGAGGATACGAAGACTTTTTTCTTTTTTTTTTCTTTTTTTTTCCAATTTCCTTCTATTTCCAGTTCAGTTCATGGTCTTAACGAGAAATAAACAGATGTTATTAGTCGTCTAGATATGTGTATATAAAAAGGTGGAGAATATATCCGGGAAGGAATTAATTATTAAGATATTTCCTTCCTCCGGTATTTATTTTGAGGCTCGTGCGCTAGCTCCCTTCCGCTCCCGCGACGCCGTAAACTCGCTCGCGAAGTGAGAGGTTGCGAGATCAAGATATTTTCATCCCCTTGCACCTTTGTGGACCCGAGATTTTAATCATATCTCTCATCTCACGTCTCGCCGGAGATGAGAGTCTTTCGGAAGAGTCGGGAAAAAGAAAATCCGGGTCATCTCCCGCCATGACGTAAGGTCGTAGGGTCGAGGAAGATAGAAATGAGGAAATTTATAACCCGCGCCCTCTCTTATAGTAGCTTGAAACGGCCCGCCATTTTTCGACGCAATTTCTCCGGGATATGTATTTTCTTGTTTGTTTTGCTCGATATTTTGTTTGTTTTCTTTTGTTCCGCGTCGGGGGTTTGTTTATGGTGTCTTTTTCTTCTTAATTTTATTTCTTGGATTCTTGTCAGATTGAAATATACCAGAAAGCTTGGCATTGATCAAAATTCAATTATCTGTCTGGAAAGAAGATACAAAAAATCTTTCCACAACGAATAAGAAAAAAAAAAATCAATCTATAATCTATTCCTTACTTGCCTAATTTTCCATTCACGCATCTACAGTTTTACAATAAAACGTCGAGTCGATTAACATTGAAATAAGATATATTGCAATCTCACATCACGATCATCTGCGGTCGTGAACGGCGTTGTCTCTCAGGCGTGTGAGAAAGTCCTTCTTGCGTGCGCTGTTTCTCAAGACATAAAGGAAGATGTACACACGACGAGAGGGAGATACAGACGCTCATACACGCGTGCACAGGGATACACATACACACACACACACATACGGACACACACAATCTCTCTTTCTCTCCTTCCCTCTCTCTCCTCTCTCTCCTCTCCGCCCTCCCCCCTCTCGTTCTCGCTCTCTCTCTCTCTCTCTCTCTCTCTCGCTCTCTCTCTCTCTCTCTCTCTCTCTCTCTCTCTCTCTCTCTCTCTCTCTCTCTCTCTCTCTCTCTCTCTCTCTCTCTCTCTCTCTCTCTCTCTCTCTCTCTCTCGCTCTCTCTCTCTCTCTCGCTCACCTCCCCACAAAGAAAATGTCTCAGGACGAAAAACGATTCAGGGAAGCGTCAAGTTTTGAAGACCCACGAGATACAGTCTGTGGATTTTCGTAGTGGAATGAGGTAATTTTATCTATTCATATATTACTTTATTTACCGTTGTGATTGTTCATATTACTATTGCTACTGTTACTTTTATTGGTAGATGTAATATCATTGTTGTTATTATCAATATCATCATTATTATTTCTATGATTATTATCATAATTATGATAACTATTAGCATTATCATTACTGTTATTGTCATTATCATTATCATTTTTATTAATATCATTATTGTTGTTAATACTATCATGATTGTTATTATCCTTTTATAATCATCATCATCATTATTACCACTATCATTATCAAGAGAGCAATGGCAAGTGGAGTTGGTGGAGGTAGAGAGGAGAAGCCGGAGACGAGGGTGGTAGAGGTGGAGAGAGAGAGTGGGAGGTGGTGGTGGAGATAGAGGTAGAGGCAGAGAGAAGAAGCTGGAGATGGTGGAGGTGGAGAGGGAGAGGAAGGTAGAGGTGGAAAGGGAGGTGGAGGGAGAGGTGGGAGTGGAGAGAGAGTCATAGGTCGAGCTGGAGAGGGAAATGGAGGTGGAGGTAAATAGGGAAGAGTAGAAGATAAAGTCATTTGAAGTGGAGGTGGAAGTGGAGGAGGACACAGAAAAAATTAAGGCGGTGGAAGAGACAAAAAAAAAAAAAAGCGGAGGAAGAATTCGTGTCTCTGTGTCGTCATCCACCTCGCAAGAGCGTTAGCGTGTGACCTTTGACCTCGCCTTTACTCCACCTTGCACTCGGGCTAAAATGTCATGAAACCGCACTCAGACCTGGTGAAGTCAGAGCATTAAGTGATGTGTGTGTGTGTTTGTGTCTGTATGTGTTTGTGTGTGTGTTTGTGTGTGTGTTTGTTTGTGTGTATGTGTGTGTATGCGTGTGTATCTATGTGCGTATGTGTTTGTGTTTTAGTACCTTTCTCATTAAATTTAGACAGGCAGACAGAGAGAGAGGTAAAGAGATACAAAAGTACACACTAATAGACAGACAGGGAGAGAGAAAGTGGGAGGAGGAGAGAGAGGCAGAAATAGAGATGGAGAGAGAGAGAGAAAGTGGGAAGAGGAGAGAGGCAGAAATAGAGATGGAGAGAGAGAGAGAAAGAAAGAGAGAAAGTGGGAGGAGGAGAGAGGCAGAAATAGAGATGGAGAGAGAGAGAGAAAGAAAGAGAGAAAGTGGGAGGAGGAGAGAGGCAGAAACAGAGATGGAGAGAGAGAGAGAGAGAGAGAGAGAGAGAGAGAGAGAGAGAGAGAGAGAAAGAAAGAAATCTGTCTTTAGCACTGAGATTATATTACTCAGCCAGAGGATCGTAAGGTGCCAGCGAAGCGTGAGGGAGCAGGAGGTCAGCCGAGGTCAGCACAGGTCACCCGCGGACGCTTACCACAGAGCTTCTTGCCCGCCCTCACGCCCATATCGGGACGATGCGCACCCCGCCTCTTGCTCCTGCCGACTCCGAGCCGCCCACTTCATCCAGCTTAGTATTTTTTTTTTTTTTTTGTCTTTCTGTCTCTAATACTCTTTCTATCTTTCTCTTTCTCTTTCTTCCTTTCTTTCACTTTTTCTCTCTGTTTCTCCTCTCCCATTTGTCTGTTATTTCTGTTATTTCGGTTTAATATCATTATCATTATTGTCGGTGTTGTAATTGTTATTTTGTTGTTTTTTGTTGTTAGCTATAGTAGCAGTATCATAAATATTATTACTAGTATTATCATCATCATTATTATCATTGTTGATTTTTACCATTGTCATTATTCTCATCATGATCATTATATTCCTCCGTTTCCTCCTCCTCATCATCATCATCACCATCATCATCATCATCATCACTATCATCATTATTATCCCCAATATCATTAGTATCATCATTTGTAATTCCCTTTTTCTATATCTCTCTTTCCTCCTCTCACTCTCCTCTCTGCTTTACATCAACATTTTCCCTCCTTTTATTACCCTTCATATATTCCCCCTTTTTATTCCCCTCTCTCCTTAAACACCCCTCGCTTTCTCTCCCCTCTCTGAACAACACATGATGGTCACTCTTACGTCATTTCTCCTCCCCATCATCCACCCCTTTCCCCCCCTTCCTCCCTTCCCCTCCCCCCTCCCCCTTGCCTCATTAGTGAGATGTATGATGAGGCTTGTTTTACACACTCCTCTGTCACGCGCGGTGCAGCTCGTAACATCAGAAGTGTATGGTTTGATGGGAGGGAAAGAGAGAAGGGGAGGGTGAGAGGAAGAGGAAGGGGTAGTGGGGGAGGGAGACAGAGAGGGTGAGGAAGAGAGAGAGAGAGAGATAGATAGATAGATAGAGAGAGAGAGAGAGAGAGAGAGGGTGAGGAAGGGAGAGAGAGAGAGGATGAAGAGAGGGAGACATATGGGAGGAGGAGAGAGACACAAAGGGGGGGATGGAGACAGAGGGAGAGAGAGAGAAAGAAAGAGAGAGATAGAGAGAGAGAATGTGAGTGAGAGAGAGAGAGAGATAGATAGATAGATAGAGAGAGAGAGAGAGAGAGAGAGAGTGAGTGAGAGAGAGAGAAAAAGTGAGAAAAGAGAGAGAGAGTGAGAGAGAGTGAAAGAGAGAGAAAGAGTGAGAGATAGATAGAGAGAGAGAAAGTGAGTGAGAGAGAGAGAGAGACAGAGAAGAGGGGAGCAGTGAGAGAAGTGAGATGAGTGAGAGGCAACCTTCCCCTCTCTCCCATTCCCCTCAAATTTAGGATCCTCTCTCCCCACCTCCTATATATCCCATTCCCCCCCCCCCCCCCCTCCCTCCTTCCATCTCCATCTATATCACCCTCTCCCCTCTACCCCTCTCCCATCTACCCCCTCTCCCACTCCGCATTAAATCCACGCTCCCCTCTTTTCCCCTTTTCGAAGTTTGTAGTCTATAAAAAAATGGTAAATAAACACTTAAAATTACACATTCCAAGCAATAAAGTAACAGGGACGAAACAAGGACATTATTTATGAACGTGAATTGAAAATTTTCTTCATATTCATATTTTTTGTTTATTTTCTTATCTTCTCCTTCTTCTTTATCTCGTTGGCTCTGGCTTTTTCTCTCGTTTGCTTCTCTTTACTATTCTTTCCCTATGGCAGAGAGTGTACGAGTGAGTGAGAGAGAGAAGGAGAGAAAGAAAGAATGAGAGAGAGAGAAGGAGAGAAAGAGAAAGAATGAGAGAGAGAGAAGGAGAGAAAGAGAAAGAATGAGAGAGAGAGAAGGAGAGAAAGAGAGAGAAGGAGAAAGAAGGAGAGAAAGAGAGAGAGGGAGAGAGGAAGGAGGACGAGAATGGGAGAGAAAGAGAGAGAGAGAGAGAGAGAGAGAGAGAGAGAGAGAGAGAGAGAGAGAGAGAGAGAGAGAGAGAGAGAGAGAGAGAGAGAGAGAAGAAATAGAAGGAACAAAAAATAGAATTCAAAGAAAAACAAGTACAAAAAATATATTACAGAAGAGGGGAACGCACGCAAGTCAGAAGGGCGAGGGAAGAAGAGAAGAGAGGGGAAAAACTAAGGGGAAATGAGGAGTAAAGAAGAGGGGAATTGATAAATAATGGTTATTGTGTCATGGTTAGGGAATGTCACATTTCGCGCTGAAGGGGAGACTGAAGTAAATTAGTATTGAACCCTCATTAAATTGATGTTTATTGTGGTGGTGATGAGGCAATTAATTAAAACAATTATGATAATATTAACGGTTATGTTATTAACACCGATGTCAATAATGTCAGTGGCATTGTTGATAACAATAATGTCAGTGACAATGTTGATAACAATAATAATGACAAGGATTAAAATGTTAATGGCAATTTAAATAACCATTAGCGGTATTGATACCCTGAAAAAATATATATAAACAATAACAACACGAGAACATACCACAGTCATAACATAGACAGAACAATGATAACAATAACAAACAATACTACAATCATTAGCATCTCAACAAATAAATATACTTACAAAACAAAACATAGAAAACAAAAAAACAAAGAAACTAAAAAAAACATACCATGTTTGGCAAATCAACAAAAACACAAGAGATCAAAATTAGTGATAAACAACAGATAAGATCGCCAGAGAGGGAGGGGAGACTGAACAAAAAAAAAATTAATGTACCAAACCAATGACGATTCGAACAAAGAACATTACGGGAGTAATTTGTACCTAAGGGGGGGGGATAGGATAATGATCGTGGGTGGGGTGAGAGAGAGAGAGAGAGAGAGAGAGAGAGAGAGAGAGAGAGAGAGAGAGAGAGAGAGAGAGAGAGAGAGAGAGAGAGAGAGAGAGAGAGAGAGAGAGAGAGAGAGAGAGAGAGAAAAAGAGAGAGAGAGAGGGGGTGGAGATGGAGAGGGAGAGATAGATAGATAGTTAGAGAGAAAGAGAGAGAGAGGCAGAGAGAAAGAGAGAGATAATAATAGCAATTACGATAATCACCAAAGATGCTAACGAAAACAACGCGCAAAAGAAATGCAAAACTATATGAAAAAAAAATCCAAAAGCATTTAGTTACACTCCCTCTTTGAAACAACTTTATTAAATGAATAATACTGATTATGATATAAGATATTAAAAAAATAATTAAATATGAATAGATGCTGACTGCGAGGAGGCAAACCGCAATGTTGCATAAAAGTCGTCAGAGCATTTGCATAATAACATATTTGTATATTCTCATGCACAATATCTGTGTTTGATCTGCCGGCAATGCAACGAAGAACAAAACTGAATGTGTGTACTTTTTTATTGCAACGGATGAGTTAGCCTAATGATTCAGATTAAAATAGAAACGATTTTTGAATAGATTTATTTGCATGCGTCTACGTTTGTTGTGAATGAAACGTAATGAATATTTCTTTTCTTTTTTAATTTTTCTTTTTCGCCCATCTACTTTTTTTTTTTTTTTTGGGGGGGGGGTGTATTGTCTCTCTCTTCTTTCATTTGGTTTTGATTTTTTATTCCATTTCTTTTGTTTGTTTGTTTTTCTTCTTTTTTTCTCTCTCTCTCTTGTTTCCCTCCTCCCTCTCTCTCTTTCTCTCTCTCTCTCTCTCTCTCTCTCTCTCTCTCTCTCTCTCTCTCTCTCTCTCTCTCTCTCTCTCTCTTTCCCCACCTCCCCTTTCGTATCTCCTTTCTTCTCTCCCTCTCACTAACCAACTAGCCTTCCAGAAACACACACACACACACACACACACACACACACACACACACACACACACACACACACACACACACACGCATATACATAACAATTTGAGACCCCGAAGACGGTTCAGCTCAGCATACATAAACAGAAACCACAAACAACCTCTAACCATTATGCATGTACATAACTATGAATAAAATTTACAGACACAGTTAAAGCTTAAAATACACACATGTATTCAGAACTCATACCACACACACACACACACACACACACACACACACACACACACACACACACACACACACACACACACACACACACACACACACACACACACATTTTTACGTACACGCACACATATTTTTACGCTCACAGTTATTTACTCAAAGTTCTTTCTTTCTTTGTGTTTCGGGGTGGGGGTGGGGTGGGGGTGGGGGCAGGTGAAGGGGGTATTGCATGTAAGTTTGTCTGCCTGTATTTGTTTTGCGTGCCTTGTTGCATTGTGTGTACGTTTGTGTTTGTCTGTATGTGTATTTGTCTGTATCCGCGTTTTTGTCTGTGTGTTGGCACGTGTGTGTGTGTGTGTGTGTGTGTGTGTGTGTGTGTGTGTGTGTGTGTGTGTGTGTGTGTGTGTGTGTGTGTGTGTGTGTGTGTGTGTGTGTGTGTGTGTGTGTGAGTGTGAATGTGTGTTGAAAACAAAACAATGAAGGAAAACTCAGGAAAACACCGAAGGCATTTTCGCTTTACTGCTTACTGATTACTTCGGCATATTCGTGTATTTTCCTGTAATTTCCTTCGTTGTTTTGTTTTCAACTTGTTCAGCTTGAATCCTTCACGCGCGGTGTGCGTGTGTTTGTTCGTGTGTGTGTGTGTGTGTGTGTGTGTGTGTGTGTGCGTGTATGTGCGCGCGCGCGCGTGTGTATGCATGTTTGTACAAGTGTCTAAACGCACGTATATGCATGTGTGAATGTGTCCATATGTATATATACATGTATACAATATACATCTACATGTCCATGCACGCTTATGCACATGTATCCTTACTCGTATCAATGTCAGCTGATTGTGTTTACAAGACTCGCTCACTGTACACTCGGCCCTTCCCCACCCGCTTGCATATGGTCCACTTATTTAACTCTAATTGGCCATGGAGGGGGGGTGGGGAGGTCGGGAATGGGTAGGGGGGGAGAGGGGGGAAGGAAAATGATCCTCACAAATAAGGTGTGTTCAGGGTCGGTACGTAGGGGAGAGGGGGAGGGGGAGTGGGGTGCGAAGAGGGTGGTAGGGGGATGAGGGGTGGGGTGATGGATGGGGAGAGGGTGGGGGGTGGGGGAAGAGCATATGGGGATACTTATTCTCAGATGATGGGGGTGGATACGGAATGGGTGGTATAGCATTATCATCCTCAATGACTGTCTCGGGATTATAGATCGTGAATATCTGTCTCTATACTTATTTTATTATTTATTTATTCATTGGTTCTGATATCATATTTCTCTCTTTCCTTTTTATTTTATTCATTAATTTTGTGTGTCTGTCTGTGTGTCTCTCATGTTCCTCATCCTCTTTTTTCTTTTTCTTTTTTTTTCTTTTTTTTCTTTTTTTTCTTTCTTTTTTTTTTTTTTTTTTTTTCTCTTTCTCTCCTACCCTCCCCCCCCCTTACCCCACCTAAAAAAAAAAAAAAAAAATCTTCACAATATTCTTTATACTCCTCACTGCCTCAGCCACCACCCCCCTAAGCCATCCCTGGTTGGCTTTACACCCCTCCTTTCCACCACCCCCCTCCCCCTCCCCCCCATGTCCATGACCGCCCATCTCTCTCCTCTCTCTCTCTCCACACGACCCTCCCCCTCATTCAATCCCCCTGCCTATACCACCCCCATCCCCGTACCCCCCCCCCCCGAGTTTACCACCCTCTCCCTCCTCTACCCCCCCCGACGTCAGCCTCGTCATCCTCGTCCCTTGTCACGCTGCCAGCCGTGATATCCTCGGAATCTTTAATTAGCTGATATGGCGTTCGGTGTCTTTTAATCAGTGCACTCGTTGTCCCTGGAGAGGGGCTGAGGAGGAGGAGGGGGAGGAGGAGGAGGGGTAGGGAGGGAGGGGGAGAGGGGAGTGAGGAGGAAGGGGAGGGGACAAGGGAGGAGGAAGAAGGGGAGGGGGAGGAGGAGGAGGAGGAGGAGGAGGGGGAGGGGACAAGGGAGGTGGGTGGAGGAAGAAGGGAGGTGGGAGGAGGAGGGAGGAAGAAGAGGAGGGGGAGGGAGGAGTGAGGAAGAAGGGGAGGGGGAAGAAATGAGGTGGGAGGAGGAGGAGGAGGAGGAGGTGCGGGTGAGGTTAGTGAGGGGTATATGGAAGGGTATATGGGAGA
Source organism: Penaeus japonicus (assembly GCA_017312705.2). NCBI lineage: Eukaryota > Metazoa > Arthropoda > Malacostraca > Decapoda > Penaeidae > Penaeus > Penaeus japonicus. The sequence goes on from BOPN01000217.1 coordinate 546,081, forward strand.
GAGAGAGAGAGGTGGGGGTTGAGAGAAAGGAGGTAAGAAATAGGTGGGGTTAGAGGAAGGGAGACAGGGTTAGGAAGTGAGGAAGGGGGAAAGAAGATGGAGTGAAGGTTAGGATAGGAGTTGGGGAAAGGGGAGATAGGATGGAGGATGAGAGAAAGGAAGTGGGGATGAACTGTGAGGATGGGGAAAAGGGAAGGAGGAGGAAAGGAGAGAGGGAGGACGAATGATGGAAGATGGGTGAAGGGGAGGTAGTCAGGGGATATATAGGGGAAGGGGAAGGGTGTTAGGGAGGGAGATAGTGGAAGGGTCAGGAGAGGAGGAGAGAGATGAAGTAAAGATGTAGGCGGAGGGATGCTGAGTGACAGGGTACGTGTCATCTCTATTTTAAGATGACTTTTTCTCCAAATCTAACACATTTACATTCTTGTGTCATATCTATTCTCAGACCATTTTCATTTTTCAATCTGAACGCGCTTAACATTCATTATATATATATATATATATATATATATATATATATATATATATATATATATATATATATATATAGTTTTTTATTTTTATTTTTTTATTTTATTTATTTATTTATTTTATTACTGACGTGTTTATGGTCCCCTGTAATTATATTCGACCACACCCAAACACATACTACTACTAAACACAGACATGCCGATACACACAAACATTTACACACACAGACCCCATACTCACGAGACTGCATAAAATAAGTAAATACACACACAAGCCAGAAAACCGAAGACACACCCTCAACAATGCCCGAAGTGTACAGTACACAATAGAAGGGAGTCTTCTGTATACATTACCTCTGCCATATTCAGCCTTCTCCTGCCCCCCTCCCCCTCCCTCTCACCCCCCTCTTGTCAGACTGCCAGCCTTGTCACACTACGACACAGAGCCCCTCTCCCCCTTACTCTACTCTTCCCTCCCCTCCTCTCTCCCCCCCTCCTTTAGTAGTCTTCCTTCGTAGCCCCCCCCCCCCTTCTCCTCCCCTCCCGTGAGTTTGTTTACTGTGTCATAAGGGATAAATTTCAGAGAATACTCTCACTATCTTTTTTCTTTCTCCCTTTTTCCTTCTCTCTCTCTATCTATATTTCTTTTATTCTTTCTCTCTCTCTCTCTCTCTCTCTCTCTTCATTCTTCCTCATCTCCGCCCCTCCTTCGACATTTTTTTTTCATTCCCTTAATCTCTCTTTTGATCGTCACTTATTCATCATATACTTCTTCTTCCTCCTCCTCCTCTTTCCCCTCAGTCTCATTTTCCCCTCAGTCGTTACGTCTCCTTTACGCTCGAGCAGATACAAAAGACGCATCATGAGGGAAGGGGAGAAAGACGAGGGGAGGAAGGAAATGGAGAGAGAGAGAGAAAGAGAGAGAGAAGAGGAAAAGACAAGGAGCTATGGAAGATGATTGATGCAGAGGGAAATGGTGAGAGAGAGAGAGAGAGAGAGAGAGAGAGAGAGAGAGAGAGAGAGAGAGAGAGAGAGAGAGAGAGAGAGAGAGAGAGAGAGAGAGAGAGAGAGAAAGAAAGAGAGAAAGAGATAGAGAGAGAGAGAAAGAGAGGCAGAGAAAGAGAAAGAGCGAGCGAGAGAGAGAGAGAACGAGAGAGAGAGGCAGGCAGACAGAGAGTGTTTGAGAATGTCGAGATCCATTAGCATCTTGTCACCTTCCTCTTACTCTCCTCAGGTATCCCTACCTCTCCCTGCCCCCCTCCCTCTCCCCCTCCGACACACGCACACTGGCCCACCCCCATCCCCACCCCACCCCCCCTTTCCCCGTCATGCTCGTGGTATTATGATCGTCACATCAGCCGACCGAGGAGGAGGAGGAGGAGGAGGGAGAAGAGGCGGAGGACGAGGAGAAGGGAGGGGGAAGAGGAGGAAGAAAAGTGAGTGAGAAGAGGAGAAGGAGGAGGAGGAGGAGTAGAGTGAGAGTTAGAAGAGGACTAATAAAGGAGATGACAAAAGAAGAAAGGGGGCGAAAGAAAAGGAGTAAGGAAACAATTGAAAGAGGAAGAAGGAAAGAAAAAGTGAACGAAGAAGGGAAAAGGAAAAGGAGAAGGAAAAAGGAGGTG
>BOPN01000217.1:585124-590124 GCA_017312705.2 Penaeus japonicus
CTATCTTCTTCTTCTTCCTCTTTTTTGTCTTTTTTCTTCTTCTTCCTCTTCCTCTTCTGTCTTCTTCTTATTATTATTATTTTCTTCCTGTTTTTCCTCCACTTCTTATTCGCCTTTTCATTTTCTTTTCTTCTTCTTCCTTTTCTATGTATTTTTTTAGTTCTTCTTCCTCTTGTTTGTCTTTTCTATTTTTCATTTTTTCCTTCTTCTCCCTTTTCTTTGACCTTTCTTTTTTTCTTCTTTATTATTTTCATCTTCCTCTTCTTTCTCTTCTTCGTCTTTTATCTTCTTTTGTTCTTGTTCCTCCTCATATTATTCTTTTTTTCTGGTTTTGTTTTGTTTTCTTTTTTTTCTTCTTAATTTCTTGCTTCACTCGCGTATCTTCCCTCCCCCCTCCCTCCCCCCATTTCTTCGCCATCCCTTCTCCTCCCCCCTCCCATCCCCTTTCTCAATTCCCCTATTCTATCCCCTCCCCTTGCCTCCTTCACTCCAGACCCCCTTATTTCCTCCTTCTTATCCCTGTCTCCCCTTCCTTGTTCCCCTATTATCAGATTTTGGGCCGAGAATCAGAAATTGGGCCAAACATTAGAATTTGGGCCGAAAATCAGGATTTGGGCCATCAACATTTGGTCGACAATCAGAATTTGGACCGAGAATCAGGATATGGGCCATCAAAATTTGGCCCAACAATTAGAATTCGGACCGAGAACCAGAATTTGGTCCATCAAAATTTGGCCCAACAATCAGAATTTAGCCCAACAATTAGAATTTGGACCGAGAACCAGAATTTGGTCCATCAAAATTTGGCCCAACAATCAGAATTTATCCCAACAATTAGAATTTGGACCGAGAACCAGAATTTGAGCCCTCAAAATTTGGCCCAACAATCAGAATTTAGCCCAACAATCAGAATTTGGACCGAGAATCAGGATTTGGGCCATCAATATTTGGCCCTACAATCAGAATTTGGGCCGAGAATCAGAGAACATGAGGTGAATCGACCTTAAATTCGCCGAGCAGACCCAATCGCTTCCTTTCCCGGGCCTCGTGATCCCATCGTCTCCCTGACCATAAGGCTCAATCACCGTATAGATAAACACGGGAACTCCGACCAAAGAGACGCATCATGGATAGCGCTAATTAGACGCCGGCTCATCCACTTAGCAGCCAATTAATCGTGTAGAATGGGTTTCCTAAGGACGTTCCTCCCATGTTTATGAGCGAGATAATGGCCTTTGGTGGACTTACAACCCACTCGGAGGTCTCTGAGATAAGGCGTTTTCTCGAGACAATCTTCGTTTCTCGTCTTCCGTTCGATATATTTTCGTCTTGGTTGTTGGGGGATATTTCTCTCCTCTCTTGCTCTTTCTTTCTTTCTTCTCTTCTCTCTTCTCTTCTCTTCTTTCTTTCTTGATATTTTCTTCTTTTTTCTCGTCTCGTCTCTTCTCTTCTCTTCTCTTCTTTTCTCTCTTCTTCTCTTCTCTTTCTCTTCTATCTTTCTCTTCTCTCTTCTCTTCTCTCTCTCTTCTCTCTCTCTTCTCTTCTCTCCTTTCTTCTCTTTCTCTCTCTTCTCTCTTCTCATCTTTCTTTCTCTCTCGATCTCTTTATCTCTGCCTCTCTCCCTCTGTATCTGTCTCTCTCTTCTCTTCCATTATTTTTTCTTCTCTTCTCTTCTCTCTCTCTATGTCTTTGTCTCTCTCTCTCTCTATCTCTCTCGCCTCAATCTATTTTTCTTTGTTTCTCTCGCTGTTTCTATCTCTCTCTTCTCTTCTATTCTCTCTTCCTCTCTTCTCTCTCTCTCTCTCTCTCTTCGTTTCTTTCTCCTCATTCATCTCTCCCGTCCTTTATCTTCACATTTTTTTTGAGACAGTTAATGAGACAGATAAGTAGATAGATGGATGGATAGATACACGTACCCATAGTCTGTGTGTGTGTGTATGTGTGTGTGTGTGTGTGTGTGTGTGTGTGCGTGTGAGTTTATGTGTGTGAATGCGAATCAAATTGAGCAAATCGCGAGTGAAATTCGCAACGAAGAACAACCGCAAAGATGAAAAACAAACAAGCAAACAAAGAAGAAGGATATAGAAGAGTAAATAGGTCACCAATCACCTATGGTCGATTCGTCATTGCAAGCCAAAATGTCAAGAGCCAAAAATAGACGGAATTATTGGCTATACAAGGTCGTGCAACAAGGTATTCTGTGCAGGTCGAAAACTCATCGTTCACATATGGTGTGATGACGTAATGAAGGCACGCTGATTGGCAGTCGTGCTTAGCATATCAAACGACTCGCACACTGTTGCACGCACGCACTTCGGCTCATATACACACGCGCACTTAAATACACTTGCACACACGTACACGCACACACACACACACACACACTTACGCGCATAGAGCTACACACACACACACACACACACACACACACACACACACACACACACACACACACACACTTACACACACACACAGAGTCTCAGAAACACACGCAAAAACGCGCACGAATAATTGGAAATCGTACCTTGGGGTATAAATGTGTTGTAACACCTAAAAAAAAAAAAGTATATAGAACACATCAGCATATTTGTAAGAAGCGCAGATGTTTTGCAAAGTTCATAAAACATACTAGATAAAAAAAAACAAAGAGATAAACATTCCTTTTTTTATATGTATAATTTGAGTAGATAAATTTATAACCAGCTTGCACAGTATAATCTCCGAAGAATGACCAGGTCCCTTGTCATTAACGTAAGTTATAGCATCAACAGCAGACTGTAGATGTGTAGGTGAGCGATTATGTAAATAAGGAGGTTAAAAAGGGGGCGTTAAAAACATCGACGAGAGGAGAAAGGGCGAGGAAGTGAACTTAAGTGGTGATTATTATGCGTGTGAGTGGGCGTGGGGGTGTGAATGCTTTGCGTGTGTGTTGGTGGTTGTTGACTTGTTTCTCTGGGATTGTTTTTTTTTTTTTTTTTTTTTTTTTTTTTTTTTTTTTTTTTTTTTTTTGGGGGGGGGGATGGGGCTGTTTTGGATGTCTGTTTGTTGGTATGTTTTGTGTTTGTTTTTTTTTTTCTTCATTATTTGCCATTTGTTTCTCTCTCTCTCTTTCTTTCTTTCTTTCTCTGTGTCTGTGTCTGTCTCTGTCTCACTCTCTATATCTATCTATCTCTTTCTTACTTACACACTCACTGACTCATCCACTCCCTCCCTTTCTCTCTCTCTCTCTCTCTCTCTCTCTCTCTCTCTCTCTCTCTCTCTCTCTCTCTCTCTCTATCTATCTGTCTATCTATTTATTTATCTATCTATCTCTATCTCTTACTTACGCACTCACTAACTCACCCACTCCCTCGCTCTCTCTCTCTCTCTCTATCTATCTATCTATCTATCTATCTATCTATCTATTTACCTATCTATCTCCTTACTTACTCGCTAAATCAACCACTCCCTCGCTTTCTCTCTCTCTCATTCTCTCTCACTCTCTCTGTCTGTTTCTCTCTCTTTCTCTATCTATCTCTAACTCTTTCTTACTCACTCACTAACTCACCCACTCCCTCGCTTTCTCTCTCTATCTATCTATCTATCTATCTATCTCTTACTCACTCACTAACTCACCACTCCCTCGCTTTCTCTATCTCCCTCCCTCCCTCTCTCCCTCCCTCCCTTTCACCCTCCCTCCCTCCCTTTCACCCTCCCTCCCTCCCTCCCTCCCTCCCTTTCACCCTCCCTCCCAGCTTGTTCGCCAATCCAGCCAGCCCTCACGCAGTCCGACTGACTTCAGATAAGAAGCAATTATGTACTCGAACCATTACTTAGCGATTCTACACAAAAGTAAAAAGAGACGAGGGAGAACCGCCAATGGCTATCGGGCGGAGAGAGAGAGAGAGAGAGAGAGAGAGAGAGAGAGAGAGAGGGAGAGAGAGAGAGAGAGTTGACACTAGAGGCCTTTTGGGCGTCCGGGGAAATTAGCTTGTTAAAGGTGGTGGGATTGTTGAGATATTTCTGCCGGGGGAGAGGGGGGTGGTGGGGGTAGGGTGGGTAGGGTGGGGGGGTTTGGGAGGGTGGGAGGGAGGGAGGGTGGGATTAAGGGAGGGAGGGTTTGGGATTGAGGGAGGGAGGGAGGGTGGGATTAAGGGAGGGTGGGTTTGGGAGGGTGGGATTGAGGGAGGGAGGGAAGGAGGGATTAAGGGAGGGTGGGTTTAGGAGGGAGGGAGGGTTTGGGAGGGAGGGTGGGAGAGAGGGAGAGAGAGAGAGAGGAAGGGTGATAAAAAGAGATAGATAAAGAAAGAGAGAGAGAAAGTACGCAGATATCCTTAATACATAGCACACTTACATAAACGTATAAACGCCTGCCTCCATACACCAAGAAAAACACATGAATATAAATACGCATCCACGTACACATGTTAACAAACAAAACAAAAGAGAATCAAAACAAAAAAAGAAAAAAAAGCCCAAATTATCCGCAAACACGATGAACATCCCCAACCAAATCTCTATAAACCCAACCAAACATAAAACAAGGTGAAATTGGATCACCTCCCCCCCCCCCTGCGCTCCCCCCTCCACATCTATCCTCTCTGAGCCCCCCAAACACCCCATCCCTTACACTCATCCCCTCCACCCCTACCCCCTTCCCTCAGACCCCACCCTCTTCCCTTCCCTCAGACCCATCCCCCCTTCCTTCAGACCCCTCCCCCATCCTTCAGACCCACCCCCTTCCCTCAGACCCCCCCCTTCCCTTCCCTCAGACCCCTCCTTCCCTCAGACCCATCCCCCCTTCCCTCAGACCCCTCCCCCACCCTTCCCTCAGACCCCACCCCCTTCCCTTCCCTCAGACCCCTCCCCCACCCTTCCCACAGACCCACCCCCTTCCCTCAGACCCACCCCCATCCCACAGACCCCCCTTCCCTTCCCTCAGATCCCCCCTTCCCTCACCCCCCCCCCCTTAATCTAAAACACACAAACGCCCCACTGTTCTCAAAGACCCTCACGGCCCA
>BOPN01000217.1:602624-610124 GCA_017312705.2 Penaeus japonicus
CCTCCTAATCCTTCTCCCCCCTCTCCTCCTCCTCTTCCCCCTCCCTTCCCAACCCACTTTCCACCCCCCTCTCCCCTCTCCCCCTCCTCTTCCCCCTCCCTTCCCAACCCACTTTCCCACCCCCCTCTCCCCTCTCCCCCTCCTCTTCCCCCTCCCTCCCGAACCCACTTCCCACCCCCCTCCGTCTCCCCCTCTTCTCCTCCAACCCAACTTCCCCCAACCCCAACGTCCCCTACCCCATTCCTCCCCTCCTCTGAAGCCATCCCCCTCCCCCTCCTCCCCCCCCCCCCCCCCCCTCTCCTATCAGCAGCCTTTAATACTTCCAGTCAGACCTTAACCCCGCTCCTAGCCCGTCCGCGAGACCCATTTGTCAGACCACAATAGACAGCACTGCACCCACTCCCTCCCCCCTCCTTCCCCCCTTCTCTACACCCCCCCCTCTCTCTCACTCCCCCCCCTCCTAACCCCCTTCTCTATCCCCCCCTCTCTCTCTCTCTCTCTCACTCTCTCTCCCCTCAATACCCCCCCCCCCACACTCTCCTCTGTCTTCAATCCTCCCCCTCCTCCTCCTTCTCTCTCCCCTCCTCCCCCCCGCCCTCCCTTTTAGGAACGTTCTAGAAAGAAAAATAGAGGGAATTTATGTACCTTTTTTTTATTCTTTTAATTCTCCTTCCTTCTTTTCTTCTTTTTTTGTGGAAGCGTTTGTGTTTTGTGTGTCTGTGTATGTCTGTGTGTTTGTTTGTGTGTGCTTGTGTGTTTGTGTGTTCGTTTCTATGTATTCTAGTTTATTCATGTGTGTGTGTGTGTGTGTGTGTACTTATGTGTATTTTCGTTTGTGTGTGTGCTTGTGTGTTTGTTTCCTTGTGTGTATGTGTGTACTTGTGTGTTTGTTTGTGTGTGTGTATGAGTGTGTGCGTGTGAATGTGTGTGTATGTGTGTGTGAGTGTGTATGTGTGTGTGTGCTTGTGTGTGTCTGTGTCTGCCTGTCTATATGTTTGTGTCCACATGTATGCGTATATGTGTATGTGGGTGAGCATATGTGCGTGCATATATGTGTGTTCGTTTGTCTATATACGCGAGTGTTTGTCATTAAGCTACCCCCCCCCCCCCTTTCCCCTTCAAGAACTGCATGCTCTTGTTGACAGGAACTAAAGCGAGAAGTCACTTATATATATTTCTCTCCTTTGTTCTCTCTCTCTCTCTCTCTCTCTCTCTCTCTCTCTCTCTCTCTCTCTCTCTCTCTCTCTCTCTCTCTCTCTCTCTCTCTCTCTCTCTCTTACTCTCTGTCTGTCTGTCTGTCTGTCTGTCTGTCTCTCTCTCTGTCTGTCTGTCTGTCTCTCTCTCTGTCTGTCTGCCTGTCTCTCTACCTCTGTCTGTCTGTCTGTATCTCTCTCTCTCTCTCTGTCTGTCTGTCTGTCTGTCTGTCTCTCTCTCTCTCTCTCTCTCTCTCTCTCTCTCTCTCTCTCTCTCTCTCTCTCTCTCTCTCTCTCTCTCTCTCTCTCTCTCTCTCTCTCTCTCTCTCTCTCTCTCTCTCTCTCTCTCTCTCTCCAGAAGCTCCTCCTTCTCGTAGACCCTTCTTACTCCCAGCGGATTTATGGAGTCGCTCGCCTCACCGGCCACAACGTGCCCCGCCACTCACTAAAAGAAGGGTGAAAATCCCCCTAACTTGAAAGAGATTCTCGACCATGTAGACCTAACAGGAACAGAGGGTACCGTCCTCGGAGTTGTCCATTATCCCCAGCCGAGACCGGGGGATGGGAGGGGGGGTGATGGGGAGGGGGTGATAAGAAGGAGGAGGAGGTAAAGGGGGATGGAAAGAGAGGGGGAGGGAGAGGGGAGGAAGGAGAGAAGATGAGAGGGTGATAGAAGGAAGAGGGTAGAAGGTGATAGAAGGGAGGGAGAGAAAGAGAAGGGGAGAGGGGAGAGAGAAGGGAGAGAAAGGGGAGAAGGGAGAGAGGGGGAGAGAAAGAAGAGAGGGGAGAGGGTGATAGAAGGAAGAGGGTAGAAGGTGAAAGAGAGGGAAGAGAGGGGGAGAGAAAGGGTAGAGGGTGAAAGAGGAGAGAAAGGGGAGAGGAGAGAGAGAAGGAGAGAAAGGGGAAGGAGGGAGAGAAAGAGGAGAGAAAGGGGAGAGAGGAGAGAGAGAGAGGAAAGGTATAGGAGACGCCGAGCTCGCCTTTGCCTCTTCAGGGGAATAATTAGTTCGCTGCGGGGGGATTGTGAGGCAGTGTAAGGGGATGGGGTGGGCGGGTGGGTGGGTGGGTGGGGAGTTATGGAGACGGGTAGAGATAAAAAAAAAAAAAAAAAAAAGAGGGGGGGGAGATAGAGGGAGGGAGAAGGATGAGGGAAGAGTGAATTGAGACAGAGAGAGAGAGAGAGAGAGAGAGAGAAAGAGAGAGAGAGAGAGAATGGGGGAAGGAGGAACGGGGAAAAGGAGAGAAGTAAAAAAATAGAAGATGAGGAGGGGCAAGAAAAAAAAAGACAAAAAGAAAAAAAAAAGAAGGCGAACGAAGAGAAAGAAGAAGAAGAAGAAGAAGAAGAGATGAGATGATTAAGAGGAAGGAGAAAGAGAACGAAAAAAAAAAGCGACACAAAAAACAAGATAAGTAATGACATAACACCAGGGGGGGGGGGATAAAGATAGAGGGGTGGGTGGAAGAAGAGGAGATGGAGGGGGGGGGGTATTAAGAGGAGGAGAAGGAGGGGGAGGGGAAGGGAAAGAAAGGAAGCTTAGCGGTTGTTAATGAAAGACATAGACGAGAAAAAAGGTAAGCTAGGTGTAATTAGAAACATCTTGTATCCATTTATTATAAAAAAAATATATAAAATACGAAAAGAAGAAGAAACATAGATAACGAAAACGTAAAAAAAAACTATATGTATATATATACAAAAAATAAATAAATAGAATAGATAGAAATAGATACAGACAACTAAAAAACGTCTTTGCAAATGAACATGATTGGTGGAAATTATATAATGGAAAGGATAGTTGAAAGGACTGATTGATGGATGGCTACGGTTGACGTATCTATGATCTCGTGATTAGACATGATTTGATCTCACTGTGATTGGATAATGACCATGATTAGTTCAAGATTGGGCCGTCTGAAGATTAGCTGTGCGATTCAGATCATCTGTCCTTGAGTATTTGTCTGTGGGGGGAGGGGGGAGGGGGGTGGGGGAGGGGGTGATGTATGCGTGGGGGGAGGGGAGGTTGTGTGTGTGTGTGTGTGTGTGTGTGTGTGTGTGTGTGTGTGTGTGTGTGTGTGTGTGTGTGTATGTGTGTGTTTGTGTATGTGTAGGTGGATGTGTATGTGTGTGTGTGAATGTGTGTGTGTGACTGTGTATCTATCTGTATATCGCATGTACGTATAAACATACGTAAATATACACAAAAATATCCATAAAAATTCTAGAGAAACACAACCAAATCCCTGAAGACACCTCAAAAACCAACACCAGATGACCAAGAACATCAAAATAAAATAAAAATAAAAATAAAAACACTAAAGACAAACGTAGCAACAAATACAACACCATACTCCCAAAACATTACATTCATAAAATAAAGCTATCAATCCAATTATGATTCAAAAACACCTGAAAAGTTAATTAATTCCCACGTCATAGAAGAGCAACTGACTATATTGAAATAAAAGGTGAATGCACTTTTCATCAAGCATTGTTATAAATCATCATCAAAAGCATTGCAAAAGCAAGGACTGACATTAACATTTTAATCGGAAAGGTTACAATTCTCAGTATGTTTATATTGTTGCAATTCTCAGTACGTTGATATTGTTGCAATTTTCAATGTGTTGATATCAATAAGATATCGATGTCCTATGATGAGTAAGGATGCCATGAATAATTATATATTGATGGGGATGATAATTATGATTTTGACAATGTTAGTAATTATGATAAAGATAATGATAATAATGATGATAATTTAATAGGAATGGTAATGACACGAAGAATAAGGATAATGGTGATTAATGGGAATGATGATAATGGTAATGATAATGATAATAATAATAATACAGTAACAGTAATTTAAATAATGATAACAAAAATATGATTATAATGATGATGAGAACGAGGATGGTAATGATAATTATGATTATAAAAATAATAATGATGAAAATTATAATAATGATAATAATAACAATGATAAAATTGATAATAATGATAATTATGATAATGATAATAATAATGATAAAAATAATTATCATAATCGTAATAAAGATAATGATAATAGTAATATTGATGATGACAATAATGATGTGATAATGATAATAATAATGATAATAATAATAATAATAATAATAATAATAATAATGATAATCATAATAATGATAATGATAATAATGATAATAGTAATAATGTTAATATCAATAATAAAGATGATAAGGATAATAATGATGATAATGATAATAATATCAGTGATAATGATAATAATGAGAAGGATAATCATAACAGTAACAAGGATTATAACAACAACACAGCTTACTCATGTACGATTATACATATTCAGAATATCATTCCTTCCCTTTGTTTCTATTTCATTTTTTATGATAATTCTTTCCTTCTTTATCAGATTATCCATCACATTTTCCCCTTTCCACCGAACAAAAAGAAAAAAAATATATAAATCCTTAAATACAGAAAGTTTTCAAAAAGACTTAATCATATAGGTTATTAATCTATCTCTTTTCAATTAAGTTAAAAAATACGAAAGATCAATGGAGTTTATAAAATGTATTTAATCGTCTTCTTGAATATTAGTTAAAGTGTTATTACTAGAAGGTTAGTAGTGGAATAAAGGTCATGCTCGTGTTGCAGAAGCTTTTGTATTATCTTAATAATCTTGATATATGAAGTACATTCGTTCTCTGCTTCGATATGTTCATGCATATACTCTTGCACAAGCGACATGCAGGAACACATTCATGCACAGAGACACAGGTACATATAGACATAAAGATATATATTTGTAAATACACACACACACACACACACACACACATACACACACATACACACTATTTCTCCCCTCTTCCCCCTACTCCCTCTCCCCCACCTCCACTAATATCTTCCCCCTCCTCACCCTCCCCCCCTCCCTCTGCCCCCTCCTTCTAATTCCAACTTCCCCTCCTCCTCTACCTCCCCGACTCCCCCCTTCGTTCCCTTCCCCCTTCCGCTCCACCCCCACCTCTATCCACCCTTCCTCCCCTCCCCTATCCCCCCTCCACCCCTCCTCCTCATCTTCTCGTTTTTCATTGTCTTCCGTTTATTTCGTCTGGATTGAGATAGGGGTGTTGGATGACATCTTCTTGCCTCCTATTAAATTCTCTCTCTCTCTCTCTCTCTCTCTCTCTCTCTCTCTCTCTCTCTCTCTCTCTCTCTCTCTCTCTCTCTCTCTCTCATTTGTCTTTATTTGTGAAAGGGGATGAGAGAGAGAGACATACAGAGACAAACAGACAGACAGAGAGAAACAGAAAGAGAGAGAGAGAGAGAGAGAGAGAGAGAGAGAGAGAGAGAGAGAGAGAAGATCGCCAGAGAGAAAGAAAGAAATAAGAGAAAGAGAAACATGAAACCACTCTGTCCAACCCCGGCAGACTAATCTCTTTAATCTCCTTTAAAACAAACAGAGCTGCCTTTTTTCTCTCATTAAAGCGCAGGGAAGCAAGAGGACTCTCTCTCTCTCTCTCTCTCTCTCTCTCTCTCTCTCTCTCTCTCTCTCTCTCTCTCTCTCTCTCTCTCTCTCTCTCTCTCTCTCTCTCTCTCTCTCTCTCTCTCTCTCTCTCTCTCTCTCTCTCTCTCTCTCTCTCTCTCTCTCTCTCTCTCTCTCTCTCTCTCTCTCTCTCTCTCTCTCTCTCTCCCTCATTCTCTGCCTGGGGGAGAAGGGGATGGAGGGAAGAGGAGAGAGAAGCAAGAAAAAAGGGGGAAGAAAGAGAGGCGAGGGGAAAAGGGAGAATAAAAAGGGATAGAGAAGGGAGAGAGAAGAATGTGTTGCTTTCGTGGATGCGAGACTTCGACACAGGGTGGTGAGGGGGAGAATGAGGAAGGGTGGGTGGGGAGGGGGTTGTGGGTGGGGTCTGGAGGCAGAGGAGGAGAGAATGTAAATGAGGGATGAGGAATATGAGGGATGTGTGTGTGTGTGTACGTGTGTGTGTGTATGTGTGTGTGTGTGTGTGTGTGTGTGTATGTGTGTGTGTATGTGTGTGTGTGTATGCATAAAATGTGTATATATCCACATAAATCAATAAAAAAGAAAGAACACTCCATTAAGAGCGACCAATAAACGCCACCAAATAACTCACTCCACTTCTGGGAACAGAACAAGGAGGCGATACCATCTTGAAGAACAGATTTCTTTCATTCATTCTTTATTTTCCTTTCTTTTCCTTTTTCTTTTTCTTTCTTCTTTTCCCTTTATTTTCCTTATTTTTCGCTCTCAAATAGTCACTCGATAAGTTAATTTCCGTCCAACGTCCCAAGTGGCAACGAAGAAGGGTGAGAAAATTCGAGAAGCGTCTCCGAGTGTCGAGGAGGAGGAGGGGGGGAGGAAGGGGAGGAGGAGGAGGAGAACGAGGAGGACGAGGAGGACGAGGAGGACGAGGAGTGGAGGGAGAGGGGGAGGAGGAGGAGGAAGAGGTGGAGGATGAGGAGGAGGAGGAGGAGCAGGAGGAGGAGGAGGAGGAAGAGGAGAAGGAGGAGGAGAAGGAGGAGGAGGAGGAGGAAGAGGAGGAAGAGGAGCAGGAGGAGGAGGAGGTGGAGGAGAAGGGAGAGGAGGAAGAGGAGTAGAAGGAGGAGGAAGAGGAGCAGGAGGAGGAGGAGGAGGATCAGGAGGAGGAGGAGGAGAAGGAGGAGGCAATGAGGAGGACAATGAGGAGGAGGAGGAGAAGGAGAAGGAGGGGGGTAGGGGGGAGTATGTGTTTTCAATTTTATTTCTCTCTTTCTTTCTATATTTCTTTTTATCTATCTACTTTTCTTGCGTGTACTTGTTCTTTACCTCGTTTTATTGTGTTGTAATTCATCATCATTATTATCCTTCACTTTCTCTCTGATCGGTATTTTTTCGTGCTCTCACTCTGTCTCGATTTCTTAGTCTCTCTCTCTCTCTCTCTCTCTCTCTCTCTCTCTCTCTCTCTCTCTCTCTCTCTCTCTCTCTCTCTCTCTCTCTCTCTCTCTCTCTCTCTCTCTCTCTCTCTCTCTCTCTCTCTCTCTCCCTCTCTCTTTCTCTTTCCCTATCTCTTTCCCACAGACATATCCTCATTTTCGGTATATGCTCTACATTCTTATATTCCTAATTGCTCACTAACATTCTCTCCTCCCCTGCCTCTGAATCCCTCCCTTCCCCCACCCCCTCCCCCTTCCTTCCTCATTCCCTCCCTCCTCCCCCCCTCCCCCCTTCCTTCCTCATTCTCTCCCTCATAACCTGGTGCCGAAGTATCACATCTACAAATTCAACACATTCTTCTCTCTTCCTTTTCT
>BOPN01000218.1:7500-47500 GCA_017312705.2 Penaeus japonicus
CTCCCTGATCTTTCCTCTTTGTTCATGTCTCTCCTTCCCATTAACCTTTCCCTTGACTCCTTCACTTTTCACTTCCCTCTTTATCTCTCTCTTCTCTTCCTCCCATCTTCCCTCTTCCCTTTCCTATTATCATCTACCTTCATTCTCCCTCTTAAGTTCCACTTGTCCCCTTCCTCTTCTCCCTCTTGCATCTCACACTTCCCCTTCCTCATCTACCTTTTCATCTCTTTCTTCTCTTCCTCCCATCAACACATCCAGATCTTCCCTCTCATCTCCCCTCCCCTCCTTCCCATTAACCTCTCCCTTAATTCTCCCACTTAAATCCCCCTTTCTCCCCTTCCTCTTCATCCTCTCCTTCCTCTTCCTCTTCTTTCTCCCCTTCCTCTTCCTCTTCTTTCCCCCATCTTCCACCTTCACCCCGACCTTTCCCCCTTTGTTCCTCTCCCCTCCTGCAGATCAACACCTCCCGTGCCTCTCTCCACATCGCCCCCCCTCCCCCCCTTACGCGATACAGCCCCCAGCCTCCTACGGTGTATAAAGGGGGCATTCCGGGGACGGCGTTATCGTTGGCGGAACTGCTCGGGCCATTAATATCAAGGTCGACTTTGTCATCTCTTCTGCCGAGTTCGAAACAAGCCTTTTCAACCTCCATCTTCTTCTATTCCTTACTCCTCCTCCTCCTCCCTCCTTTTTTTGGGGGGTCGTAACAAAGGAGGAGTGAGATGGAGAAGAAGGGTAGGGACAGGGGAGGGAGGGGGGGAGGGGATATGAGAGATGTGAGGGAGAGGAAGGAGGGGAAGTAGGGATGGGAGGAGGGAGAGAGGGAGGGGGAAGTAGGGATGGAAGAAGGGAGGTGATAAGCGAGAAAGAGAGAGAGAGGGAGAGAGAGAGAGATTTATACATATATATATATATATATATATATATACATATATATATATATACATACATACATATATATATATATATATATATATATATATATATATATATATATATATATAGAGAGAGAGAGAGAGAGAGAGAGAGAGAAAGAAATAAAGAAAGAGAGAGAGAGATAGGGACGAGGCTCAATATTGTAATGATAATCTGATCTGGGTGGAGTTTCTCAGCCCGACATGAATAATGAATGGTGAAGCTGAATTGAAACAGTATATCACTTCTACTGCCTAGACTGCCATCTCTGAGTTAGTATTTTGTTTCTTCTTCATTCTCGTATTAATCTCAATGAAATATATCTCTCAGTCATTATCATTGTATTCAAGTATTATACAAGTATTATATTATGCAATCCAGTATCCTCTCTTTTTTCATTTATACAATTTTTAGTAACGTTTTTTTTGTTTCTTCTAGAATTCATTAACTTAACGACTAAGCCACGGTTTACCAATGAAAGCGTTCAATTAACAACGCAACTGTCATGTTCTGATTAACTTTATCAATCAATTACAACATTTTTCTTTTCTTTTTCTTAAATTACATTATTATAGATAAGATGATAAGATCGTATCTGCGTTATGTAATATTTCTGTATACTTATCAACAAATGATGATGATAATAATGATAAAAATGATAGTAATAATAATAATAATAACAACGAAATATATTCATATGACACATCTATCTATTATCTACATCTCTCTCTCTCTATGAAGTAGAACGGACGCCCCGAAGCATTCCTGTGGGTGTAAAAGGACGTCTCCAAGAAGGGTCCTTTGTAACACAATACGAGACACGAGTTCTTTCGCTCCGACGAGACTGGGATCGCTTGCAAGCACGAGTGAGCGAGGGGTTGAATCTCCTCTTTCTCCTCCTCCTCCTTTGCTTGCAATTTTGACTCCGGGTTGCATTTCGTTCGATTGTTATTTCAGTAGGAATTGCTGTAAAAAAAGGGGGATGATTGTCCTGGTTCTATGTATTTATGTTTTTTTTATCTGTATTTTATTCTCCCTGAGAATAAAATCAAGATTTTTTTTTTTAAGAATTATCTGAATTTCACGTTTTTTTCTATGATAATGAAAAAAATAATAAATAAATAGATCAGTAAAATAAAATGATATAAAAATAGAAACGACACAACATACAATGACTCTCAGATCGTCTAATGCCCGTCTACATGACCCCCCCCCCCTATCCCCCACCCCCATTCCAACACGCCTCTCCCTCACGAAGCCAACAAGTGGGCAAGGGAAGGAGGGGTAGGGGAGGGGAGAGGAGGGGGGAGGGGGCGGGGATCCGTAGTCCCAGCTTTAGGAAACGCTAGAGCGCAAGCCGCCTAACCAAGATGGCTTACGACTTGCCAAGTACAGCCTCTCGGGGCTTGCTTCTTTGAGAGGACCACCTCCTCCTCCTCCTCCTTCTCCTTCTCCTCCTCCTCCTCCTTCTCGAGGTTCGACTACCTATTCCTTGGGTTACCTCGTCCTCTGGCGTGATAATAACAGTGTCTTGAGGAGCAGCGGCCATGCGCGATAGACGGAGATGCTATCCCGAGCACCCGCGGCGTTGAGACGGCGTCGTCCTCTGCCCAACCATGCATGTCGGCCTGCAACATCACCTTCCTCTCTTCCCCCGCTTCGTCTCCATCCTCCTCACCCCCTCCTCCGTACTTCTCTTTCTCTAATGCACCTTCTCCCTCCGATTTCTGCCTCCCTCCCCCACACACACACTCTTTCTACTACTAACAACCTCCCCTTCACCCCTCGACTACCTACCTATAACCCCCTCCCTTCCCCCCATCTCTATGTAATGTTCCTTCTCTCCACACCTCCTTCGACTACCCCGCCTCTCCCTTTGTAACCCCTTCTTCCCCCCCTACGCTGTCCTACACCTTTACTGTCCACCTCTCTCTCTTTCTACTTCTCTCTCTCCCCTCCCTACACATCTCTCAACTATATTATATATCCTATATACAAAGCCCAAACATGGACGAATAAAGCAAGAAATCCTCCCTACCCTCTTCTCCACCTCCTTCAGCCCCCCTACGTTATCCTGCACCGTCTCCGCCTTCCCCACATGACTGCTTGGACGAGTCATCGCCGTCTTCCTTGTCTCCTGAAGGACTCTTGAGTTGAGATGCATCTATTTTTTCAAGAGGGGTTTGTGTGCATTTCTGTAATTCTGATTCAACTTGTTTGTATTGCTATTATCATATTGTTACCATCATGATAATAGTCATTATTATAATTATGATCATTACTATTATTGTTATCATTATTAACATTGTTACTACTGTTATAATTATCATTACTGTTATTATCATTATCATCAAGTATATCTGTAGCATTTCTATATTCGTGATTCATCTTGTCTTTTCATCCTTTCAACAATTATAATTCTGATGACCTCCGTCTGCCCAGCATGCATTTTCTAAATCTGAATATCACTTCTATAGATCAAATGTAAATGCAATTCAGTTTGTATTTTTATCAATTTTCAAAGCGTCCTTTAGTCCCTGACTAACCTCTAATACAATATCCCTTATTAAAATTATATATATATAATATATTCAACAATTTCGTAGTTTCAGACACAATTACCTCAAACGTTGCAACGAAAAAAATGAGAGAAAAAAAAACGAATAACCAAACAATATGCAGAAACTTACTATAGTCTAAAGCTTGCAACATGTAATTAAAAAATATTTCATTTCCATACGCTTCGGTGAGCAGAGCACGAAAATGGAGAATAAACCTTAACATGAGTCCGTTTTACATTTCGTTAAAACCCCTTAGTGACTCTCATCATTAAAACAAAAACTAAACAACCCCCTCCCCCCC
Organism: Penaeus japonicus; assembly: GCA_017312705.2. Classification (NCBI taxonomy): domain Eukaryota; kingdom Metazoa; phylum Arthropoda; class Malacostraca; order Decapoda; family Penaeidae; genus Penaeus; species Penaeus japonicus. Next base: position 11,278 of record BOPN01000218.1, read on the forward strand.
AAAAAAAAAAAAAAAATACAAATTCAAAAAAATACAAATTCACACCCGAATAGGCACCCATTCCACCATATACACCACACACACACAAATACACACCCAAATACACCACGATATACAACATAAACTTCGAGGTGTCTATGTTAAGCGCAGTGTAGTCGTCGTAGTGTTGTACTTGTCGTTACTGATGGTACGTACGGACGGACGTCACGCACCAGCAGTTCCGAGGGACGCACCCAGGAAGGCTAATACAGCGGCCTTCCTTCTCCTCCTTCGTGTTTTTTTTTTTTTTTTTTAACTGCTGAAATATCCTTTGCATATTCCTTCTTGGGTCTCCTGTTGGTGATGGGGGGAAGGGGGAAGGGGGGAGGGGGGAGGGGGAGGAAGTGTGATAAGGTTAAGAATTATAGGGATGGATATTTTATATGGATACTCGTGCTGAATGTTTTATTCGATGACTGTGTTTTCTTCAGTATAAATTTAAGGATAAAATTTGATATCCCTCATCTAGCTGCGGGCTCCGCTATCCAAATAATTCAGCTCATTTGGGTAAAAAAAAAAAAAAAAAAAAAAAAAATCAATACATACCCAACACTGCGTGGGAAGGAAACCCAACCGCTGTACTAATGGCCAACTTCAAACCGTAAAAAAAAATAAATTAAACTCTGAGGAACGACGCTGTATCCATCAGCGCTCATTACCGCAGTCCTCGCATGTTGACGCGCCATATATCCAGCAGAAGGTTCGAGAAGCACACAGGTGGACGCGGACTCGGTAACAAAGCTCTTCTCTCTCTCTCTCTCTCTCTCTCTCTCTCTCTCTCTCTCTCTCTCTCTCTCTCTCTCTCTCTCTCTCTCTCTCTCTCTCTCTCTCTCTCTCTCTCTCCTAACTACCCGGAATAACAACCATACTCTACGCCGAACTTGTTGTTTTCTCTAATCTTTTTGCGAGTTTATCTTCTTCTAAGTAATCGGGAGAGATAGAATTGATAAGAGTGAGGATTTAATTTGCGAGCTACGGCTGTACTTACTGTTCGCATAGCCTAGATCCATGAACGTATTATGTCTCGCCCAAGGCAGCGTCGCCATTGTGGAGGGTTGCGCATGCGTAATTAACTCGAGATTATGATTTTCCCTGACGAATTTAACAGAAAATCCGATGAATTCGTTATGAAATACGAGAGGAAATCGTAACTGAAGAAAATCTGAACTTCGTAGTTAATGGCGGAAAGGGTGAAGACCGAATAACGAGAGGGAGAGAAGAGGGAACGAAGGAGCGCTCCCGTGTGTGTGTGTGTGTGTGCGAGTGGCCGAGCGTGTGTAAATCACCCAGTAGCTCGAGGCGACCACCTGAGGCCCTCGTGTTGCCACTCTGGTCCTTCGCCACTGCTTCACAGCCACCACAAGCCACTCCCCTCGACGGCCGGGCGTCCTCCTCTGAAGGGCGTCACGGTATGCAGCGCTTACATTTTACAAGTCTCTTTTCCAACGGCGCGAGTTTTCGCGAAAGACGACAAAGTGTACTTCCTTCAAAACGACTTCAGTAGTATTAGCATCTATTCTTCCTATTGCAAGACGTCCCCCTAGTTTCTCAAGGATATTTCGCTCCTCCCAGTATTAAAAAACGATTCAGCCTTCGCTTCACTGACCAACGCCTCGTCAGAAACGCACGCTCCTCCCCCTCCCCATTAAAGACCGATAATCATATGAACGTCTTTGAGAACGTATTCGTTAAACATTCTATCATCTAAACGTACATAAATCGTCATCAAAGAAAAGAAAATGGAAAGAACAATTGCAATCACGCTGTTTGAAGCAAGGTGCAAGCGCCGGCCATCGAGTTCCGAGTGAGAAGCCACGAGCCAAGGCGAGTTGTGGACGTGTGCCAGATTTTTTTCTTCGTTTTCATGAATGAACCACAATTATCTCTGATGAATAGGTGAAAGAAATGAGTAGAACAATCCTCACTGTCTTCACCATCTCTCAAGTACTGATTAAAGCACCGATGATTAAGGGACGATGAGATTGAACACGATATAAACTGTTCTCGCCCGAAGCGCTTCTGGAGCCACGCGTACAGGTTGAGGCGGAGAGCGCCGGAAGTGAGCGGGGGCGGACGGCCGCTGCAACCCCGGCAAAAAACAAAAGAAGAACGAGAGGCGTCGGGTTATGATCGCTGAAGAAGAAGAAGAAAACAACAACACTGAAAGGTTGAATATCTTCATGATTCGTTTATTCTTGTCTTGTGCGGGGAAATTTTATGACACAATAAAATGTCATTGAATTGTTCTGTTGATTCGTGACGGCGGAACCATTGTTCATTATTCCGAAGAGATACTGAAGAAAATAATAGTTAGAGAAAACACTCAAAGACATTATTAACAAACATATTGTCTTGTTTATCTTTCTTAGTTAGGGAATAATGGTATTGACCTTTCTTAATGAACCAACAGCGTCTAAACTACCGAGGTATCTAATTAACATTATGGCGGACGACTTGCGCTGTCGGTGACTGACACTTAGGTAACCGCCACTCCTTTAGTCCCTTACTCCCTCTTCCTTCTCTCCCTTCCCTCTTTTCCTCAACGCCTTCCTCGCTCTTTCCCCTTCTCCCCTCTTTTTCTCTTTTCCCTCCTTCTCTCCCTCCCTCCTTCCTCTTCGCTCACCCGTAATTTTTCATTCTGCCTTTTCATTACTTCTTATTTTTTTGACTTCCCTTTCCCATTTATTAAAATAAAAATTTCCACATATCCTCGCTCTCACGTCGTCTTACTCTATTCCTTTTCTTATCACTCCTCTTTGTTCCTACTTCCTTTCTTCTTGGTCCTCTTCCTCGTATAGCTACTTCCCCTCTTCTTCTTTATCTTCTCTGCTTCTTCTTCTTTTTCTTTATTTTTTCTTCTTCCTCCTACTCCTTCTCGTATTCCTCTTCCTATCCCTCCTACTTAACCACTTTCTTATCCCTATCCTTTTTCTCCTACCCCTTACCTATCCTCCTCATTTCCTCACCCCTTCCTTTTCTCCTTCTGTTTTATCACCACCACATTCTCATCCTTATTCTCCTCCTCCTACTCCTCCTCCTTCTCCTCCTCCTCCTCCCCTTCATCCTCCTCCTCCTCCTCTTCATCCTCCTCCTCCTCCTCCCCTTCATCCTCCTCCTCCTCCTCTCCCATTCCTCCCCCTCCACCTCCTCCTCCCCCCCTCCCCCTCCTCCTCCTACTCCCCTTCCTCCTCCTCCTCCTCCTCCCCTTCCTCCCCCTCCTCCTCCCCTTCCTCCTCCCCCCCCCCCTCCTCCCTCCTCCCTCCTCCCTCCTCCTCCTCCTCCTCCCTCCTCCCTCCTCCTCTTCCTCCTCCTCCCCCTCCTCCTCCTCCTCCTCCTCCTCCTCCTCCTCCTCCTCCTCCTCCTCCTCCTCCCCTTCCTCCCCCTCCTCCTCCTCTTCCTCCTCCTCCTCCTCCCCCTCCTCCTCCTCCTCCTCCTCCTCCTCCTCCTCCTCCTCCTCCTCTTCCTCCTCCTCCTCCTCCTCCTCCTCCTCCTCCTCCTCCTCCTCCACCTCCTCCTCCTCCTCCCCTTCCTTACTTCATCATCATCCTCTAACTCCTCCTCCCCTCCCCCTTCCCCTCCTCCCCCTTCCTCCTTTTCCTCCTACACCTCCTCCTCCTCCTCCACCTCCTCCTCCTCCTCCCCTTCCTCACTCCATCATCATCCTCTAACCCCCCCCTCCCCCTTCCCCTCCCCCCCTCTCCGCGACGCTCTTCCGGAGAAGTTCAACTTTCCTCGCTCCGTGAGTTGATTATGCGACTGTACTAAGCCGGGTGAAGTTCAGGCTGCCTCCTTTGCAGAAGTTTGGCAATCTCAGGTATATCCCAGAGTGAGAGAGGGAGAGGGAGAGGGAGAGGGAGTGGGAGGGAGAGGGAGAGAGAGAGAGAGAGAGAGAGTGAGTGTGTGTGTGTGTGTGTGTGTGTGTGTGTGTGTGTGTGTGTGTGTGTGTGTGTGTGTGTGTGTGTGTGTGTGTGTGTAAGCGTAAGTGTGCGCGCGCATGCGTGTGTGTGAGCGCATAAGTGGATGTGTGGAGTGCTCATGCACCTGGGTGCGTACGATATAAATCTGCAACCAATCCTTATCCCTCCATCAACCCAATAAAACATCCCCCACGACATCGCAGCCTGCAATCCTGCAATCACCCGAGCAATAACAGCAATAACACACTCCTAATAACCCTTCCAGGCGAGACAAGTCCAAAGACACATCCACTACTCACGTGTCCTTCAAAGCGTGACACAGGAGACTCGGGATCTTCAGACGCACACGTACCTGCAACAGACAGACATTGAATTAAAGTCACACGAATCAACGAACATATTCACACGTTTATCGATACCTTGATAGCGATAATCAGGTTTTTAAATTAATATGAGTGAACGACACTGAAGGACCGGCCAAGGATAGTGCAAGGATAGGAAATAGGAACAAAAGGATAGGGACTTTTAGGGATAAGATTGTAGGGTCCTTTGCGTGTTGGAGGAGTGTGATCTTGGCACCGGAGTGGCATTGAAGGTGTCCTTTATACCTGTGTAATGGCACTGCCAAGGTTTGGGTTATTAGATGTTATTAAAGTTGTTGTAGATGATGTTTGGGTGTGATGTGAATATTAGTGTGTACCAGTGTAGATGTGTGTGTGTGTGTGTGTGTGTGTGTGTGTGTGTGTGTGTGTGTGTGTGTGTGTGTGTGTGTTAGTGTGTCTCTGTGTGTACCTGTGAGGAGGATATCGTATATGTAATAAATAATAAATACATTTTCGTTATTCTTTACGGCTACGGGCAAACGAGAAATAAAAAAAAGAAAACAGTACTATTCAACTTACATTTCCTCTGTCCTTACTTTGGCTTCGTACCTATTCAACTTTTCCTTAAAATTCCTTAAACAGCCGTCGACACTTCGCCAAATGGAACTGTCATAACCATCACTTTTCCACTCAGTTCTCACCGGGAAAATATTCAATTGCAAAAAAACTTGTTTCCTTTAATCATGGGTTTTATGAGGGTTTCTAGAAGAGTTCTTTGCTCTCTCTCTCTCTCTCTCTCTCTCTCTCTCTCTCTCTCTCTCTCTCTCTCTCTCTCTCTCTCTCTCTCTCTCTATCGCTACCTCTCTCGCTATCTCTCTATCTTCCTCTTCCTCTGCTTCTTCCTCTCCGTCCCCCTCCCCCTCCCGCTCCCCCTCTCTCCCCCCTCCCCTTCCCTCCTTCCTTCCCCTTTCCTCCCTTCCCCCCTCCCCTCCCCCCCTCCCAAGAACACGTCAGCGAGGCTTCCGCGGTCGAGGGAGGTTTCCATTTATTGTTACGAGGTGTTACGAGATGTGGGTTTTCATTGTCCTCATTTGCTAAGCTTGTGGTTTCTTAATCAAAGTCATTCTGGTCAACCTGGTATCGAATAGCACAGATGGGATTAGATTTATAGAAGGCGTGAGAATCATAGCGGATAATTTGTCATGGCTGATACATGACGTAATGTTGGAGGGAAAGATTTGACTCGGTTTAAGAAGCTGTTGGATAGCGCTAGGTTAGATCTGTGATGCAAGATGTGATATATTAATCTCTTGTGTTTGCTCTCGACCTATATATATATATATATATATATATATATATATATATATATATATATATATTATATATATATGCATATACATATATATATATATATATATATATATATATATATATATATATATATATATATATATATATATACATTTTTACATATATATACATATATATATATATATATATATATATATATATATAAATAAACAAGCACACACACACACACACACACACACACACATATACATATATATATATATATATATATATATATATATATATATATATGTGTGTGTGTGTGTGTGTGTGTGTGTGTGTGTGTGTGTGTGTGTGTGTACGTATGTGTATATATATATATATATATATATATATATATATATATATATATATATATATATATATATATAGATATATATATATATATATATATATATATATATATATATATATATATATATATATATATATATATGTATATATATATTTATATATAGTCTTTGAAATAATACATTTCCTTCAGAATACGCACTCTATCTCTAAATCCTTTCCAGTTCTTCCCAGTAATTCAACAACAACAAAAAAAAAACTTGGAATATCTGCCATAAACCCTGGCTTCATCTCGCGCTGACAGCCATATGCCTAACGTAATCTCGCAATTTCTCGCATTTTCCCGCGGCGTCACGGCGTTTCTCGCGAGGAAATGACAAGCCAGACGTGACAGGTGCGTTGTATTTTGTCATTCTTTTATCGTTGTCTGAGCGTGCGTGACTTATGGCATTTCTTTCGCTTTTTTCTTTTTCTTCTTTTTTTTTAAATTGTCTTCTTTTCTTGTGTTTATGAACTGTGTTTATCTTCTGTCGAAAGTTGTTGGGAATTTTCAAAACTTTTCATGATATGGAGGGTGGGGAGGAGGTTGAGTGAGGAGGAGGGGGGGAGGGATGGGGGTAGGGGGAGGGGAGAGGGAGAAAGAAGGTGAAGGAGAGGGAGAAAGAAAGAAGGTGAAGGAGAGAGAGAGAGAGAGAGAGAGAGAGAGAGAGAGAGAGAGAGAGAGAGAGAGAGTGAGAGTGAGAGAAAGAGAAAGAGAGACAAAGAGAGCGAACAAGCATACGACAATAAAACAATACCCATAAAAAAGAGAAAAAACAAAACCAAACAAAACAAAAAAGCCAAATACGCGAAGAAAAAATAATCAAAGAAGTATAAAAAAGACAACGAAACAGACTCAATAAAATCCACCACCAACAACAAAGAAAACAAAAAACAAACAAACAAACAGAAACCCCAAACGCTGACACCCCGCTGCAATAGTCCCTCTCAAAGGCAAACACAGCCCAGATTCTATTGCAATTCGTCACAGCCTATTCATTCCCCGTCGAGGCAACAAAAGGCGAGAATGACAGAATATTAATACTTCATAGGCCTATTTCTTGAGGCCTTCCTTGAACACTGTCAAGGGCGGGTTGGGGTTAGGGGGGGGAAGGAGGGAGGGGGGAGGTGGGTAGGGAGGGAGGGGGGAGGTGGGTAGGGAGGAAGGAGGGAGGGAGGAGGTGGGTAGGGGGAAGGAGGGAGGTGGGTAGAGGGGAAGGAGGGAGGTAGGTAGGGGGGAAGGAGGGAGGTGGGTAAAGGGGGAGGTTTCAGTAATGATATTGCTTGTTGCTTTCATGTGTCTTGCTTTCAGGTGGTCGAATGAGCGAGGAAATTGATGATGGATGATTGATAAGAAAGTGGGGCGATATTAGTGATAATTGGGATTATAATAACAACAATGATGGTGGAGGTGGAGGTGGTGGTGTGATGATGATGATGATCATCATCATCATCATCAACATCATGATCATCATCATTATTAAGACAACCATACCATCAATAAAAAGATGACACTAACAACAACAACAATACCAAAAAATGACGATAACAACAACAACAACAACAATAAAAATGTCACGAACAAGGTTAATATCAAGCGGAAGCGCGTGACACGGTGGCATGCATGAATATGACGTCACCGGTTCATCATCTGCACGCCTGTACCCCCTCTGACCTTCTCACCAAAAGGGCATCAGTGAAATTGAGTAGCCTTTAATACCCTCTATTTACTCATTTCAAAGTCGAAAAGAAAAAAAGAAAAAAAAAAGGAAAAAAGAAAAGTTATTTTTTTCTTCTATATTTTCAAAATCGAAAAAAAGAATCCCATGATACTCTTTTATTTTCCCTTCAGTGTTTTCAAAGTTAAAAAGAAATAGAAGAAAAAAAACAAAAACGCATTACTCTTTTTATTCCGTTTTCAAAGTCGAAAATAACGAGAGAAAAATAAACAGTTATTGTTAATACTTTTTGATTTAATCTTCCTTAGGGCATCGGTGGTACAGTTTGCTTTGTATTTTTCTGTTGCAACATGTTGATGTTGATATTGATAGTGACCTTGTTGCGATGGTATTGATGATCATGCGGAATGTCGTGAATTTGGTAGCTATTATTTCTTCTTACCTCCACCTGTCTGCATGACTGTGCCTGCATATTTCTCTCTTTGTCTTTTTATCTCTCTATCTCTCTTTCAATCTCTCAATGTCTCTCTCTCTCTTTCAATCTCTCAATCTCTCTCTCTCTCTCTCTCTCTCTCTCTCTCTCTCTATGTACCTTCCATACTCTTTTTCTCTTCCTCTCTCTCCATGTATCTACCTATCTGCCACTCTCTATTCCTATCACCCAATCTCTCAATCTCTCTCTATCTTACTCCCACTTATTCTACATCTCTCTCTGCCTTCACTACCGCCTGCCTTTTCTTTTCTCTTTTTCTCTCCCTCCCTCGTCCAGCCCCGACAGTACATCCCGCAGTTGTTTCCCTCCCTGCCACAGGTACCCTTCGCCTCCAACGAAAACCCAACATCTATCTATGTTACAGTGGTACCTTTGTGGCGCCGTTGGTTTCTTTGACGGCGATGGATCGAGAGATTTTCCTCCTCCTTCTCCTGTTCGTCTTCTTTGTTTTCTTCTTCTTCTTTCATCTCCTCCTCCTTTTGTTCTTCTTCTTCGTCTGATTCTTTATCTTATTATTATTATTCTCTTTTTCCTCTTCTTTCTCCTCCAATGCCACCTCCTTCACCTCCACCTCCTCCTCCTCCTCCACCTCCTCCCGCCCTCCACCCTCATCAAAGAACCGAAGGCGCGATTAGCTGAGGGTATGAACAGACGACCTTTTAATACCTGTGATCGGTACTTAGGTTCACAAAGGCGCCTTTTCCAAACAGATTTAGCCTTCAAGGTAGGCGTCTGCGAACTCGGGTCACGTGACTGTGCACTTTTTTTCATAATCTGTCTTCCCTTTCTTCTTCCTCTTCTTCCTTTTTCATCATGTGTAATTGTCTTCCTTATCTATGTCCAGGTAGAGACTGATTTCCTTTATGCCGTCAACAGGTAATGGATAAGTACGATACCGTAACCGATTTTGTTTTTCTCGTTCGCGGTCTCTCCCTTTTCAACGGTCGCTGGGAGAACAGACGGGGTTAGATATGCTCAGTTGCGTGATATAAAGGCGTTTGATTTGCGTATCCCTCTTATTCCAATACGCATTCTAGGAGTGTGTTAGATCAATCGATTTTCATTATTTCTAAACCTACAATCTACCCGGGAGACAAAAAAACAAACAAACAAAAAAAAAAACATCTTCCCTCCTCCCTCCCATCCCCCCGATCCCCCCCCCCTTCATCACCACCACACAGCATCTGTATTCGCGGTAAATACCCCCCCCCCCACTTCTCCTCCTCCTCTTCCCCCCTCCCCTTTCCCCCAGGCGACCGAATAGCGATCATTCTCGACGGCTTTTATAACCTACAAGAACAACGGCGCCGGATCGATCACGTGTCGCGAGGCTCGACTCCGCAAACCCGTCAGCTGAGAGAGAGAGAGAGAGAGATGATCCTAGGCCTACCAACGGCTTCATCTCACCGCCGTGCCGCCGCGAGGAAGAGGACTGACATGAGTAACAATATGGACGAGACATGACCTACGAGATCACGTCCCCAGCCCCCACCTCCCCTCCCTCCGTCTCTCCCTCCCTCCCTCTCTAAGACCCCCTTCTTGCTCCCGACATCTGACTCTCCCGAGCTCCCTCGTTTTAACTCTTTTGTTACAAGTTGATGACTTGAAGGAACAGCTTGATGAAGATGGGAGGAGGGAGGAGGGAGGAGGGAGAGGAGGAAGAGGAGGGAGAGAGGGGGAGGCGGGGAGAGGAAGGAGGGGGAGGAGGAAGAGGAGGGAGAGAGGAGAAGGCGGGGAGAGGAAGGAGGGGAGAGGGAGGAAGAGGAGGAGGAGGAGGAGGAGGGAGGGAGGGAGGGAGGGAGGGAGGGAGGGAGGGAGGGAGAGAGAGAGAGAGAGAGAGAAAGGTGGATGGAGAGAGAGGAAGAAGACGATAGGGAGTAGAAAGAAGAAGGAGAGAAGAGCAACGATAAGGAAGACAGTAGAGAGAGGAAGGGGAGGAGGAGTGGGAGGGGATGGGGAGGGGGAGGGGGGGAGGAGACAGGCATGATGAATGTAAACAAAAATGAAGTCTCGTGAACCAAATGAAGGTCTTTGTTCACGCTCCGATCTGCCGCCATGGAGGTTATGTGAACTGAACTATGTTACAGGGCGGTGGAATTTCTTTTGGTATTAAGTGTCTTATGCCATTGAAAAGTGACATTTATTTACTTTTTCCTCATGGTGGAATTTAAAAATGCGTTTCATTATTTGTTGCAAAATGTTGATGTAAATAATGATATAGATACTTGGTTTGTTATATCATATAGACACACACACGTCTATCTATCTATGTATCTATCCACTTTTTACGCGGTTTATCTCGTATTCACAATATTTCACGATAGAGTGTTAACGAAGCCTTTTTTTATCAAGACCAAAAATCGGGAAACAAAATGGCGGCCTATCCCCCCCCACCTCCACTTTTCTACACATCTTGAATGCGAGAAGGCAGGGGTAGGGGGTGAGGGGGGCGGCACCCGGATGTTGTGGGATGCAGGGGAGGGTGAGAGCGAAAGAGAGAGAGAGAGAGAGAGAGAGAGATAGCGAGAGAAAGAGTGAGAAGTAGATACAGAGATACAGAGAGTGATACCAAGAGAGACACAATAAAAAAAAAAAAAAATGCCATGACAGGGATACTAACACTCCTCGGTTCTGAACCAAGAGAGAGAGGGTGAGAGTAGGCTATGTGAGTGGGATGACACAGCAGCAAGCAATGGGCACCCCATGACGCAATAGCTGAAGTATGAAGTGATGAAGAGCACGAATCATTTCAGGAAGACTATGTTCGTGGGTTTGGGATTCCTTCTACTATTATTACGAATATTGTTACTCTTGGTGTGCTATTGAAATTACTGCCATTATGTTGTTATCATCACTAGCATCATCTTCATTATAACTTCATTGTTCTGTCCAATTTCCCTTTTCTACTCCCCTACTCCCCCTCCCCCTCTCTCATTATTTCTAACACTACATTTCCTTCTCTCACCTTATCCCCTCGTCTACCTTTTCTTTCCTCTCTGGCTCTCCGTTCTTCCCTCTGCATCTCTCTCTCTCTCTCTCTCTCTCTCTCTCTCTCTCTCTCTCTCTCTCTCTCTCTCTCTCTCTCTCTCTCTCTCTCTCTCTCTCTCCCTCCCTCCCTCTTTCCCTCTCCCTCCCTCCCTCTTTCCCTCTCCCCTCCCCACCTCCCTCCCTCTCCCCCTCCCTCCCCCCCTCCCTCCCTCTCCTCCTCCCCCTCCCTTCCACCCTCCCTCCCTCCCTCCCTTCCTCTCGCTACAACAAGAAGCGAGCGGGTAACAGCCTCACGTAGCAGCGGCGGCGGCAGCGGCGGCGGAGGAGCGGGAGACGTGAGCTCGGAATCGTGACTTCGAAGTTTCTCGTACGCGACGGCGACTGAGAGATCAAAACGATACGAACACGAAACGACACGAAAGATGAAACGACACCGACGCGACGAGATGCGAACACGAAACGACACGAAAGATGAAACGACACCGACGCGACACGAAACGACACGAAAGATGAAACGACACCGACGCGACGAGATGCGACACGAAACGACACGATGTAGGAAGCGGCACTGATACGTCACGAACGACACCGGCGCGACAAGATGTGACAAGATGTGACACGATGCTTAAAAGAGAGGGAGAGGGGGAGAGGCGGAGATGGGGAGACGGAGAGAGGAAGAGAGGGAGAATGAGGAAGAGGAGGAGAGAGGGAGAGAGGGGGAGAGGGGGAGAGGGGGAGAGGAAGAAAGGGAGAATGAGGAAGAGAAGGAGAGAGGGAGAGAGAATGGGAATGAGGGAGAGGAGGGGAGAAAGGAGGAGGGGAAGGTAAAAGATAAAAAGAAAAAATAAGAATGAAAAGAAAATAATGAAGAGCCATCCGATGAAGCAGAATTTAAGAGAGAAAAAAAAAAAAAAAAAACGAAAAAAAAAAAAAAAACACATTAAAAAAAAAACTAGACAAAACAACGACGAAACCAGTAAAAAACCGACAAAATGGAAAAGAGAAAAATAAAAGGTTAGAAAGGGAGCGTGGGAAGCAACAACAAATAGGAAATGTACAGCAAAAAAAGATAGTAAAAAAGAAAGAAAAAACGAAAACCCTAAAAGGATGAAAGAAAGGGAAAAATAAATAAAATAAAACATACAAAAGAAAAATGGCGACAAAGCCATACAAACAACAAACAAACAAACAAACAAACAAAAAACAATACAAACACCAAACAGAAAGAAAGAAAAAGACAAACAAAGAAGATACTCAACCCCCACACCGAATTAAAGCGAAGATGATGATTCCTCGTTGATTACTCGACCGGAAATCTTAAATGAACTTCCCTCGATGGCGACGCGTGCTGCCATCTGTGAGCCGTACGGGGAAACTCTCTTCTTTCCCTGTATATCTCAATTCTTCTTGGTATTCAAACGGAATTAATGATAAATCTCACTTATTTTCCTTTCAAGTACTTAAAAAAGAAAGGATGTCCAGAACTTGATTAATACACGGGTAATACACGAGAGAAAAAAAAAAATATATTTTTTTTTTTCTTTATGAGACCGAGACACGAGCCGGATTTAGGTACAGACGCGCGCCATCTGTTGTCTGACTAAGTAACACGCACGAGTCTCCCTTTCTCGTCAGGTCATCTGCTCTCCTTCGGGTCATGATGTATGGACGGGTGTGATAAATGTTGATGTTTAAATCATTTTCCGTTGTGTGTGCGTGCGTGCCAAAGGGAGAGTAAATGAGGCCTAGGAACAGACAGGAGGGAAGTAGATGTATGAGGAATGAGGAAAAGGGAGGAAGGGAGGGAGAGGGAGAGGGAGAGGGAGAGGGAGAGGGAGAGAGAAAGAGAAAGAGAGATGAAAAAAGTTCTTCCTTTCATCTCTCATTAAACATATTAAAAAGAAAACAAGGAACAAAAAAGAAAGAAAAAAAAACATCACAAAGCGAACGAGAGAATCAGACATAAGAAAATAAAACATCGAAAGAACAGGTAAGCAAAGAGAAAAGGCGCGAGCAACGCCACCAGATGGCCGCTTTAACACATCACCGGTTAATGAGGTAATTTTCAATGTCGGTTTAGGGACCCAAAGAGGATCTCCAACTTATAAAAAATGTGACCAGAATGACCGTATATTTAAAGGGAGGAATTGCCATATACCGCCAACGCTTCAATAACAAAAAAAAGAAGAAAAAAAAGGGAGGGGGGGAATATAAGGGAAATATAATTCCTCTTTTATCGCAACTAATATTTCAATATCTATTATACCATATCCCTATAGACTTCCAAAATGTCCCACCCACCAGTTTCCCTCAAAATGCCTAATTTGTCAGTCAACTTGACAGCTCTTAACTCGCGCTAGAGTGTGGACAGCCACGCCCACCTCCTCTTAACACCCTTGACCGAGAAGTGATGCTGAGTGGAGGCGCAGAAGGGAAAAGGGTGGGTTGAGATAAGGGTAATGAGATTTTTTTTTTCGTTCTTGTTAATGAAGCTATCAGGAGAAAATTTGTTACTTTATTTTAGGGTCTTGGTTTTTGGAAGGGGAAAAGGGAGGGGGGGGGGTGGGGGGGAAGCGATGGGGTGAGTGGGAAGGTGGGAGGAAGGGAAGGATGGAGGAGGGAGGAGGGAGGGAGGGAGGGAGGGAGGGAGGGAGGGAGAGGGGAGAGAGAGAGAGAGAGAGAGAGAGAGAGAGAGAGAGAGAGAGAGAGAGAGAGAGAGAGAGAGAGAGAGAGAAAGAGAAAGATATAGATAGATAGATAGAGACGGGTAGGGGTGCCTATATATCTATGAATGAATGACCGAGTATAAAAAAGTACCATCTTCACAAACCGAAACACCTCATCTTTAAACCCTACACAAAATTCCCAACCCTTTCGAACGAAGTACAAGACAACCTCTAAGACAACAGTAATCGAACGACCCCCCCCCCCCCCCCCCCCCCCACCAGTACACCCTTTCCGTTACCACCAACCCTACCCCCCAAAAAAAAAAAAAAAAAAAAAAAAAAAAAAAACGGTGTTTATCCTTGAGCTGCTGAACAAGTGACACGTCGCGACACATCCTTGAGTATGTATCACGTATCACAGAACCTTGAGGAGCGTGTAAGAACTTTATGGAGTTACGCTAGTCACTCAAGGGTCACACACGCTGAGGCAGACAAACCCATTAACCCTCCCCCCTTGCCCTTAACCCCCCCTCCCTTCCCCCCCCCTCCCTCTTCACTGTTCCTCTTTGTTCCTCTCCTTCTCCTTTCTGTCTTCCCATCTTTCTTTTATTTCTTTTTCCTCCATCTTCCTTATTCTTTCTTCTCTTTCCCACCCTTCTCCTCCTTCTTCTCTTCTTCCTTTTCGTTGTCTTTTTCTCCCTCACCCTTCCTTCTTTATTCTCATCCTTTTCTCCCCCCCTCATTATTCTCCTCCTCCCTCTTCCGTTTCATGTGTGACAGGAAAAAACATCAAAATTAAAAATGGCTTTTGTGAATTAAATTGTACATGTTTTTAAGCTATATCATATCGTGTTATTATACTTTTTTGTCGATTTTTCGTAGAGAAATAACATGAAGTTAAAAGTCATTTTCCATTTTCACGCCGAGGTATTACGACAGTAATCAAATCTCTTTCCAAAAAACTTCAACCAACTAACTTCAATCTTCCAAAAAAACTTCAACCAACTTCTATCTTTCCAAAAAAAAATTCAACCAACTTCAATCTTCCCAAAAACTTCAACCAACTTCAATCTTCCAAAAAACTTCAACCAACTTCAATCTTTCCAAAAACTTCAACCAACTTCAATCTTCCAAAAAACTTCAACATACCAACTTCAATCTTCCCAAAAAACTTCAACCAACTTCAATCTTCCAAAAAACTTCAACATACCAACTTCAATCTTCCCAAAAAACTTCAACCAACTTCAATCTTCCCAAAAAACTTCAACCAACTTCAATCTTCCAAAAAACTTCAACATACCAACCAATCTTCCCACTTCTTCAACCAACTTCAATCTTCCCAAAAACTTCAACCAACTTCAATCTTCCAAAAAACTTCAATAACTTCAATCTTCCCAAAAAACCTTCAACCAACTTCAATCTTTCAAAAAACTTCAACCAACTTCAATCTTTCCAAAAACTTCAACCAACTTCAATCTTCCCAAAAAACTTCAACCAACTTCAATCTTCCAAAAAACTTCAACCAACCTCAATCTTCCCCAAAAACTTCAACCAACTTCAATCTTCCCCAAAAACTTCAACCAACTTCAATCTTCCCCAAAAACTTCAACCAACTTCAATCTTTCCAAAAAACTTCAACCAACTTCAATCTTCCAAAAAACTTCAACCAACCTCAATCTTCCCCAAAAACTTCAACCAACTTCAATCTTCCCCAAAAACTTCAACCAACTTCAATCTTCCAAAAAACTTCAACCAACAATCTTCTAAAAACTTCAACCAACTTCAATCCCTTGCTTCAACCAACTTCAATCTTCCAAAAAACTTCAACCAACCTCAATCTTCCCCAAAAACTTCAACCAACTTCAATCTTCCCCAAAAACTTCAACCAACTTCAATCTTCCCCAAAAACTTCAACCAACTTCAATCTTCCAAAAAAAAATTCAACCAACCAACCAACCAACTTCAATAATCAACCACACGCAAAAACTCCCGTAGAAGACCCCCCCCCCAAAAAAAAAAAAAAAAAAAAAAAAATCCGAGTCCAATAAAAGAGATTCTAAAACCCTTTAAGAAAGACGATTCGATCCTCTTCTCCCGCCCTTACGATGGGATCAAGGGCGTCAGTGCGTGCGCGCCTTCCGCCTTCTTTCTCTTCTTTTTGGTCGTCTTTGCTCTTACGGTCGTGAGGTTTGGTAAGAGGGTGATGGTTGGGTTAATTAAGGGGAATAGGTTGTAGGTGTGTATATGTATATCCTCATACACACATACATAAATACATATACAACATACACAGACGCAGACACTGAGACACAGACACAGACACACACACACACACACACACACACACACAAACACACAGACACACACACACAACAAATATATATACGTAGTCTTTTATATAAAATCAAACCTAAAACAACACATCGAAACAAAAAATAAGAAATAAAAGACAAGTACAGACACGCGTAAAA
The DNA here is from genome assembly GCA_017312705.2 of Penaeus japonicus. NCBI lineage: Eukaryota > Metazoa > Arthropoda > Malacostraca > Decapoda > Penaeidae > Penaeus > Penaeus japonicus. Next base: position 27,534 of record BOPN01000218.1, read on the forward strand.
CACACACAATAACCCCGCGAAGACGACAAAAGCCCTCCGACCTGACAAAAGAAGCGAGTGAAGCGCAACACACGACGACAAGATGAAGGAAGCGCTGCGCAGGGACTCTCCTTGGGAACCAGCTGACCGCAATGCTAAAGTCCACAGCTTTCAGGATAACACGAGCGAACGACCACATCCTGTGCTGCAACAAGTTCCGTCCTGAACTGTCGTTTTCCTGCGCGCTTCTGCTCGATGACCCTCCCCCCAACCCCCAAAAAAGGGAAATACATTTCAAAATTGAGTATTCCTTTTTTTTTGAGTAAGAATGTAAGATATATTCTCTTCACGACCTGATATCTACGTGATGGTGATGATGATAATGATAATGATGATGGTGATGATGATATTCGCCTTAGCGATTAATACCGATCGAATAATACTGCATTATGTACATCCGTTTATGCGATTTCGTTATAGAACTCCTGTCCCCCCCCCTCCCACCAAAATAAAAAAGTAAAGCAATTTTTCTAAAATTTCCCCCAGTCACTCATTCTTTTTTTTATTCCTTCTTTTCACACACCCCTCTTTCACCTCCCCCTCCCCCTTCTCCCCCCTTCCCCCCATCTCCCCTCATGACATCAAGGCTTCTACAGAACGAAGGAAAGGAAAAACGAACTCACAGTCACCGAAGATACAGTATGCAACGGCGGTGGGAAGAGGGGGGAGGGGGTAAGGGGGTAAGGGAGGGCGAAGGGGGGGTATGGTAAGGGGGTAAGAGGGTGGGCCAAAGGGAGTGGGGAAAGAGGGGGGAGGGGAAGGGGGAGGAGGAGGTAAAGGAGGGTGAGAGTGAAGGAGGTAGAGTGGGTGAAGAAGAGGGGGAGGAGGGGGAAGGGGGAGAGGTAGGGTGAGGGGAAGGGGAGAGAGAGGGAGAGGGAGAGGGAGGGGGGTGGAAGAGAGGAAAAACAAGGAATTATGGCGAACCAAACTGACTTTCTCTGCAGTCTGTTTTCCCACGTATCTTGCGCTGGCCAGTAATCACGAGTAGTAATCGCGTTACTACAAGGGTAAAGGGTGAAAGTCGTGCGCGTTGGGAGAACCTCCTCCTCCTCCTCCTCCTCCCCCCTCCCTCCTCCTTCTTCTTTTTCCTCCTCCTCCTCCTCCCCCCTTCCTCCCCCTTCTTCTTTTTCCTCCTCCTCCTCCTCCCCCCTCCCTCCTCCTTCTTCTTTTTCCTCCTCCTCCTCCTCCTCCTCCCCCCTTCTTCTTTTTCCTCCTCCTCCTCCTTCTTCTTCTTCTTCTCCTCCTCTTTCTTCTTCTTTTTCCTCCACCTCCTCCTCCGCCCTTCCTCCTCCTTCTTCTTTTTCCTCCTCATTTTGTTCTCCTCCTTCTCTTCTTCCTCTTTTTTTCTTTTTCATCATCTTCTATCTCTTCTTCTTCTTCTCGTCCTCCTCCTTCTCTTTCGCTTCCTATTCTTTCCCCCCTACTTGTTGTTATCTTCCTCCTCTTCTTTCTCTTTTTCTTCTTTTTCATCATCTTCTTCCTCTCCTTGTTCTTCTTCTCCTCCTCCTCCTCCTCCTCCTTCTCGTTCTCCTCTTCCTTCCTCCTCATCCATCGTTCGACCCCTTACCATTCCTGTCACGAAGGAAGGAGTAAGAGGAAGGAAGGATAGGGAAGAAGGGTGTGGGGGGGGGGGGGAGGAGACTGCAATCAACAGTGATATTTTTTTCTTATTTACATGTTGCTTTCACCAATTTCGCACCGATGACCGTAGTGCAAGAATTCGTGACAGTTTTTTGGAAAATTGTACGAGGAAATGTACATGTACACGTACACACAAATGAGTATTCGAAGGCACACATACACATAATGTATGCTAACACACACACACACACACACACACACACACACACACACACACACACACACACACACACACACACACCACAATTTTCCCACAATATAATTACTCCAACTCTCTATTAAGCCGAGGACGATGACGGCGATATGTTCGAAATTCCTAGGATCATACCTACCTAAATGAACCTTAACCACAGCATGGCTCTTGCTGCCGTCTGTCATACTAATGCAGTTTGGAATTCGACGAAAATTTTTGCCCCCGCGCGAGTGAGAGGAATAACCTCTTTATGCAAGCGTAAAGGAAACTTTATTTTTTATTATGATTATTATTATTATTTTTTTATCCCTTTTTTTTTTTTTTTGCTTGCGTGAGATCGCCATTTTGTTTTTTTCTTTTTCTTTTCGTAATTTGTATGAGGAGAATCTAATTATCAATGAATGAAGATTGATGTTACGAGTGTGTTGTATGGAGCATGGAGGTTATGTGTAACTTGAGAGAGAGAGAGAGAGAGAGAGAGAGAGAGAGAGAGAGAGAGAGAGAGAGAGAGAGAGAGAGAGAGAGAGAGAGAGAGAGAGAGAGAGAGAGAGAGAGAGAGAGAGAGAGAGAGAGAGAGAGAGAGAGAGAGAGAGAGAGAGAGAAAGAGAGAGAGAGAGAGAGAGAGAGATAGAAAGAATGAGAGTTAGAGAGCAAGTGAGAGAGAGAAAGAGATAGAAAGAGAGATAGAAAGAGAGAGAGAGAGAAGTAGTTGGAATGCAGGAGGTGAACAAGCACGCGGAGAAAGAATGTGAAGGGATAAAAAAAGAAGAAGAAAGGAAACAGAAATAGAAGAACAGAACATAAACAAAGAGGAAAGTGTATCTAATTACGTCTGTGTATATGAATACTTGTGTACATGCGTGTGCGTGTGTGTCCATATATATACAATGTCCATATGTCTCCCACTCATTTATTCGTGTGTGTGTGTCCCTGTGTGTGTCCGAGCTTTTGTATGCGGGTTCCTAAATGTCTCATCACGAAACAGAAAACCTAACCCAAAAACGGACACGGTCGCATAGGCCTAAAATTTTTCTCCAATATGCGTAATGAGTTTCTCCTAATCCGGCCGAACACCCTCTGCCCCGCCCGCCCGCCCGCCCATGTCTGTATACCACGGCGCCTGTTTTGATCTATTTTGAACAGGTAATGGTGAACTGATGCTATATTAGAGAATAGGGCATTTTTTTAAATATCGCTATTACTATTTTTTGTTACTTGTTATTGTTTTAAGGATAATCGATGTTTAATAACTTGTTTACCATTATCATTAATCAAATTTAATCCTGCAACAAAAATACGCTATGCATAAATCTTCGTTTCATGCCAAAAATATATAATCCCTTTTCATCCGTATCAAATCAGTGCTTTGCTATGAATCTCTACCATTTACACACTTTTTTTTTAAATCATAAAAGAAACTAATTAATTAAAAAAAAAACACAGCTAGGCTTACACAAGGAAGCCGTCGCTGACTATTATGGATCCATTTTAGACCGAAGGGAATGCGTGGCGGTTACTCGAACAAGTTTAGAAACTGGAGCACTTCTTGGGGTTTCTGGAACTTTCTAGAACTTCAAGGTTGGTGGTAGCCGTGGTATACTAGAGGTCTTTGGGTTTATGCATCTATTTCTGAGCGTATTTATGCATTTCGGAAACTGTTGGTTCGTTTGTTGTGAAACTGGTTTTCTTCAAAATGTGACGTTCGGTAAACTTTATTTTTTTTTTATTCTTTCTTTCTATGAATATTACGCTATTCCGTTATCTCTGGATTTCCTAAACTAATCTTACTTTTGGAGAAAATAGTCTACTCTTATAATCATATAGATTCAAAATAGAATTCAGAAAAAAAAAAAAAATACACACGTTACCCCATCCCATCGAAACTGCACATACCCACAACCAAGCCCTCTATTCTTCCTCCCTGTCTATCTACCCCTTAATCTACCCACAGCCGACCAGATCCGTTCCCCGTAGATACAGACACGAGAGGAGGGGCTTCAATTCTTCTTTTCAATTTCCACCTCAATTCAAATTTCTCCCTCGTTGCCTCTTCAACTTTGCCCACCTCGTCCTCTTCCTCCTCCTCCCCTTCCTCTCACTCCTCCCCTTACCCTTACTCCCTCTTCCTCTCCTCCTCCTTCCCTTCTCTTACTCCCTCTCCCTCCCCATTTCCTCCTCCTCCTCCCCTTACTCCCTCTCCATCTCCCCCTTCCCCTCCCCTTACTCCCTCTCCATCTCCTCCTCCTCCCCTTACTCCCTCCCCCCTTCCCTCTCCCTTCCTCCTCCCCCCTTCCCCTCCTTCTCCTCCTCTCCCTCCTTCTCCTTTTTATCGAGAGTGTCAATCTGTCCCTCTGGAAATGTAAACTATTATTCAAGAGGACCGAATCTCCACGTGGGCCGTCAAGCATGAAATTGTTTTGACGTGTGTAACACAAGAGGTTGACCGGCCTGCCGCTGGTTTGTGCTTCGGGTACTCTTCTTCTTCTTCTTCTTCTTCTTCTTCTTCTTCTTCTTCTTCTCCTCCTCCTCATCGTCTTCTTTCTCTTTTTTTATTATTTTTTTCTTACTATTCTTCTTTCTACACTCCCTCTTTTTTTTCTTTCCCCTTTCCTTCTTCTCGCACTTTTCTTTCTTCTCTTCTTCCTATTGTTGCTACTTATTTCTTTCGTCCTCCTTGTTCTCCTCCTCCTGCTTTATCATCATCTACTTCTACTTCTACTTCTTCTTCCTCCTTCTCAACCACCAGTATCCATCTCAAAAGCTACTTGTCGACACTCGATAAACGTACGATAATCTACGGCTCAATCGTACGACAATCTAAGAACCCACTGTACGATAATCCACCAACATCTTCGGTAAGTTTCCCGCCTTTTTTTTCTTTTCTAATCAGATAAAAATAAACTGTGGAAAGCTGCGATTATGTTCGTGTGGTCTTGCGAAGATATAAATGCAGCTAATCTCTTTTACGGTTTGAGATGTCTTACAAGATATGACCAGAAGGGTCTGTAAGTGTTCTAGAAATATCTGGAGATGAGATGCAGGCTGTCTCATTAGGGCGCCTGTTCGCATCTCCGCCGAAAATCTAACGGTCGCATATTTTTGACGATTGAAAATTCGAAAATTTAACCGCTTTCGGTGACGACCGCAAATTAGTGACGGCAAAAGAAGCTGTGTAACAAAACAAAAATTTACGTACGTTAAAACAAGCTAAATATATTCAACATCTATTAATAATATTCAGTTTAATGTCAATAGATTCCAGTATTAAATCTCTACATCTGAAATATATTCAACAATCCAATTAACAACAAAAAGAAAAAAGAAAAAAAAATCGTCTCATAAAAAAACATCCATACAACATATTTGCAAAACACTTCAAATGCAAATATTATTCCTGCAATACCATCACTAAATCTCTCATAATCGAGGTAAAAAAAAGAGCAATGATGATGACATTATGCAAATTAACTAGAAAGCCATTCACAATTCACGAAAGGTCATTATAACAGTAATAACATTAACGTGATTAATATCATTACTAAATTCCCACGAGAAAAAAAGAAAAAAGAAAATATCGTAAACATAATCGTACGTGAAAATAATGATAAAATAACGGGAAAGTTACGAGGTCGCGATAAAAGAAATGAAAGAAAGAAAGAAACAAAAAGAGGGAGAACTTAAAATCCATGTGAAGTTGATAATGAAGGCACGACCGAGTGGTAGTGCGCGTGGGCGTGCGCGTGAATGGTGTTAGGAGGCTTGGGTGGTCGTTCTTGTCGTTATTTCGTAAGGTTGGTGTTAGCAGTGTCGTTGGTGTTTTTTTTCGTAAAGCTGGTGTTAGCAGTATTAACATTGACATTGGTACTATCTCTCTTGTCGTTTCGCAGATGTTGGCAGTGTTATCATTGTCAATGTTGGCAAAGTTTTCGTCGTCGTTTCATACGGTTGTCACATCATCAGCGACACGATTTCTAAGAAGTAGAGACTGATTTAGCGTTATTCTCTTTGCCTGGATTTGCTCTATGAAATAATTTGTATAGGAAATAAAAAATGAGCGAATAAAAAGGTACGAAAGGAGAAGAAATAAGAAAACCATCGATAATGAAAAAATGGAAATGACAAATAAATAAACAACATCAGAAAATCATACAATTTCATTCTAAAAAAACACAACGAAAATACACACAAAAACAATAAAAACAAAGATTCTAAAACAGTTTCCTCCAAAGAGACATCAACGCGGTCTTAGGTGATGATCTCAGGGCAGAGTGGACTACCATTCAGGAGAATTTGCGACCCACAGACAGACTCTTCAGTTCAAAACCCTCCGAAACAGTAGCATTTCCTGTTGCGAACCTACCGTGAATCACTCACAATCCGTCAATCGCACAATACCTCTCAACAGTACCCACAGAAATACCTTTGCTCCCACCACCTCCTTCTCCTTTCTTTCTTTCTTTCTCTCTCTCTCTCTCTTGCGCCTATACAAACACGAAACCAAACACCACACCCGATCTTTTGTCACCTTAGAGTTCTTGGATATCTGCTTCCCCTTTTTCTCCGTGGAGTTTCAAGTCTAGAGGGTTATTTGTCTCATATTATAAGTGCATTGTAGGCTCCCGTCCGCTGGGACAAAGGAGTGGTCATGATCGTTTATAAGCTGTCACACTCTCGGGGTATAAACCTCCCCGTTTTCTCTCTTATGTGCAGGGGCATTCCAGGTGGTTGCGGTCACCTCGGCACGAAGTAGTTGCTTTTCTTTTTCTTTTTCTTTTTTCCTTTTTTTTCTTCTTTATTTCACTTATCTGTGTTTAGAGCGCTGTGGTCCAAGGACGGGACGACGGCGATGCGGTCGAACCTCTACTAGACGTCCAGTTAAAAAAGACATTCGCGGTGACACTTCGTTGCTGCTTATCTATTTAGCGAAAGCAGCCTCATACGGAATATCTTTGTTTATCTTTTTTTTCTTCTTAAAGATGCACGAACAGATAGCCGTAGAACAGGTCTCACAAGGACATTACCAGAACACCCCTTAAAAACAAAAAACCGTCATAAACGAGGACCGCCAGTCAAAATCTTCAGCAAAAATATCAGCAGATTCCCCTCTCTACCGTCCCCTACCCCTATGCCCATCCCATACCCTACCCTTGCCCCCATGCCCTTCGTGCTCGCCTCCCCCGCTCCCCCCCCCCTACCCCCTGCTATAAATGCCACCCGCTACCGGCCAGGAACCTCGACACTGTCCATGGTAAGGGTAGTATCTGTATCCTTATCACTGATGCGCCACCGATAGGGCCTGGCCTGAGGGTGCGGGAGTCACATATAGGGGTATGAGGAGGAGGAGCAGGGGAGGAGACGGATTTCAAAGGGAAGGGAGGGCACAGATGGAGGTAAGGGGGGATAGGGGGGGTAGGGGGAGGGAGGAGGAAGACAGAAGGAGGGGAGGATGGATAGGGGGAGGAGGGAGGAGGAAGACAGAAGGATGGATAGGGGAAGGAGGAGGACAGAGAGAGGGAGGGGGAAGGAAGAAGACAAGAAGAGGGAGGGATGAAGGGGGAATGAAGAGGACAGAGAGAGAGAGAGAGAGGGAGGAAAGGAAGAAGACAGAGGGAGGGAAAATAGGAAAGGAAGAAAGAAGAAGGAAAAGGGGCAAAGAAGGGAAGGAAGAAGAGAGGACAGAAGGAAGGAGGGAAGGAGGATGACAGAGAGAGAGAGAGAGAGAGAGAGAGAGAGAGAGGGAGGGGTGACAGGGGGAAGAAGGGTGGGAGGGAGAACAAGGCAGGTAGAGTGAGATATGTGATCCCTAGGGAAGGGTAAAAGAAGGAAAAGAAGAGAAGAGGGGGAGGGGGGGGCTGGGGGAGGACAAAATAGAGATATTAAAGGAGGATCAGCCGGGAGAGGAGCAGAGTGATATCCCGGTAAGGCGATTACCGGGAGACTGATAGGGCACCGGGCAGGACAATGTGGCACGGAGGGGGGTCGAGAAAAGGGGGAAGAAACGGTGGCGATGAAGAGAAGGAGACAGAAAGAGAGAGAGAGAGAGAGAGAGAGAGAGAGAGAGAGAGAGAGAGAGAGAGAGAGAGAGAGAGAGAGAGAGAGAGAGTATTAGAGAACAGAGAGAGAAATCGGAACACAGAATTAGAATGAGAGAAAGAGTAGAGAGTGGGAACAAGAGAAAAAGAAACAAAAGACACACACAGAGAGAGAGAAAAAAAAAACGAATGGAGAACCAGAAAACCAATAAACGATTCCCAAGACGACCTCGAAGCAAGAAAGACGAAGAGGGAAGAAGTGAAAATCCCGATAAATGACACAAGTCCAAATCCAGAGGCCAAGAGGGCAGACAGGGAGCTCTCACACGCGACTTAGCGAAGAGGAATGAAAAGAGGGAGGGATGAAGAAGGAGGGATGAAGAGGGTAGGAGGGAGAGAGGGGAGGGGTGGGGAGGAGAAGGAGAGAGACGGAGGTAATAAAAGAGAGAGATGGAGGGAATGAAAGAGAGGGAGGAATGACACAATGCGTAGGAGGACGTGGGACATTCTCGAGGAGGGAAGGAGTGAGGGAGCGTGTGAGGGAAGGTAGAATGAAGGACAATGAAGATGTAGAGTGTAGGAGGAGGAAGGGAAGATTGGGGTTTAAAGGAGGTGAGAGGAGAGGAGATGGAGTGAGATGAAGGAGGGAGAACGAGCAGAAAAATAGATAAATAGATAGATAGATATATAGATAGATAGATAGACAGACAAATAGAGATATATGATAGATAGATAGAGAGAGAGAGAAAAGTAGAGGAAGGGAGGGAGAGAGCGATGTGAGAGTGAAAAGGCATAAAAGGATGTAACAAAAGTATATAATGAAATTCAAAAGGAATTCGCAAATCGAGAAACAACAAGAGAAAGTTGCTTGATAAGAAAGCAACTGAAAAAAGAGCAAACAATGCCAGAAAATTGTAGTATTTCAGACCAAAAAAGAAAAAGAAAAGAAAAGAAAAGAGAAAGCAACACTTCAATTAAGAAAACGAAATAGAAAACACAAATAAAAAAATATAAAAGAATAAAAGACAAGCTGGGAAAAAGAGAGAAAGAGACACAGGGAAAGAAAAAGAAAAAGAGAGAGAGGAAGAGACAGATAAGAGACCGCGAGTATGAGAACATGTAGATTCCCCTCCCCCCTCCCCCCCCTCCCCCATCTCCTCCAGCAAGGGAACAGAGGGCGTAGGGTCAAGGGAGGATTTACAGTGACAAGAGCGAGAGGGGGGATGAGGGGATGGGGGTGGGGGAGAAGGGGGAGGAATCTGGTTACTGTTAGAAACATATCCCATGGTATTTCACTTTCACGAATTTCACTGTTTATACATTTCCCACGATAATTTGCATAGATTTATATACATTTGGCTGAAGGTTTAACGGTCTAAATTTCATAATGCAAGACACACGAAAATATGTATCATTAGATCGCGCCCCAAAAAAGCAAAATAACCCGGAAAATCGTTTTCAAAGCGATGGAAACCACCTGGCTCCCGCGGCAAGTGTCTTTACCCGAACCGCAACAGAATTCAATAAAAAAGGAAAGTTGGAAGAAACACAAAAAATAATAATAGAACTGAACAAAGAGGAAACAAAAGAGACAAGACCAAAAAAGAGAAAAGACGACCAGGTAACGAAATTTTAATCCACGAAAGTATGAAAGGTAAAGTTCGTTGACGTAAACACCGAACGACACATGCGTTCGAGCTCATCCGCGGATTCACGCAGATTCACCCCTAAGATATACGCGAACGCTCGACGTCCATAATCCCTATTCTCCCTTTCCCACTCCCTATTCTCCCCCCCCCTCCCTTAAATCCCATTCCTCAACAAGACCGCCGGTGTAAGCGATCTCCCTGATATCGTAATGAGGGATTTTGGTTCGCTTACACGGCCGCTAATGAACCGGAGGAACAAATGCCGCGCGAACGCCGGACCCAACCGTCGGCTGATTCGTCAACGTTCGCTGAGCCACTCGCGCCGCCGGACTCTCTGCACTTCCGGGTTTGGAGAGGGAGGGAGAGGGAGAGAGGGAGAGGGAGGAGGAGAGGGAGAGGGGAGAAGGAGGAAGAAAGGAGAGAGAGAGAGCGAGAACGAGAGATGCTTCGTTAAGAATATAAATAACTCCATCAATCCATACCTGGAACAATTTCCTACGATCTTCACCCTCAAAAGCCACGGAAACCTAAATCAAGCGGAAATCATATTTGTATAATTACTTAGATTATATCTACTATCCCTCTGTAGGTCGATTCTGCCTTTGATAAACTGATAAAGTTTACGAGAATGATCAAATAAAATCGCATCTACTTACCAGCATCTTAAAATTTTAATATTAGGATTATCTCCAATATCAATTTGTCTTTATCACGGTATTTCAACATGAAAATCATTCGACATATCGCATATAGGCGAAAAGAAAACACGAAAACAAACAACCTTCACACAGACAAATCACAAGAAAAAAACGAACAAAAACAAAAACAAAAAACGTTAATCAACCAAGTATCATCTCCTCATTAAAGATCTCTTCATAATCCTCATAATGACATGAGATATTACTGTTCCTGTAACGACATCATTAATGTGAATCGTCCTATTGTTAGGGTACAATGGGGAATAATTAAAGCTAACGACCGCAAGCGAGTTTACATTACCCAGTTCGTTGCAGCCAATCGCCTTGTTGGTTATCGAAGTAAACAACAGTGAACAATAGCGTGAACAATAACGTGAAAAATGACGTGATTTGTTCTAGCTTCTTCGTCATTGTACTCGAACCTGCTTCGAAATGGATCTCCTGTTCTTCGGAGTTTCGAGTTCTTAGCAGGCCGAACAACTCTTGAAACCTGTGAGCTATTGGAGGTTATTGCCATCTGACTGAACTAAGGAAAAAAATGTATTTGAAATCGTTGCAGGACATAGTATCTTTGATTATTTGGTATTTCCGGTTATGGTTGACGCCTCGAAGATGGCAAATGGTTAGTGTACTTTTCAATAGTGTAAAGCGACGGATGGTAAGTAATATGCAGAAAAGGTAAAAGATAAACGATTTTTTTAAAAATAGGAAGAGAAAGATAAATGAAGAGAGAGAGAGAGAGAGAGAGAGAGAGAGAGAGAGAGAGAGAGAGAGAGAGAGAGAGAGAGTTAGAGAGAGGAAGGGAGGAAGAGAGAGAGGAAAAAGAAGAGGAAGAACCAGAACAAGAACAAAAAGAAGAATAAGCAAGCGAAACAAAGAATGCGCAAGGTGTCGTTCTTCCCTCGTTAAAAAAAGAAGAAGTCCTCTGTGGGAGTCGACGAAGGAGTCATTGGCCCAAGACGCCGGACACCTTGCAGTTCGGTTCCTCCTGCGCGCCGCCATTCCTTCGCCAAGACAAAACGGAATTAATTTCTTTCTCTCTTCCTTTTCCTACTCTCGGGTAATGTTTGTCATTTTCTCTACGCTTCTCTCAGTCTCCGTGTATGTTCTTTTTCTTTTCTTTTCTTGTTTCGTTTCGTAGCGTCTCGGAAGTATAGACGTTAGCGAAAAGAAAAGAGAACGTTAAATTAAATCAGGCTCGAGGAGCGTCGCGGCGCGCTACCGGAAGCTCGAATCTATTCTCCCACGGCGGATCATCGCGTGTTTCGAACCGCCGACGCCGACTCCGACTTCCAATCGGGAACGAATCATTCGCGTCAAAACATCTTCCTAACAATCTTTTGGAAGATGAATCATAAACAAACTTCCCCATAGGACGAAAAGCCCGTATATGTCTAAATGAACGGCCGTAAACAACGATTCCCACCCTCAACCAACCACGTCCAGCCATTCGGACGCGCTTACCTCTGCCTCGGTAATCTGTGGGAATGTAAAGCGCATTTTACACTGTAAACTATGCTTAGAGAGAAGGAAAATAACGCCATCTGCCTTCCTACCGAGTCCTACGGCCTCCACCAGCCCTCTCTGGTCGCAAGGAAGTAGTTTTCCTCACGATAACAACGCAAAATGGAGGAGGCGGAGGGAGTGTCTTGGCGCGCGAGTGGGAACAATATGGCCGAAGAAGAAGGCGTTCAACGGCGTCTGAGAACAATGCGAGAATGCGTCGCGATCTTTGGTCTTTGGGGAAAACTTTAGGCAATAACCGCATGTCTGTAATGGCGAGAATAAGTGATATGAAGAGGCAAGGCGGAAAGGAGAGGGAAAGGGAGGGAAGGAGAGAGAGAGAGGGAGAGCGAGGGGAAAAAGAAGACGGGGAAGAGGAAGAGGGAGAGAAGGGAAAAAAGAAGGGGAAGGGGAAAAGGAAGATAAGAGAGAAATGAGAGAGAGAAAAAGAAAGCAAAAGAGTATATCCCCCTTCTCTATATCTCGCTAATTGACCCGTCAAAGAATTTGTTCATTAGCAATGGTGCGACATGCAGTTGACAGCGAGACGGAAAAAAAGACATTCCAGAATAGCTGATAGCCAACGAAACCAACTTTACTTGTTTTTTTCCTGAACGAGACAAAACGTTTGTCGTACCCGAATTAATTGCCTAATACCTGCTGTCATACCTCAAAGTGTGTGTGTGTGTGTGTGTGTATGTGTGTGTGTGTGTGTGTGTGTGTGTGTGTGTGTGTGTGTGTGTGTGTGTGTGTGTGTGTGTGTGTGTGTGTGTGTGTGTGTGTGTGTGTGTGTACGCGTACTCGTGTATGCAAAAGCGTATCCTTTCGTATACGCGTGTTTCTCAATCAGTGCATATGCATCCATGCTTCCATACAGACATCCATTCATAAACCCATACCCCATGCCAAACAAACCATGCAACATACCCACGAACATCACCACACACACACACACACCTCAAAGCGCCCACAATCTTCATGGCCATCCCGGAAGGTCATGCACGACTCATCCTCCCTCATTTAATCCTCATCGCCACAATCTATTACTTCCTCATTATCCTGGATCCACCCGGGCAATTATCCTAATAACAGACCGAGAGAAAGAGAGAGAGAGGGAGAGCGACTTCTCCGCTCGCTCTCAGGTGTTCAGTCGCCGCGCTTAAATAATATCATGGAGGGGGGGAGGATTTTTTCGGCGAGTCACTATAGATTTTTATGGGGGGGGGGTGGAGGGGGTTATGAATATGGGAAATGGAATGTAATGATAATTGAGTTCGTGTAGAGGGGTTGCAAAGGAAGAGATGAGATAGTATTTGTTTGTATGTTTGTTTGAAAATAAATCTTTCCCTCCACAGAAGAAAATGTGTTTGTATTGTCTATAGGAAACGTTCCCTCTTCAGTCTCGTTCAAGATTTATTTTCAGCGAACAGGAATTACTGATCAAATAAAATCAAGCTTTGAGGTTAAAAAATCCACACCACTGCATATTTCCAAAAAAGCAACCCATCGTTTATCGTTCCTTTATCTATTTATCAATTTCTATTAAATTTTATCTATCACCATTACCATCATCATTATTGCCATTCCTATCATCACCTTACTGCCTTTATTTTTCCCATTATCACGAGAGCAAAATCCGGATCAAAATCCCTCTAAATTGGTAACCTTGTCGCCGTCGTCTCGCGCCGTTACAACGTTACGTCCTCCTCTGCAAATTCAATCGTGCGTCACAGCGGGATGACGTCGCTACGAGAGGGAAACGCGATCTGCGATTTTCCGACACTGCAGAGGCGAGAATCCGTGGAGCGAAGAGCAGGGTAGGGACGGAGGGGTTAAAGGGTTGGAAAAGGGTGAAGGGTGAAGGGTGGAGAGAGAGACTGAAGAAGACTTGTAGTCCTTTGTCAGTGGCACCTCTTTCTTCTTTCTTTCTTTCTTTCTCCGTCAGTTTCTGTCTCTTTGTTTCTGTTTCTGTTTCTCTCTCTCTTTCTCTGTCAGGTTCTGTCTCTTTGTCTGTTTGTGTTTGTGTTTCTCTCTCTCTCTCTCTCTCTCTCTCTCTCTCTCTCTCTCTCTCTCTCTCTCTCTCTCTCCTCTTCGCTTGGGGTGTATTGTCAAGGATTGCAAAACACTTCCAGTCAAACAAGCATTGGGAACCGTATTGTTCCTTCATGGCGCACTTCCTTCCTTTCTTCCTTTTGTTTTCTCTTCCTTGTGCGCATAGCAGGGGAAAGGGAGCAAGATAGGAAGAAGGAAGAGAGGTGGAGGAGTAAAGGGGGAGGGAGGAAGAGGAAGGTGAAGGGGGAAGGGAGGAGAGAAAGGGGAAACCTAGAAGGAGGAAGAAAGAACGGGAAGGGCAAAGAGTGAAGGATGGTGGCGGAAGGAAGAGGAAGCGAAAGGGCCAAGACGAAAGAGAGGAGGAGGAAGGGAGAAGAAGGAGTAAGGGGTGGAAGGAAGGAGAAAGGGAGGAGGAACCACCCTTGTTCGACTCCGTGAGGGCGGTGGCCGTCAAGGATCATCACCTTGTCAGGACTTTCACTGAACACTGTCACCTCGACGGAAACTTATCGTTGTGTTTCCTCCTGAGACACCCTGGAGGGAAAGAGGGAGGGAGGGAGGGAGGCGAAAGAGGGGGAGGTGGCGAAGGAGGGGGAGAGGGAAGGGGAGTAGGGGAGGGAGGGAAGGAGGCGAAGGAGGGGGAGGGCGGTAGGAAGGGGAGTAGGGGAGGGATGGGAAGGTGGGAGGAAAGAAGAGAGAGAGAGAGAGAGAGAGAAAGGGTTGTAAACACAGGGAAACAATAGGGGTGGAAATGTCGTGAATTAGGGGGTGGGGTGGGGGTGGGGGGTCGTGTTGGAGTAAGGGAGGTGGAAGGAGGAGAGGCACGGGGCAGGGGGCAAGGAACACAGTAGCGATCAGGCAGAGGTAGACAGAAACAGTTATCTCCTGGGAGAGAGGGAGAGGAAGTCTTCTTCACGGCGAGAAGAACGTGACATCACAATCCACGAAAGAACAAAAGAACAGACGTCGAAGAAGAAGAACAAGTGAGAAAAAAAGGCAATTTGTTTCCAATGAAAACAGCAAGAAAGCAAGCTGTTCCCCTCGGATCCACGACCATAAATCTCGGCTCAGAACCGCCTTCTCTCTCACGACCCCGTTACAAGTCGTCATTGCCTGATTTCAACGACATGACGTTGAGTGTCGTGGCAAAGAGACGAGCACGCTACTGGCGAGAGCCCCCCCCCCCCCTAAAAAAATGCTTTAAGGCAACCTCTACCAAGATTTCTTTGCTCACGAGTTGGTTGAAAGTATTCTCGAGACTATTGTTACATTCACTCTTTCTCTCCCTCTCTCTCTTCTCTTCTCTCTCTCCCTCTCACTCTCTTCATTCAATGTAATATTGTCGTTGTCTCTGACAACAACAAAAATCCAAGCAAATCAAAGAAAACTCAAAGATGTCTCAAAGAAATTCCGGTGAAGAGGACACTACACTCAAAGATATTTGATACTCTAAAAAAAAATCTCCAAGAAACACCACCGAGGAGTAGCAAAGAAGTCTCAAAGAAATCTCAAAGAAATCCAAAGAAGACTTGGCACCACTGTTGAAGGAGCACCTCTTGCAGACGGGGAAAGAGGAACCAAGTGTTGCCACAGGGAATTCTCACGGAAACTGGACTTTCACATTTGCATTCGTGAAGGAAGGTAAGGTAAAGTAACTGATAATCAGGTTTGCGCTTTACCGTGGAAAGCTAGGGAGAGAAATGTCTAAGGATTGGTTAGCTTATGTTTATGTCTGGCCACGACGAGGAGGCAACAAGGAAAACATGTAAGATTTTGCTTTTCTTTAGACTAGTCAGGGCTTAAGTGTATTATTTCAGCATCTATTTTATCAAAAAGAAAAAAAAATCACACAGACAAGTATAAACACATATATGTGAACAAATATAAGCACATATATATTAACAAGTACAAACACACAAACAAACAAGCCTAAACGGAGATACATACACAAACATGAACACAAACAAGCACAAACACAAACACCCCTCTACCGTTACCCAGCCCACCAAACGGCCATAAAAACAGAACCCAAACCCTACGAGAGAACACCATGAGAATTGAAAGCACCGGCAATCGTCAACCGTGATGGATCGCAAGACGAGTTGACAGGGATAACCTAATTAACGACGGGTTTGTTTGCCTAACGACCCACTAACGACCTAATTTGGAGACAGGACGGTCGTTTCGTGAAGGGGGGGTCCCTGTCCGGCGTGAAGTTTTGGAAGTTCGAAGGCGCAGGAAGTGTGTTGAGGATTGATGGATTGGCGATCGGTGCGCGAAGGACAGCGGGGGCGGGGGCGGGGGCGGGGGCGGGGGCGGGAGGGGAGGGGAAGGGGCGGGGGGTTGATGGAGATGGAGGGGAACGTGAGGGGGAGGAGGGAAGAGGGAGGACGGAGGAAGAAAGGAATGGGAGATGTGGAGGACGGGGATGGAAAGGAAAGTGGAAGGAGAGGAGGATGAAGTGGAGGGAGGGTGACGTGGCAAGATGAAAATAAAGACTATAATGAATCAAAAGAACATGAAAAACTACGTAGAAAAACGAGGATGAGAACGAAAGATCAGAGTGACAAGGAAGAAAACAAAACAAAAAGATAAATAACCAGACACAACCGTTAAAAAAAGTATTCAAATTCAAAAACAGACAATAAATCAAAATTCTTGGCCAGTATTTTTGAAAACTCCCACCCCCGTGACGTCACAGGGCGCTTGACCACAGCAATACAGTATATTAACGCGAAGACAAGACAGTGAAGTCACAACACGACCCTACGCTGCAAGGGGTCTCTTAGGCACGACACTTGTTTATTATGACTTCATAAAAATATTCGCCTCTAACCTCAGGGGGGCTGAGGGGGAGGGGGGAGGGGGGGGGGTAGGGAGGGTGAAGGGCGACGCAGGCAAAATTCCGTTCGTAAATGGACGAAGAAAAGCACGGCGGAAATGTAGCTGAAGCGCGGCAGGGGAAGAGGGAACAGGCTGGTTGTCTCTTGCCCCTGCCCCTGACCCTGTCCTATGCCCTGGCATTGTCCCCTGATTCCCCTGGTCCCTGTTTCCTTCCTTCCTTGTCGTCTGACCCTTGTCCCCTGTTTCCTTTCGCTCGCTTTCCCTTCCTCCTTCCCCTTTCCTCTATCTCCCACCCCTGGTCCCTGTCTCACGCCCTCCCCATCATCTAACCCTTGTTCCTTGCCCTTCCTAGCCCATCCCTCCTCCTCCTGTCCCCTGTCCCCCTGCCTTTCCTATTCCTTTCCCTTTTCCCTTCCCCTGCCCTACCTAACCCATCCCTCTTGCCTATATCCCCTGTCCCCATGCCTTTCCTATCCCTTTCCCCTGTCCCCTTCCTTCCCTAACCCCTTCCCCTGTCCCAGACATCCTGCCCTACCTATCCCATCCCTCTTGCCCTTGTCCCCTGTCGGCAGGTAGGGTCCTCCTCGGCGTCACCGCAAGGGGTAGAAGGTTAACTGAAGATCTCTGCAGGGGCACCGAGAGAACACACTCGTAAACAAGACGAAGGCTGACGGTCCTCGTTCGGCTTCAAGGAGGGAAGGGGAGGGAGAGGGAAAAGGAGATGGGGAGGGGGGGAAGGGAAGGGGAAGGGAAGAAGGAGGGGAACGGAAACTGGAAAAAGCAGAAGAAGAAGAGGAAGGGGAAGGGGGAAGGGGGAAGGAGAAAGAAAAGAGGAAGGGGCTATGGGGAGGGGCCAATGAGAGACTGAGGCTTTTTATTCCCAAAACCTTCGGAGACATCAACCACCTGTTGATTCCGAATCCTTGTCATTCCAAGAAAAGAAGAACGGCATGCAAAGCGAAGTAAAGAAGAAAAAAGAAAAAAAAAAAAAAAAAAAAAAAAAAAAAAACAGATCTACACCCTTTCTTAGAGATCATGGGATTATAAACCCAAGTACAGATTTAACTCCGAGATAACGCACACACACAGACATGCCTAAAGCCGTCCCTACACCTATCCCAGGATTACAACAGAACCTCCTTACCTCCCCTACCCCTCCCTTTACCGCTCCCCCGCCCCCTCCCTCCCTCTTCCTGATACCCCTTCCCATCTTCTTCCCTTTTCGTTCCCTCTCCCTTCTTATTCCTCTCACCTTCCCCTCCCCTTCCACTTCCCCTTCCTTCTTACCCCCCCTCCCTTGTTATACGTCCTTCACCCACCCCTTCTCTTCTCATGTTCTCTTATCCTTTCGCCTCCCCTCCTCCTCTCTTCCTACACGCCCTCCCCCTCCCTCTACTCCCTCCCTCCCCTCCCTCTCTACTCCCTCCCCCTCCCAACACGGTCTCAAGGATAACAGACTAGAGCAAGAACTCCAAAGGATCGGCTGCATAATGTAGAGAACGAGCAGGTGAAAATACCCGGCCGAGGAGCGCCAGGGGGATCCGAGTCCCACTGAATAACCGAAATCCGTCCAGAGAAATATTTGCAGGTTTATTTCGTTATGCTTTGTCTTTTAGTATTGTTTACATGCCATACGTGTTTAGTATATTTAAGACTTGCCTTTTAATATTGTTTACTTGTCATATATATGTAGTAAGTTTACCTCAGATTTGCCTGTTAGTGGTATATTTAGTTTAAAATGTTAACTGTTATCAGTGTTGTTATCTAACTGATATTCATAAGATTTTGTTTAACTGTTGGCTATTAATAATTTCTAAAATTATGTGTTATCTATGCGAAACCTTGAAGCATTTTCAAAAGGTATATATAATGTAATATTGTCACTATTATTTAAATATCTCGCAAACCTCGCAAAAATAATTTTACAATTTTAAACATTTACGTAAAAAAGAAAAAGAAAGAAGAAGAAAAATATATATATATACATATACATATATATATACATATATATATATATATATATATATATATATATATATATATATATATATATATATAAAAGATACAAGAAAATCCACAGGACAAAAAATACCAAAAGAAGAAAGAAAACAAAATGAAATAACGTACATAAATCATCTAATCTATGCAATCATACCAAGTTTCATTAAATAACATGATCAGCCTCTTTGCAACTATATACCACCGGACATTACAAGGTTAAACATTCGTGAAACAAGCGTCTGTGTAAGTGCGTAATGTTCTGTGACTTCTGGAAAATAGAAGGTCAGGGACAAGACGCTCTAATAGGAGGAACCACATGATCTGTATGCGGAAGTCACTACACAACCCGGTTTTAATTGTCTACCGAATGGCGCTTCAGTTCGAGGGACTATCTTGTGGATATATCATGAACTATTACTGATTTTTTTTTTTTTTTTTTTTTTTTTTTTTTTTTACTAACGTGTATGTATCGATGATGATAGATATAGAGTCATGTTGAGACACTCACGAGGGAAGGAAAATAATATCAAACATCTGGCAGATCTCGCCAGGTTTTAGATTAGCTTCAAAATGATAAAAAATAGAATATATATTGAATGAAATGAATGGATGTATCATATATATACATAGATAAAAAGTTTTCATAAATATGTAGATAAGATATACAAATTGATAAAAAATAAATAAGTTCTTTTTTTCTCTCTCTCTCTTTCTCTTCCTTCCCTTCCCTCCCTCCTCTCTTTCCTCTCTCCCCCTCCCTTCCATCCCCTTTCCCTTCCCTCCCTCCCCCCTCCCCTCTCCCTCTCCTCTCCCTCTCCCTCTCTCTCTCTCTCTCTCTCTCTCTCTCTCTCTCTCTCTCTCTCTCTCTCTCCCTCTCCCTCTCCCTCTCCCTCTCCTTCTCCCTCCCCTCCCCTCCCCTCCCCTCCCCCTCCCCTCCCCTCCCTCTCCCCCTCCCTCCCCCCCTCTCCCTCTCCCTCTCTCCCTCTCGCTGACAGCGCACCACCGCGGGACTGACGGCGTGGGTTCATCCGTGGGCCATTGTCTGTCGGCCGAGATTGACAGGTGCAGCGAGGCCACCTACTGGGCACGGCGGCTTCACCTGTCGTGTTCCCTATGCCCATTATCCCACCGCTAAACCTCCATACCCACGCACCGTGACACCATACCCACCATTGTACACTGTACCGCATCTAGTCTTATTTTCCCGTAACCACCATCTAGAGATTCGATGTACCCGCCCTTCCCAGTACCACCATCTACTGGACTCCTAAAGTGCACCATACGTACCTGAGGGTGCACCATACCTACCGCAAAT
>BOPN01000218.1:50000-60000 GCA_017312705.2 Penaeus japonicus
TTCTTTCTCCCCCCTTAATTAGTAATTCGCCTCCCTTGTTTTTCTCTCTACCCTTCTTCCCCCTCTTCGTCTACTTGTCTTCTGCCTAATCCCCCCTTTCCTTCCTTCTGTCCACCTCTCCCCATCTCCCTCCCTCCTTTTCCCCTCAACACCTCCCCCCATCTCCCTTCACTCCCTTTCCCCTCAACACCTCCCCCCATCCCCCTCCCTCCCTTTCCCCTCAACACCTCCCCCCAACCCCCTTCCTCCCTTTCCCCTCAACACCTCCCCCCAACCCCCTTCCTCCCTTTCCCCTCAACACCTCCCCCCAACCCCCTCTCCCTTTCCCCTCTACATCTCCCCCCATCCCCCTCCCTCCCTTTCCCCTCAACACCTCCCCCCAACCCCCTCCCTCCCTTTCCCTTCTACGCCTCCCCCAACCCCCTCCCTCCCTTTCCCCTCTACCCCCATCCCCCTCCCTCCCTTCCCTCTCTACGCCTCCCCCCACTCCCCTCCGTCCCTTTCCCCTCTACCCCCATCCCCCTCCCTTCCTTCCTACGCCCCTCCTCCTCCCCCTTCCTTCACACCTGCTATTATCCCCGCCCCTTCCTCCTGCCGATCCCGCCCCTGATTGAGTTCCAGCAATCAGGTGAAAGTGAAAAGTGAAGAGAGTGCGTCGCCTATTGTTTTTCTTTCTTGCTTTCTTTCTTTTTGTTTCCATTTTTTTATGCAATAAGGCGTGAGAGAAAAGGAAGAAGAGGAAAGAGAGAGGAAAAAAGGGAAATTACTATTGTTCTTGTTGAGTGCTTCTTGCATTGTTTATTTTTTCGGATTTTTTGTTAACGATGAAAAAAAGAAACTGCAAGATTTTTGTTAGAACAATATAGATGATAATTCCACAACGAAATAAAAACAAATAAATAAATAATAACAATATGCGACCAAAAAGGAAAGTTTGAACTTAGAATAGACTTATAAATCCCAAACTCTACGGAAGCTAAGTGAAATGACGCAAGAGCAAATGCCAATAAATACTAATCAACAAAACACTAACTAAGAGGACGTTGCGTAAAGGAACATCCTACCGAACTAAGTAAACTGATTATTATTAACTAAAGGAACCACTTATACGAATAAAAGAAAGTGAACACGAACTAATATATCTTAACGTAAAAGAATTTATGAAGTTTGTCAATTAAACTAAGTTAACACGAGTAAGTAAATTGAACATCAACTGAGGAAAATCAAGAAATAAAAGTAAGTCAACTGAACACGAACTGAAAATCACTACGTAAAAAAATAAATACTGATAAAATAAATAAACTGAAAATTACCTAAAAGAACCACCAACCCACTGAACATTAACTAAAAGAACCTCTGATAAAGTAACTCAAATAAACTAAAAACAATACCTAAAAGAACCACCTAAACGAGTAAGAAAACTAAACATTAGCTAAAAAGAACAACCAATAAAGTCTTGAAAACGAATAACAACTTCAAGAACCAGCAATAAAAAAAAATATATATATATACGGAAAAAAAAACTAAAAGCACCAACAATAAGATAAACAAACCGAACATATCCTAAAAGAACGACCGACGCCAGAGCAAAAGTAAACACCTTCGCATCACATCAACCCCGAAGGTCGGCGCCGAAAGCTAGACGAGCAGCTCTCTATGCCACTTGCTTCTTCCTCTACCCTGACAGCCGGGGAGGAAATCACATGATAATTAATAAGCGAGGAGAGAGAGACAGGTAGGTTAACGAAGGTGTGGGAAATGATGACGGTGGACGGAGGGAGAGGAAGGAAGGGAGGGAGGGAGGGAGGGGAGGGAGGGAGAGGGAGAGGGGAGGGGGAGGGGGAGGGGGGAGAGAAGGAGAGAGGGAGAGAGAGAGAGAGAGAGAGGGAGAAAGAGAGAGAGAGAGAGAGAGAGAGAGAGAGAGAGAGAGAGAGAGAGAGAGAGAGAGAGAGAGAAAGAGAGAGAGGAAGGAGGAGGAGGGAGGGAGGGAGGAGGAGGAGGAGGGAGAGAGAGAGAGAGAAAGAGAGTGAGAAAATAAATGAATCACACCACGTACAGACCACATCCTTCCACCAAATCTCAACTTTCAAAACGAAATCTATTTCCCACAAAAGAAAAAGAAAAAAAATATTTCCCACAAAAAATAAAATACAATAACAACTATAATTCCAATTTCAACTAATTAAGCAACCTTGCCGGGGGTACTAAGGGGGAGAGGGGGGGAGGGGCGAAAGGAAGGGGTCTGTTCCCGCTAACTCATGCTGGAAATTCCCACGGAATGTCGGAATTCCAACACTTGCTAAAATAAAATGATATTTCGTATGAGATATGGATCTCTTTTGATAGTTTCTTCACCTCGAAATTTGATTGACCCAAGAATTTGCGAGACGCGAGCTGTAGGAACTCCCTAACTAACATTCTCTCTTCTTTCTTCTTTCTTTTTTTCTTTCTTTCTTTTTTCTTTCTCTTTATCTCTGTACCGTTCTCTCTCTCTACCTCATCTCTCTCTGCCTCTGTCTCTCTCTCTATCTCTCCCTCTCTCTCTCTCTCTCTCTCTCTCTCTCTCTCTCTCTCTCTCTCTCTCTCTCTCTCTCTCTCTCTCTCTCTATCTATCTATCTATCTCCCCCCCCCCCTCTCTATTTTTCTCTTTCTGTGTCTCTTCTCAGTCTCTCTCTGTCATTCTCTTTCTTTCTCTCAATTTCCCATCTTTCCCTCTCGCATTCCTCTATCCACCATTTTCATTCGCTATTCCCACCCACCATCGCTACAATTCCCGCCATTTCCGTTGCACCCACCGATATAAAACGACTTCTTGCAATAATGCAGAATGCAATGACAACAAAAAGTAACCTAATGACAGGGAAAAATTACATCAATCAAACAATTTGCAAAGAAAAAACTGCAACAATGAGCTGCAATTTCGCGACAATAAACAAAGCTCTTGAAAGTTAACAGGAAAGAAAATGGAGACAAAGGATATAGAAAACGGTAATTATCGTCTTTGCAAATAGATTAATGAACGAAGAAATGTAATGAGTTAATTGTGGTAATTACAGTAATAATAATGGTGACCATATTGATAACAGCAGCAACAATAGCAATGGTGATGATGATTATAATGATGATGATGGTGATGATGATGATAATGATGGTGATGATGATGATGATGATTGATGATGATGGTGATGATAATGACGACGACGATGATGATGATGATAATGGTGATAATGATTGATGATAATAATACCTATACTAATGATAACAATAATGATAAAAAATCAATAGAACAGCAATAAAAACACAACGACATCAATGATAACAATAATTACGTGAACAACGCAAACAGCATAGTCACGACAATAATGTGTTAACAATCAGCTACACAAAGTTAACGCCTCTTCCACCCAAACTCCACCTAAATCCACAAAGACAAAGACAGACACACACACACACACACACACACACACACACACACACACACACACACACACACACACACACACACACACACACAAACACACACACACACATACATACATTCTCTACCCCGTTATCCCACTCCCCATCCTTGCCCCCTCCCCCTAATCAGCATAGCGACCATTACAATACGTGACTCATGGCAAAGCTGTAAACACGAATTAACAATAGTCCGGTTTTGTTTATCGTCGCCCCCCTCCCTAACCCCTCCCTACCCCAACCCCCCTTCCCTCAGTTCCGCATAACTGTCTATCAGTCTATCTGTCTGCCTGACCGACCGGTGACTTCCTTTTATGACACAATGCCAGTGCCAGTGAATGAGAGCAATAGGGGGAGGGAGGGGGGAGGAAAAGGAAGGAAGGAGGGAGGGGTAAAGAGGTATTGGGAAGGAGGGGTGGGGAGGTAGAGAGGAGTGAGGTTGAGGGGAGGGGAGGGGAGGAGGTGTGACGAGTGAGCGCCTTTTATTTTCGGATTCCGAATTAATTCTCTTTTGATTCTGTGTCCTGTCGGGATGGTGGTGGGAACATCCTGTGCTGGCGTGATTGTTGCGTTGCTTTTATGCAATATGCATAGGGACAAAAGCATAAAAGGATAAACAGATGAATAAATAAATAAAATAATACAGGCTTGGTAAAGATGTGCTACATCATTGAAATACAACAGACGTAACAGACATAAAGGATAAACAGATGAATAAATAAATAGATAAAATAATACAAGATTGATAAAGATATTGCTACAACACTGAAATACATAAACACAACAGACGTAACAGACAACAAAGACAACATACATAACAATCTCACTAGCTTACGACTTAGTTACTAAACCATATACGTCATTACATTATAATTTACACAATATACAGTATTCACACAGTGTTAGTATCTTTACAGTATCGTATCTAAACAGAAATAGATCATAAGAACTTAATTCACTCAGGTCACTGCTTACGTCATGTCATCCTTTCAATCACTTCTTAGACGTGTATTAATGCGTTGCAAGTCTTCTAAGATAATGCAGCGGCTTGTTGGCGAGGAAGATCTGGGTTAATGTTGATGTGATAAGAACTTTATAGGTCTTTGTGTTGCTTCGGTTAATCTACTGCAATGACTCTGTTTGAGTGCATCCTCGCGTCTACCAGGCGGAGGTTAAATAAGATATATAGATGTAAATAAATATATATAGGGAATATGTATAGGCAAAATACATCCCGGAGATTGATCTAAAAGCTCAGGTTATAAATACACGAGGAATTTCGAGCGTTGAGATGAAGATGCAGAAGAAGAACAGCCGCCCTCGGAGGCGAACAAATGTTGCCAGCACGCTACCGCCGGATGCCACAAGAGAGTTAATGAGAGCGTCGCGAGTCTCGGTTGGTAACACTGGCAGATGGTTCTGCACGGGCGACTGCGAGACACATCTTCTCACGGCCACCTGGCTATCTTCATTAGTTCTCTCATCTTCGAGAATGAGAGAAAGAAACATATTAAGTCGTGTTCTCTGCGCTAGCTTCGGCGAGGCAGACCGGCATCGCAACAACATCAACATTAAAAAAAAAAAAAAAAAAAAAAAAAAAAAAAAACATGAAACTCAAAGAAGGTTGAACTCTTATGAAGAAAAAAAAAACATACGCGAAAAATCCCACGCCAAGAGATATATAGATGATGACAAGCACGGATATATTAATTAAATGAATAACTTTCATCAAAGCATTCCTGCATTGCAATCACAAGACCAAGAGGCAACGGCGGGGAACAAAGACCAACATCACGATCCATCCCCATCGCAGCACGCAAAGAACACGTCAAGAGGAAAGGCAATTTCAAGAGTACACCGCCGATTGACACCTCTTTTCCCTCGGCAAGCGACCGCTACCTGAGACTCGCTCTCGCCTCCCTTCTTCCTTCTTCCAAACCCTCTTAGAAATCTCCCTTTTGCTATTTCCCATTCCCCATCCCCTCCCTCAGAGACTCTCCCCCCCCGCCTTCCCCTTAGCAGACTCCTTCCTCTCCCTTCCCTTGACATCACTCCCTCCTCTTCCTTCCCCACCCCCTCCTTGTGACACACCCCCTTCCTTCCTCCTCCCCCTTATAAACCTCCCTCCTACCGCGCCACCGCAGTTGCCGCAGGGGATCTAGCGCCCGGGGAGGAGGAGGAGGAGGAGGAGGAGGAGGAGGAGGAGGAGGAGAAAGAGGAAGGGGGCGACGATGGCGACGTGTGCCTTACCGTGCGAGCGACGCGTGGCCTCCTCGCCTCTACCTCTGCACCGCCGAAGATCGCGTCGATGGAAGCGTGTTGTTATATACTTTTTTTATTTTATTATTCTCACTTCCGAAAAAAATGTGTGATTTCGGTTGTGTTTTATTCTACGTATTTTTTCGTTCTTTCTTTTCTTCTTCTTCTTTTGGAACGGGGAGAGGGGGTGACAATCACTCGAGGAATCTTGAAAATCATCTCTTGCTCTATTCCGCTCGCTCCTCCAAGAAATCTAGCATAAAACACAAATCATCTTTCTTCCCACGTGATAGATACTAGATAAAGCAAAAGAAGAAGAAAAATGACCAATCAAAAAAAGAAAAAAAAAACGGAAGTCTCAGGCATGACTTCATGAAAAATTTTCCGGGCAGATTTCAAAATGGCGTAATCCGGTAACCTCAATTCTTCAAGAACCGCGAGCGATTTCAACACAGCCGTAAGTAGAGATCCCCATGAGAGAGTTTGCCAGCTCGAAACACTCGCCACGTTAATTGCAAAACAGTTTATGAGACGACGAGGGAGAGAGGGAGAGGGAAGGAGGGAGGGAGAGGGAGGGAAGGAAGGAGAGGGAGAGAGAGAGGGAGAGAGAGAGAGAGAGAGAGAGAGAGAGAGAGAGAGAGAGAGAGAGAGAGAGAGAGAGAGAGAGAGAGAGAGAGAGAGAGAGAGAAAGAGAGAGAGAGAGAGAAGGGGGGGGAGGAAGGTGGGTGGAAGGGAAGGAAGACACACACACACACACACACACACACACACACACACACACACACACACACACGCATACACACACACACACACACACACACACACACACACAAGCGAGGTAGCGCCGTAGGACTCCCAGTGTGAAACTGTCTCTTTGCCACCGGAAATACGTTAAGTGGAGTCAACTCCTCCGAATCCTATGACCCAAGTGGAACTCTCAGCAATTCCTGAAAAGACCACAAGGAATTCTCCTCCTAAAAATCCATTTGCAATATTAATTCAATTCTAAAGTAATACGCATATAAAAAAACACGTTCGAATCCATCGACGAGGCAACGAAAGGGAATAATCCAAGAGACCCGAAGTCAGAAACGGACGCATCCGGAGCCATGGGTAACTCTGGCGACGGTAAGGAACCTTCCACACACACTCGTCCTTGCGAGGCTTTGTCTTAAGGAGCCTCTAGGTGTTCGGTCCTGTGAGGGTCTCTTGGATCTTGTGTTTAGTTTTACTTCTTTTTTTTTTTTACGCGAGACGCCATTTTCGAAAATATTCTACGTAGAAGAGTGTTGGTTTTGTTTGCTTTTCGTCTGAAATAGATTTGTTTAAATTTGTATGGGCGGATAAATAAGAAGCCCGTATATGTGAGACTGTCATATACATAAACAATACATAAACATAAACACACATACCAAAAGCTTCTCTCCTCGAACAAACACACACATATCTACACCCCGTTTCCACATACACATACACACACACACACACTTACACTTACACGCCGACATTAGCGATTAGAGTGAGACGTTCTTCCTTCAATAAAAAAAAAATTCCCACGAGAAGCCTCCGGCCTGAGACCAAAGAACCCGTAAAGCACCTCCAGAAGAAACTCAAGGATTTTCGAAGTTCGTTGAAACAAATAAATCGAATGACATCATTTATTTTATTTTATTTTATTTTATTTTATTTTACTTAATGACATTTTCCTCTGTTTTTCTTTTATTTTGGTTTACAAGATGGTTAACCCGGTTCCCAGATCATAAAAGGTGATCGCGGTAAAACTATAGTAATTGAGTTTTTCTGGGTTTTTTTCTGAAATTAACAATAGTCGTAAATAAGTCGGTGGACAAATGTAATACATGGATAGAAATGGTCCGTTTCAGATTTTTCTGTTTATATCCGAGAAAGAGAAGAGAAGAGAGAGAGAGAGAGAGAGAGAGAGAGAGAGAGAGAGAGAGAGAGAGAGAGAGAGAGAGAGAGAGAGAGAGAGAGAGAGAGAGAGTGACCGTTATTAGACAGAAAGAGAGAGAGAGAGAGAGAGAAAGAGAGAGAGAGAGAGAGAGAGAGAGAGATCGTTGGTAGACAGAGAGAGAGAGAGAGAGTTCTTAGACACAGAGAGAGAAAAAAAGAGTTACCAAACAGAGGCAGAAACATAGAGTTATCAGACAAACAGACAGACAGGAAAAAAAAATCCTACACCCCAAAACAAAACCCAAGACACACACCTCCACATCAAACACACGTCTCCCCCACATCCGGCGCAGCTCACCATCATCCTTTCCATAATCACCATCGCCTCACAATCCCTGAATCATCACTCACCATCTCTCCTCCATCTCGATTCCCACTTCAAGGGAACTCAAAACTGCCTCAAATTAAATTTAAAAAAGAAAATTAAAAATATATAAACGACTGATCAACATCTGCCAAGCTTGTTAAGGGACACCCTGCTAGTATCCCTTATTTCATAAGGGATTTACGAACGAAGGATGAAGGCGACCATTGTGGATAATCTCTGGCTAAAGGGGGAGGGAGGGAGGGAGGTAAGGAGGGAGGAAGGGAGAGAGGGAGGGAAGGAGGGAAGGAGGGAGAGAAGGAGAGAAGGAAGGATGGAGGGAGGGAGGGAGGGATGGACGGACGGACGGAGAGAGAGAGAGAGAGAGAGAGAGAGAGAGAGAGAGAGAGAGAGAGAGAGAGAGAGAGAGAGAGAAAGAGAGAGAAAGAGAAGAGAGAGAGACAGAGATAGAAAGAGAGAGAGAGAAAGAAAGAGAGAAAAAAAAAAGAGAGAGAGAACGAGAACGACCATTGTTGGGCAGCGTGGTTCGTTGTATTCCTCTTGTGTGATGCTAATGAGTTTAATTAAATCGGTCACACTCTCGCTGTTAAATCGTGATTCGATGATTATGAGTTTATTCTAATCTCATTCGACCTTTTTGTTTTGTTTCCTTTGTCTCTCTCGTCACATCGGCGGATTTTTTTTTTCTTTTTGCAGTTGAAGATGCATGGTTTGTTGCAAGAGATGATTCTGTGATGGTGTTTCGCGAATGTGGGTGCTGTGATAACTCGTGGGGGTAATAGAGTGATGAATTAGTAATATTATAGTGATTGATTATCAGTTAGTTCATTGGAATAGATGATGGAGTTGAGTCATATTAATTGATGCGCAGGTGTATACTATCAAACAGATGTTTTCTTTTTTTCGAATGAACGGCTTGCTACGAGTCTAGTCAGAACATAACCTCATACTATCTATTTAAAATAAAACTCCATAGAAGCGAACAAAAGGAAACAAAAAAAAAATCAAAACACATACAAAAAGACCACCGAAAATCTCAAAAGAAAAAAAAATCTCCCCACAAATAAAACAAAAAAACACACCAGTAAGAATAAAAAAAATCACTTGATGCTAAAAGAAAAAAAAATATCACTCGATGCTCACACCTCGCCAAGAAGAAGAAAAAAAAAAAAACGATCAATCACAAAACACAAACCCGGCAAAGGACTGTGAGACTTCATTCAAAAGTTAGTTGTCTTCGTTTTCCGTACCGGTTTATCGCTTACACCTGCCGGACGTTTAACAGACGAACTGTGTTCCCTGTGACCGGAATCGATACTTATTTTTTTTATTTTTTAACTGCGGTTACCGGAAGGACAGTACAGGAGAGAGGATAAACACCTTAGCTCTAAAATCAATTTAATATCGTATCGTCTATGGAGAACGTGAACAAAAGGCTTATAATTCAACGAATGAATAACAAAAAAAAAAAAAAGAAGAAGAAATAGCAACACGAAAGAAACCTTCTCAAAACCAATTAAAAATATCAAAAACTAAAAATTAAAAACGAGGATAAAACACGGAGCCTTATCCTCCGCCGCCGACCCTCACCTGTTCCCTCTCACCTCCTTCCCCTATCCTTCCCCTATCCCTCCACCTCCCCCCGACTCCCCCACCCCCCCCCCACCCACCCACCCGCCCCCAGCCTCTGATATCCTGCCCAGCAAGACCAGCAGGAAGGATGGAAGCCCTGCCGTGTCCTTCCGCTGACCACCGGAGTCCTTAGGAGCCGCAGGTGTCCACTTAGGTTGCGGTCGCATTAAGGATATTAGTGTCTCTTATCTTTACTGACCTCCCGTGTCTCCCTATCCTTCGGTCTCGCTTTATTTGGGAGATTAAGGGAAGATTGGGAGATTTTCTTCTTCTGTGTGTGTGTGTGTGTTTCTGTTGTCTGTCCCTCTCTCCTTTCTTTCTTTCTTAATTGTTTTATCTCTATTTTTTTTTCTCTC
>BOPN01000218.1:72500-82500 GCA_017312705.2 Penaeus japonicus
AACCAACACCCCTGTCATATTCAAATATACTGCTAAAACACCTAAAAATACCATTTCATTTCCTACTCATATTCCTCCCCCTTCAACACAGAGATACGAACTCGAGATAAAAAACAAAAACAAAAACAAAAACAAAAAAACAGCATCCTTCCTCTATTTCCATCGACATTTTTCATTTTAATCTTATCTTTCTAGTTATTCGACTTCAAACACGAGATCAAAACAAAATAAAAAAATCACGCTCCGAATATCTCCTCTATTTCTATTTACGCAATTTAAAAAAAATTCTATTATCCTCTGTTTTTATTTTTATCTATCTCTTTATGTCCCCCTCTTTTTTAGTCCTTTTTTTTCTCCAGAGGAATGTCATCCGATACGTCACGGAAGCTGCATCTGTGAGCTGCCCTTTCATCTCGCGAGGTGATGTGCGTTCCGGTGATGATGCTAAGGTCAGTGAGTGAATCGCGGGTTTAAAAGGGGAAGAGGGAGGTGGAAGAGGTAGAGGAGGGAGGAGGTGGAAGAGGAGGAGGTAAAGGAGGGAGGAGGTGGGGAGGGAGGGCGTGGAGAAGGGAAGAGGGAGGTGGAGGTGGAGGAGGTGGAAGGAGGAATAGGAGGAGGTGGAGGAGGAGGTAGAGGAGGGAGGTGGAGGGATGAATAGGAAGAGGAAGAGGAGGTGGAGGAGGAGGAGGAGGAGGAGGAGGAGGAGGAGGAGGAGGAGGGAGGAGGAGGTGAACGAGGAAGAATGGTGGAATAGAGGATGACGATGAAGAGTAGGAGCGGGAGGAAGAAGAGGAGGAGGAGGAGTAAGAAGAGGTGGGAGAGGAGAAAGACGAAGAGGAAGAGGAAGTAGAGGAGGAAGGGGAAGAAGAGAATTTACAAAGAAGCAGGAGAAGGAGGAGGAGAAAATAAGATATCTAACATATCTCAAAATACGTGAGAAGAGTAGGAAGGAAGAAAGGAGGGCGAAGAGGTAGGTGAAAGAGAAGAAATAGGTAGAAAAAAGGAAGAAAAGAAGACGTAGACGAAGGAACTCAACCAGAAACAACGAAAACAACATAAACAAAATGTCAAGTTCCACCCGAGTCCCTCATAACATCTGGAGTACGTCGGAGGAAAAGGGGGAGGGGGAGGGGGAGGAGGAGGGCGGATGGGGGTGAAGAGGAAAAGGAGGAGGGGGAGGAGGAGGGCTTATAGGGAGGAGGAGGAGGAGGTGGATGGGGAGGAGGAGGGGGGAGGAGGAGGGGAAGGAGCAGGGCTGATGGGGGGAGGAAGAAAAGGAGGAGGGCGGATGGGAGGTGAGAAAGAAAAGGAGGAGGAGGAATATAAGAACAAAAAGGAGAAGGAAATAAGTATTGGAAGAAGAAGAAGAGAAATGAGAGCCTGTAGAAGCAGAGAAAGAGAAAAAAGTAAAGAAAGAGATACAAAGAGGAGGAGGAGGAAGAAGAGGAGACAGAGCAGGAGACGGGCAGGGCGTGCGTTCCTCGAGGGTCGCAGTCACGCTGTCACGCACTCACGCACACACGCACGCACGCACTCACGCACGAAGCAACGCGGCCGACCGAACGCCCTTTAATTATGGCTTTTCGCGGTGACTTCGACGGGGGGCGAGGGGGAGGGGGAGGAGGAAGAGGAAGAGGAGGTGGTGGTAGTGGTGTTGGAGGAGGAGGAGGAGGAGGAGAAGGTAGAGGAAAAGGTGGTGGTGGTGGAGGAGGAGGAGAAGGTAGGGGAAGAGATGGTGGTGGAGGAGGAAGGACAGGAAGAGGAGGGGGAAGAGGAAGAGAGGGGGGGTGGAAGAAGAGGAAAAGGGGGAAGACGAGGGGAAGGGAGAAGGAGGAGGAAAAGGACATGACGGGGAAGGTGTCCATGGAAGGACTGAGATTGAAGGACAGACCGGAATTGAGAGAAAATGTGGGAGAGGAGAGGGGGGGGGTGGAGAATGAAAGCCGGGGATTAAAAGGGATAAAGAGAGAGAGAGATAGAGACAGAGAGAGAGAGATAGAGAGAGAGAGAGAGGGAAATAGGACAAAAAAAGAAAATACAGAGAGGGAGAACAAACAGATCAAGAAAGGAAGGGAAGAAGAAGAAAAAAGAAAAAAAAAAAAAAAAAAAAAAAAAAAAAAAAAAAAAAAAAATCAAAGAAACCAAAATTTAAAAAAAAAGTAAACATTGCAGATATCCCAATAAACTTTCCATCATGCATCTCAACATTGCAACAACCACTCAAATTACAAAAATAGACCACAAACAGCATTCCATGAGAGTCATGAACTAACGTTAGATACGCCTCTACCCTCTATGAGCGACCGTGTATAATTACGCTTACAAATGTTCACTCTAGTTTGACATCCTTTTTTTTCATTCTTTCTTTCCATTCTGTGAGTTCTTCTCGAATTACGATATTAATAATGATAATGATCGTAATTGGTAATAATGGTAATTACAATAATGATGATAGTAATGGTGATAAGGATGATGATGATGATGATAATGATGAGGATGATAAAAAAAAGAAAGAAATAGCTATAACGAAGAAGAAGAAAAAGTAAAAAACATTTTTTTCCTTCAAAAATACCTAAACTTATTCAAAGAAAGAATCTAAAAATAAAAAAAAATAAAAAAATCTCCACCTCACCAGGAAACTCCGAAAATTGCCTGTCCTCATTTCTTTCTTTCTTTCTTCCTTTCTTTCGTTCTTTCTCCTTCGCTGAATGGGGATGTAGAGACGTAATTAAACGCAGCAAACACCCTAACGAGTCACTTTACCTCGGGACTTAGTGTACAGGTGACAGGTCCCTTCCTGTGAGGGGGAGGGGGAGGGGGAGTGGGGGGGAGGAGGAAGGTGAGGGAAGCGGGGAGGTGGTGGTGGTGGAAATGGAAGAGGATGAGGATGAGGGGGAGGGAGAGGAGGAAAGGGAGGAGGAGGAGGAGAGGGAGGAGGAAGAGGAGGAGACGATGAGGAGGAGGAGAAGGAGAAAGAGAAGAAGGCCTACAAGAAAAAGAAAGGTATGGAAGAAGAAAAAAAATATGAGGAAGTGATAGAAATAGCAAACGGAATGAGATTAATAGACGGAGAAGAAGAAGAAGAAGAAGGAATATAAATATGACAAAGAAAAGACAATAAGAAAAAAACAGTGAAAAGCTCTAGACCAGAAACAACAGAAACAAACAAATTCCACACGCGTTCCAGCGTGACGAGATCTTGGCACTGTCTTGGCACTCAGTCTTGGCACTCGGACGGAGATCCTTAACAGCCGGTAATGAGAGCTCGAGGTGCAGTCCTTATCCTTCATTGAGATGGTTAAACAAAGCTCCTGTGTATTCCCAAGGGCGCATCTTCAAGGTTAAGATAAGATGAACAATTATCAGCTTTATATCACAGACGCACGCACACACACACACTCAAACACACACATACGCAGACACACACACACACACACACACACACACACACACACACAAACACACACACATTACGATCTGCTTTCTCCTGTAGAGAAACAATTGCACAATAAAACAAACAAATGAAGAAATGAATAAATAAATCAAATAACGAAACAAATAATGCATTTGCTTATACATCATAGCAATATCTTTCCACCTGTTTTCAATAATATCTCTCCAAACAAAAAAATAATACACGAACAACCATCTTTGAACCCATCAAACACCACCACGGAATTCAACAGAAAAATAAAACTACGATACTCTACAAGACAGGAACCCCTCTTCATGTAGGACCCCCCCTCCCCCTCACCTTCCCCCCCTCCCCCCCTCAAAAAAGGATTACAGAAATAGGCCTAAATACAAATCCTTTTCCTTACAACATTAGAAGTGTGTAAGCCGGTAGATAAGGTATCCAGAAAAAAAAACCGGTTTCACTGAACAAGATACGATCTCAATCTTAGGAGTAAAAGCCCAGAGTGATATCTATCCATCTATCTACACTTATGTGATAGATAGATGCCACTTATGGGAACACTTGGAAATCACTCAAAAGGATGTGAAGGTGGAAAGGATGGGAAAATAGAAATGGAAGAGAGGAATAGGAGATAAGGGTGGAAGAAAATAGGGAAAGATTTGTCGTGTATGTACTGCGTGTGTGTATGGGTCTATATATGTCTGTTTGTTTGTTTGTTTGTTTGTTTGTCTGTTTGTTTGGTTGGTTGTATCTATGTTTGTAGGTACGTGTGTAGGTATATATCTATATCTATCTATCCTTATCTATCTATCTATATCTGTCTATCTATCTATCTATATCTATGTTTATGATTATTTCTATCTATATCTATCTATCTATCAATATCTATCTATATCATTAAAACAACTGAATCCTACAATTCCTATATTAAGAAAAACAACCCCCTAAAACAGAGCTAAAAACAAAGACGAAAAAGAAGAAAAATAACAAGAACAGCAACAACAACAAGAACAGCAACAACAACAAGAACAGCAACAACAACAACAACAACAACACGGAAATTCCAAAGCAAAACGGTGAAATACAGGATGATGATGAAGAGTAGAAGAAGAATAGTGGATGATGATGAAGAGTAAAACAAGAACAAGAAAAAACAACAACAACACCACCAACAAAAACACCAACAACAACAAGAACAGCAACACGGAAATCCCAAAGCAAAAGAAGAACGACAAGAAACGAGATCCCTTCAGGTGTATATTAATTACCTGTGCGGTATTAATTGAAGGCGTGTTCAATGGACGACCCTTGATGAATTGGTTTCGAATTGATGTAATGAAGCCGACGCTAAGTGCCTCGTGAGGGTCTACATGATGGGGGGTGGTGTGTGATGTATGATGTGTGGTGTGTGTGATGTGTGTGGTGGTGTTTGGGTTGTGTGTGATGGATGTGTGTGATGTGTGATGGTGGTTGGGTTGTGTGTGATGTGTGATGTGTGGTGTGTGTGATGGTGTTTGGGTTGTGTGTGATGTGTGGTGTGTGATGTGTGTGTGGTGTTGATTGGGTAGTGTGTGATGTGTGATGGTGTTTAGGTAGTGTGTGATGTATGATGTGTGATGTGTGTGGTGTTGATTGGGTAGTGTGTGATGTATGATGTGTGATGTGTGTGTGGTGTTGATTGGGTAGTGTGTAATGTGTGATGGATGTGTGTGATGTATGATGGTGTTTGGGTTGTGTGTTATGTGTGATGTGTGATGGATGTGTGTGATGGTGTTTGGGTAGTTTGTGATGTTGATTGGGTAGTGTGTGATCTGTGATGTATGATGTGTGGTGTGTGAGGTGTGATGGTGTTTGGGTAGTGTGTGATGTGTGATGGATGATGTGTGATGGATGTGTGTGATGGTGTTTGGGTAGTGTGTGATGTGTGATGGATGTGTATGATGTTGATTGGGTAGTGTGTAATGTATGATGGATGATGTGTGATGGATGTGTGTGATGGTGTTTGGGTAGTGTGTGATGTGTGATGGATGATGTGATTTATAATTTGGTTCGGTGTTGTGATGTTTTCTGTGGATGGGTGATGTATGATTTATGGTGAGAGTGTGTGGTGTTTGATGTGTATTGTGGTTGGGTTATTAATGACATATGATGTGAGCGGGTGTTGTGTGATGTGCAGTGGGATTGGGTGATGTTTGGTCAGAGAGTGTAGTGTATGGTGTATTGTATTGTTTGGGGATATTCATAGGCAGTGATTAATATGTATATAACGTGTAATGGGAATTAACGATTTACGAAGTATATTTTGAAAAGATGCAATAATATATAGTATAGTGTATTCTCATCTAAAAGAACTTGACCAAAGTTAAAACAAAGTATGAGAGCACATAAACATACACGATAAACTTGCATACATAATGTGCACAATGTCTGTCTCCCCCTCCACGCCCCCCCCCCCTCTCTCTCTCTCTCTCTCTCTCTCTCTCTCTCTCTCTTTCTCATATCTCTCTCTTCTCTATCCTCATATTTCTCTCTCTAAAACTCTTTCAACACTCCCCCTTTCCCCCCTTCCCTCCCTTTCCCTCTTTTCTCTCGCTCTTTACCTCTTTTCCATCCTCCACCCTACCTCCCTCTCTCCTCTTCCTCCCTACTACCCCACTCATCCCTCCTACCCTCCCTCCCTCCCTCCTTCCCATCCCTCCCTCCCTCCCTCCCTCCCACCCTCCCATCCTCCCTCCCTCCCTCCCTCCCTTCCCCTCCCTCCCTCCCCCCTCCCTCCCTCTCTGATGACATACAGCATAATTGGTATTCGGATGTACCAATTGCTGTAATGTAATCAAATTCGAGCTTTTGTGAATTGATTCTGTTTTGTTGCAAAAAGGAGATCTCTTTGGGGCTCAAACGTATTCAAACTAGTTTTGTTATTATCATGTTACTATTAGTTTTTTTTTCATTATTATTTGTTTTGTATTTGCATCATCGTCCTTATTGTTATTATTATCATTCGTTAATATCATTGTGTTTTTATGATTATTCGTGATAGTATTATATTGATAGTCACCAACCAGTATAACAGTTATAAACAACAACAAACAAGCACACAATACATTTATCCCCCCCTCCCCCCAACATTCTAACCATCACCCCCGGCAAAAA
This sequence comes from Penaeus japonicus, assembly GCA_017312705.2. Taxonomy (NCBI): domain Eukaryota; kingdom Metazoa; phylum Arthropoda; class Malacostraca; order Decapoda; family Penaeidae; genus Penaeus; species Penaeus japonicus. The sequence goes on from BOPN01000218.1 coordinate 79,072, forward strand.
GCTTTCAAAACAACAAACAAAACAAGCAAACACAAACCTCTTATCTCCAACCCCTTTTAAACCCTCCTCTCTCATCTCACCCTCCTACCCCCCCCCCCCCCATCCACATCCCTTCCCATCTCCTTACCCCCCCCTATCCATCCATCCCTTCCCCCATCCCTCCCATCCACCCATCTCTTCTCCTCTCCTAGCCCCCATCCCCCTTCCATCCCTCCATCCCTCCCCCCCTTCCACCCCTCTCCACCCTTCCCCCCACCTATTCATCCACCCCTCTCCTACCCCCCTCCATCCACCCCTCTCGTTCCTACCCCCATCCCTCCCCACTCATCCATCCACCCCTCTCCACCCTTTCCCCCATCCATCCACCCCTCTCCACCCTTTTCCCCTCCATCCACCCCTCTCGTTCCTACCCCCATCCCTCCCCACTCATCCATCCACCCCTCTCCTTCCTACCAACCATCCATCCACCCCTCTCCACCCTTCCCCCATCCATCCACCCCTCTCCACCCTTCCCCCATCCATCCACCCATCTTCACCCTCCCCCCATCCATTCCCTCCCTCTCCATCCACCCCTCTCTTTCCTACCCCCCACCCATCCATCTACCCCACCCCACCCCTTCCATCAACCCCTCCCCTACCCCCCACCCACCCACCCCCCTTCCATCCACTCATGCTCGCTGTCACATGCAGATACAGCAAAATTAAAAGCAATCTCCGACATCCTCGGGTTCATAGGCGCTTCATCAGAGCAGAAAATGGAAAATTATGTACAGCCCCTATCTCTGCGCTATCATCATCACCACCGGAACTTTGTGGTGATGATGCCCCCACTCCCGCTAGAGCCCTTTGGGTCTCTGTCAGGTGGTGGGGGTGAGGGGTGGTGGTGGGGGAGGGGGTTGTGGTGGGTGGTGATGGTGGTGATGATCGGGGTGTGGGGGTGGGGTTGAGATGTGGTTGGTAGTGGTGGTGATGATGATGATGATGGGGTGGGGGGGGGTTGAGATGTGGTTGGTAGAGGTGATGATGATGATGATGGGTTGAGATGTGGTTGGGATGTGGTGTTGGTGGTGGTGATGACGGTGCTGTTGGAGGTGTTGTGATTAATTGGAGTGGTGATGATGATGGTGAAGATGGTGATGATGGTACTGATGAAGTTTTTGATATTATTGTTGCTGTTTTTAGTTGTGTTGCTGAGGTGGTGATGGTGTTTATGGTGATGATGTGACGACGTGAATGACAACGATAGAGTCATGTCCATCATTAGCACATATTACCGACATGTCCAACAACAACACTAATACCAATAATAGGATCAACACAAACCCAATTACGATCTCCCTAATTAAAAAAAAAAAAAAAAAAGCTACCGATTTACAAAACGAAAAAAATAAATATATATATCTGTCAATAATACCGTCACACAAAACTTCCTTTAAGACACCTTCAGAGACACCATCGTCACGTCCTCGTAACCGCAAAACATCTGCCTCTTCATCATCCAGATGTGTCCGGAAAACAGCTGTGGCAGACACGCGCACGCAAAGTCGCAGGCAGACAGGCATGCAGGCAGATAAAGCGAAAGAATTGATGGGCAGACAGGTAGATAAGAAAAGGGCTAGCAGGACAGGCTAAGGGAGAAACAGACAAACACAGCAGACAGAAAGACAAGACATACAGACTAAATAGGTGGACTGAATAGGCTAAGAGACAGACAGACAGACAGACAGACACAACAGACACAACATAACACGACCGACAGAACGACCCACGCAAAAGTCAGTCAACATAAGTTCCCTAACACAGCCAGACAAACAGACAGACCAACAAACAGACCAACAGACAGACAGACAAACAGACAGACAGACAGACAGACCCGACAGTCAAATCCACAAAGCACATCACGTCATGAATGACGTCACAGCAGAGAGGCTATTCCCCCTTTTCTATTGGCTCTCCATTTTCTATGCGAGCGCGAGGGAACGAGGGTAAACTTAAAAAGAAGGCGACTTTATGCAGATCTTTACTCGTAACCGTGATTTTATGACAGCATTACCGAGAGTTTCTGGCCGGTTTGGTGAAAAAGTTTTTTTTTTGTGGGAGGGCCACTGGTGAACGCGCTCGCCATCTGTCCGACTTCGTTAACTGGTGTGATTTATTATGAATGCAGTTATGATATATTGTGTAATTTACTCGATGTCAGTGGATAGTTAATTGCCCTAAAGCGTGGTGCTGGAAATTGCCTTTTTTTAATGATCTTTTTTTCAGGTTCATGGAAAATTGCATTATTTGAATCGTGATATGAGAGGCATATTTGCATTTGAGTTTTAATCGAATCTTACGTCTTTTGGCATGTCTTCATACGGAATTTAATCTATTAGTCGTGTAATGTATTTGATTATCTAGTCATATTAGTGAGGATAAATAGAGACAGAGGGGTATATACGTATACATACAAACAAACACATACTTGTATACGTAGGTACAAATACACTAACACACACACAAATACACACAAACACACACACACAAATACACATACACAAACACACACACACACACTCAAACAAACACACACACACACATAAACACACACACTCAACCTCCAACCACACACACACACACACACTCAACCTCCCACACACACACACACAAACAAACACACACACACACACACACACACACTCAAACAAACACACACACACAAACACACGCGCACACACACACACACGCACACACACACACAAACACGCACACACACACAAACAAACACACAAACCCACACACACACACACAGACACATGCGCGCACACACAGACAACAAAAAACGTACACACACTTTGACGGAGATCAAAAAAACGATAAGATCACGTAATTGAAATCTTACGGCGGTCGTCGCGTGGACCCACCACCGCGTCGTCGGCGATTCGGTAGGTCCCTCCCCCTCCCCCTCCCCCTTCCCCTATTGTCTCTTGCCTCTCTCTTCCTCTTTCCTGCTCTCCCTTCGGTTTTGGCTCTCCCCTCTTTCTCTTTCTGTTTGTCTCTCTTTTTTTCTGTTGATGTCGCTTTCTCTCTCTCTGTTTGTCTCTCTTTTTATTTGTTGATGTCTCTTTCTCTCTGTCTCTCTCTCTCTGTTAATGTCTCTTTCTCTCTCTATATCTCTCTCTCACTCTTTATCTCTTCCTCTAACCTCCCTCTCTTTTCTCCCTCCCTCCATCCCTCACATCTTCCCCCTCCCTCGTCCCTCCCCCTACCCCCCTCCCTCAAGCAGGACCACCCCCTCCATCCCATTCCCATGCCCCCCTCCCCTCCTTCCACCCTCTTCGAAAACGACAACGCGGGAAACCGTTGGAGGAGGAACGAACGACCGACCTTAACGAGCAAACGACTCTTGACACGACAAACGACCCTCTCAGTCCTAACGAGGGAGGA
>BOPN01000218.1:87500-100336 GCA_017312705.2 Penaeus japonicus
AATTCTTCCACGTTGTATAAAGGTTTTAAGCCCCTGATGACAGGGGATTTTATAGATCTGCATTATATTTTTAACACATAGATGGTTTCAGCGGTTAGTCATCTAGGAGTCCATTAGTAGGCCTACCTTCCTCACTGGTTCATCCCTTTCCTTGAATTATTTATTGAATTATCAGTATTATTACTGATTTTAAGAATGGGGATAACAAAAAAAAAAAAAAAAAAAAAAAAAAAAAATCACGACCACACATGAACTCGGCCGCACACGCTGCAATGAGCCCCCCTCTCCCCCCCCTAAAATAAAAGAAAAAAAATCAACTTTCATGACAAATCAGAGAACATCAAGTAATAGCCGGCGTAATGACCTGTAGCTCACCCGTGTAATGGTCTTGACCCTATAAGGACCAAGACACGATGCCATTACATGCGATTTCCGACCAAGACGGATGACAACAACTTATTCTTTTATTCTCTCGGTGGTTTAGATTTCTCTCTTTCTCTCTCTCTTTCTTTTTTTTTCCTCTTTATTTTTGTCTCTGTCTCTGTCTCTGTCTCTCTCTGACTCTTTCCCCCTTTTTTTCTCTCTCCCTCACTCATTCATTCACTCATTCACTCTCTTCCTCCCTCATTCACTCTCACTCACTCGCTCACTCTCTCTCTCTCCCTCCTTCTCTCTCTACTTCTCTCTTTACTTCTCTCTCTCCCTCACTCATTCATTCACTCATTCACTCTCTCCCTCCCTCCCTCTCTCATTCACTTTCTCCCTCCCTCCCTTCCTCCCTCTCCCTCTCCCTCCCTCTCTTTCTCTCTCCTTTCCCTCCCTCCCTCCCCCCCTTTCTCTCTCTTTATCTCCCCGCCGCATCTTGTTCGAGAATTAGGGAAAATGACAGACGACACCGGGATATAATTACGCAGGTTTTTCTCGGTGATTAGTGGGTTAATTATGCAAAAGGCCCCCGGGCACGAAGGCTCGTCTCCGTCTCGTGGGCCGACCGTTGAAGGACGCTTGAAAAGGATTCGTTTCAGATCCGTATAAAAAAGAAAAGGTAGAATTTAAAAAAAAGATGGAAAAAACGATAGAAAAAAAGGTATGAACAGTCAGTCGCGCCTTTCATCTTGACGTCATGATTCTTCTTTTTGTGTTTGTTTTCTCTTTCTTTTTGTTATTGTTTTCTTTTACGTCCTGTCTTTCTTTTTACCCTTTCTGTTGTTGTTTTTTTCAATATTTCTGATTCTCGTAACAATGGACAAGGTTCTAGTATGTTCCGGTATGTTTGTTATCTCTTTCTTTTTGTTTTTTGTTTTCTTTTCTTACGTCGTGTCTCTCTTTTCACCCTTTCTGTTTTGCTTTTTTTCTTCTTTTTCAACATTTCTGATTCTCGTAACAATGGACAAGGAAGGTTCTGGTATGTTCCGGTATTGTTATGCGAACGGTGGTGTGTGTTGTTATGGTACCGGGTGTTTTACCGGTGTTTCGGGCAAGCCTCGTATAAGGTGTTGTAGGTATATATATTATCTAGTGTGGAAGTACATACAGAATACATAATATCTTTATTGGAATTCAGTTACCTGCGTTTGTTTCGATTCGTGTTTCAGTCGAGTTTTCGAACGCGTTTCAGTCGAGTATTCGAACGCGTTTCAGCCTGATCGTTCCTTTATCTTCTATTTTATCTTTTATTTTCAAGTATGGGTTCATTTCGCATTAACTGTGTTTCACTCAGTTTCGTTTCGTCTGCGTTTCAATCGTAGTTCCCCCTCCTTCTCCATAGTCGTATTTCTACGTGTTTCACATCCCGTTTCGTTCGCGTTTCGACCGTATTTTCGTCGTATTTCCGTATTCTATTTCATGGTATTTCGCCTGCTTGTTTCAGTCACATCTCACTTACGTTCTATTCTTACGTAAGAACATTATGCAAATAAACTACGCAAGGCACACCAGGTGGCAAATATTTCATAAATCTTCCTCTTTCCTTCTCTTCTTTCTCCTTTCTTCTTCTTCTTCTTCTTCTTCTCCTCCTCCTCCTTTCTTCTTCTTCTTTTTCATCTTCCGCCGCCTTTCTTCCTCTCCCTTTTTATCTCCCTTTTTTACTCATCCTCTTTACCTCCTCTCTTTCACCTCATCTCTATTCCTCTTCCCACTTTCCTTCGTTATTCCCCCTTCAAATCTATCCTTCTCCTCTTTCTCCCCTCATATTCTCCTCCTCCTTTTTCTTTCCTCCCCCTCCTCTTCTTCCTCTCCTTCTCCTCTCTTCCCCCCCTTAATCCTTTCGAATCTTGCCCCCTTCTCTTCTTCTCCCCCCCCTCTCGTCTCCACACTCAATCCTGCCACATCCCCCTCTCACCCTCCCTCCCTCCCTCCCCCTTCCCTCTTCAAGTTGAGTATCGACTAAGAAGTTTTGTTTTATGAATAAACATGCCACGTGCCTATCCCCCCTCCTCCCTGCCCCCTTCCTCCCCCGCAAGACGTCGACTCAGAAGGTCTTAAGATTGACACGTCTTCAAGATTTCACAACATCTTTTCCCTTCCAGGCTTTTACGCAACAGACTAAATAAAACCTTTATAATACTGGAGATAAAAAGGTACTATAGATGAAAAAAAATACTATAGATTAAAAAAAAAATACTATAGATAAAATACTATATATAAAAAAGATACTATATAAAAAAAGATACTATATAAAAAAGATACTATATATAAAAAAGATGCTATAGAGTAAAAAAAAAGATACTATAGATTAAAAAAATTACTATAGATTAAAAGAAGGAAGGAGGTTCAATTAAATAAAGACTATAAATGCCTAATTTCCATCTAAAGCCATACACTAAAAAAAGGTGTTATATTGATCAAGGCTCTACCAAGAGGCTGCCGCCCCCCCCCCCCTTCTCCTATCACAGTAAGATCACTTTTACATTTCTGATAAAAAAAAAAAAAAAAAAATCTCGGGACCTCTCTTCAGGAATATCAAAACGCCAGGTTACAAAAGAAGCAATAACTCTGATGGACATTCGACGCCTTACCTGACACCCTGACACCCTACCCCCTTCCCTTCCTCCCCCTATTACTTCCCCCTTCTCCCCCCCTCCCCCTACCTCTCCGATCATCTCCCCCTTCCCTTTCCCTCTCACCGAGTTCTCTTTCTCTATTTTGTTATTCAAATTCTCTCTCTTCTCCCTTCCGCTTTTCTCCTCTTCGCTTATTCTATCCTATCCTCTCTATTCCTCCCTTATTTTCTCCTTCCCCACCCCGTCCTCTTCTCCCTCCCTCCCCCTCCCATCCCCTTCCCCTTCCTCTTCTCCATCTCTCCTGCTTATATCCCTCCTTCACCTTGCCCCCCACCCTTCCCCTTACCCCCTCCCTTCCCTTCACCCCCTCTCCTCCATCCCTTCCACCCCCACCCCCCTCCCACCTCCAGGTAGACTTTTAACCGGCCTTAGTCTACCTCACGAATTGCTTTATGGAGATGGATAGGGTTTTAAGAATCTTATTTTGGGCGCGTGAGGGCGAGGGTGCTATAAATATTGCGCATTGTGTCCATTTCTGCCTTGTGTTTGTTGTCTTGTTTTGTTTCTCTCTCTCTCTCTCTCTCTCTCTCTGTCTCTCTCTCTCTCTCTTTCTCTCTCTCTTTTGTGCTGACGACATGTTCTCTACCTTTTTTATTTAAAGGTATATATAAAGGTATATTTCCGAAGGGTATATACTATAAACTAACAGACACATACAAATACAAACATTTACAAAAAAACACACACACACGCTCACAAACAAAACAAAACAAAACTCAAAACACACACACCAAACACAAACAAACACAAACAAACACCCAGACACCCAGACACACACGCAGTCATATCCATACATGCATACACAACACTCACATTAAGAGGGGCTCTGACGTCTAATTTGAATATCCGGTTATTCAACACTCCCTGCCAGCCGGAGAGGTGTGTGTGGCATCTGAGCGTAATGCCAACGTCATTTGCATTAATGCCGCTCCGTGAATCATCGTTGAGAAGACGTACATGCGTGGAAACGTACATGCATACATACATATGTACGTATATGTATGTATATGTATACATACATAAATGTATACACATATACACATATGCACACACACACACACATATTTACATACATACATATACATAAATACATACAAACATACAGAATAGCTGAAATATATATGTACATATACATATGTACACATATCCATATATATACATATTCCATGCATCCATACATGCATAAATACAAACATAAAAACATAAATAAAGAAAGACATGCATGATAAAACAAACATGCACACAGACAGCTGTACAAACATAACTTACATACAGACAGAAACATAGACACACATAACACATAAACACAAACATACAGAAGGACAGACAGACACTCTTGCGTAGCTATTGTCCCTCTGTTCATAATAAATGATGACACGTCACATTGTAACAAAAGATGATTTTGGGAAAGAAGTCAGTTGAAGATGAATTAAGTTTAATTCTGTGGACAGAAATCAAATCAACTTGATGGCTTTATACAAGGTCACGAACAGTGTGTGTGTGTGTCAGAGAGAGAGAGAGAGAGAGAGAGAAAGAGAGAGAGAGAGAGAGAGAGATGGAGGGAGGAAGCGGAGGGAGGGAGAGAGAGAGGAGGGGAGGGAGGCAGAGAGAGAGATTGAGAGGGAGGGAGGGAGGGAGGGAGGGAGGGAGAAAGAGAGAGAGAGAGAGAGAGAGAGAGAGAGAGAGAGAGAGAGAGAGACGAAAGAGAGATAGAAAGACAAACAAAATCAAAATGATAGAGAGGAAACCAAAGAGAAAAGTCGAGACAAAACACAGAAATGAGAAAATGAACGCGAAAGCAAGAGAACAAAGTAGAAGACACAGAAAACACCCTGAAAACCGCAACGTAAGATGGCGTGTGCAAACCGGGCGCGTATCTAACGCCTTTATTATACATATCTTTTAATCATGAGGTTTACTTTAATCCAATTTGTTTTGCATGAGTCCCAGATTGGCGCTTTGAGCTCGACGCAGCCAAATCAAATAAACCGACATTATTACTCTCATTTTAGAGGCGAGGAAGAGAGAGATAAAACAAAAGTTGAATACTCACTAACTACGCAACTAGCAGTTAACTAACAAACTATCGATCTCAACTAACAACACAGTTAACAACTCGTCTACACCACCACTAACAACTCTTAACAACTCATCTACACCACCACTAACAACTCTTAACAACTCGTCTACTAACTCGACTAACACATCGCGTCGCCAAACGAATAACTCGCCAAACAACACCACAAACAAACCAAGAGAATCCAACCCCACACAACGGCCCTCAGCCCGCCAACCCTTTCCAGAAGAGAGGATCGAGCAAGTTCAGCGTGTAAGAACTCTGCCACGACAACCTCCGCGCGCATGAGAAGGTTCCAATCCTCTTTGAGAGCCGACAAAGGGGATTGGGCCAACTCCCCCGCGGACCTAACACGATTCCGAGTCATAAATTCGCACCTGAGAACGAAACCCGCTACGCCTTCGCTACTGTATAGACGATCGAAAGCCAGAGGGCCGCGGGTTGCATGTTAGGTGTGGAGAGGAAGGTGGAGGGGTAGGGGGGGGGTGAGGGGTAGGGGTGGAGGGGAAGGGAGGGGTTGGGTGGGGGGAAGATGGGTTGTAGGAAATGGTAGGAAATGGAAAAGGTATGTTGATTTTTTAAGATATACGACTGTGTATAAGGTGTGTGTGTGTGTGTGTGCGTGTGTATGCACACATACACGCTAACACACACATACACAGACAGAGACACACACACACACACACACACACACACACACACACACACACACACACACACACACACACACACACACATACACATATATATATATTTACATACACACACGCTATATGTATGTATGTATGTATGTATGTCTGTATTGACATATGTATAAATGAACAGAGCTAGAAAATTAAAGATACAGACAGATCAAGAAAGACACAGATAGGAAAAGAGTAGACAGAGAGAAAACGCAAGGAAAAGAAGAGACAAAAGAAAGAAAGAAAGGCAGGCCATCCATCCAGCAAGAGGAGGCCTCCCTTGATTCTCAACAACGCCCAGCCTCACGAAAGAGAAAGGGAGAAGGGGGAGGGGGAGGTGGACGGGGAAGGGGGGAGGGAGGTAGGTGGGAGAAGGGGGAGGGGGAAGGAGGTGGGTAGGTGGGAGAAGGGGGAGGGAGGAGAGGGTGGGAAGGTTGAAGGGAATGGTGAAGGGGGGGGAAGAGAGGAGGGAGAAGGGGGATATGGGGAGAGGGGACAAGAAGGAAGGGGAGAGGAGGGAAGAGGAAGGAGGGAGAAAGGGAGAGGAGGGAAGAGAGAGAAGAAGGAAGGGGAAGGAGAAGGGAGGAGGATATAGAGGTAAGGGAGGGGGGCAGGAAAATGAAGGGATAAAGAGAAAGGGTGAAGAATGGAAGGACAAGGAGGGAAAATGGGAAGGAGAGAGGAAGAACGAAGAAAAAAACGGTGAAGAACGATAGAAACTCAGTAACGTGATGAAGAAGAAAGAAGGGAAAAAATACAAAAGGGAGAGAGAAAAAGTAGAAAAATAGAAGAAAAAAATCAGAAAAAAAACAAAAAATAACGAAAAAGAAGAAAAAAGAGATACAAAAAAAGAATAAAACCAAGGGGAAAGAGAGAGAAGAGAAGACAACAGAACTCCATAGCGAGTGTCTCCTCCACCTTCCTTCCCCTATTTGCATATGGCTGTCATTATCATTCTCACTTTCTTTAAGTTGTAACCAATTTCCAGCCTTGCCTGCAGGCGCTTGAATCTATTTCCTCACGCAGACCCAATTAAAAGGCAGAATCAGGCCGGGGATAATTACAAAAGAGAGAGAGAGAGAGAGAGAGAGAGAATGGGTGCTCATATGTTATAAATGAGAAATAGGGGAGAGAGATTTTGTGAAAATAGAGTGTATATAATTGCAGGAATAAAAGGACATTTCTACTACACGAGACAATAAGAATTAAGAAAATTATAAAAGAATAAAGAGAATAAGAAAATGAAAATGTAACAGACAAGAAACAAACAGATATAACTCAAATAGAATAGACATATAAATCAAGATCAATAATCCAAATGATAGAAGACTGGAAAAAAAAAAATATCATAATTACATTTGTACTACAGAGAGAGAGAGAGAGAGAGAGAGAAAGAAAAAGAGAGAGTGAAAGAGAGAGAAAGAGAAAGGGAGAGAAATATAAAAAGAAACACAGACAGAGACAGAGAGAGAGAAAGAAAGAAAAAAGAAAAAGAGAGAAAAAAAAACAGACAAACAAACAGACACAGAAGAACCAAAAAGCAAATGGCTCAAACGGCTTCGCAAGGGGCGTCGACGGAGCCACGCAACACCCGGACGCTGACTGATGGCCGATATCAAGAACCGAGATGAAGTTTCGCTCACGGACACTGCGCGCCGAAGAAAGGACGTGTGTCGCATTTGGGCGATGGTGCGTGGCGGGGGAAAGAGGGAGGGAGGGAGGGAGGGAGGGAGGGAGTAGGAGAGGGAGGAGAGTTTGAGGGAGTAGGAGAAGGGAGGGAGTAGGAGGGTGGGTTTGAGGGGAGAGGGCGAGGAGGGGAGGGAGGGGTTTGAGGGAGGGAGTAGGAGGGAAGGAGGGAGGGAAGGAAGGGTTTGAGGGAGTAGGAGGGAGGGAGAGTTTGAGGGAGTAGGAGGGAGGGAGAGGGTTTGGGTTTGAGGGAGGAGGAGGGAGGGAGGGAGAGTTTGAGGGAGTAGGAGGGAGGGAAGGAAGGGTTTGAGGGAGTAGGAGGGAGGGAGTAGGAGGGAGGGAGGGAAGGAAGGGTTTGAGGGAGGGAGGGAGGGAAAAAGGAAAGGCGGGAGGGAGGAAAAATAGGGAGGGAGGGAGGGTCAGAGGGAGAGGGGCGAGGGAGGGAGGGAGGGAAAGAGAAAAGGCGGGAGGGAGGAATGGGTAACGGGAATTAGCATGATGTTATGTAGCAAGAATGGAGGTCCAGGGAAAGAAGGGAATAAATAGGAAGAGAGGAAGAAAAGGAAAGAGAGATAGATAGGATTAGATTTAAGACACCCATTAATATGCCCCCACCCCTCCCCTCCCGGAAGTGAAACCCCAAAACACCCTTTTTTCCCCCTGACTCCTCCCCCCCCTGACTCAAAAACACCTTTTTTTCCCCCACGCCAAGACGTACAGGAAGAAAGGAGCTGGGCTTACCCATCTTACGAGACGTTGCCGAGAATTCCTTTAGCTTCCTTTAATAACTTCATTTCATCCTTCAGAAATGTGGCTGGAAATCGTGTCTGGCAGACGGAGAATTTAGGATTGGAAAAAAAAAAATGAAAAAAAAAATGAAAAGAAAAAAAAAATCGTATACACGCCGACACACACGTACCTGGAAAGAGAAGAAAGTGATTTTAGTTTTTAGTTTTATCTTATTTTTTTTAGTGTGGGGGATGGAGGGGGTGGTTGGGTTGGATAATGATAATAATAATTATAATAATGATGATGATTGATGATGATGATCATCAACATCAATAGCGATGAAGGAAGGGATAAAAAAAGCAAAGGAACAAACAGTGAGAAAATGAATTACAAAATGAAATAACGGGAAAAATACGTTAAAAAAAAAACTATTCCTCCATATACCTTCTTCATTTCACTTTCACCGACTCGCCAGCATCAAGACGTTCGGAACATGTAATATGTGACTTGATACTCGAGACATATCCCCCTTCTCCCCCTTTTCATCTCCTCCTCACCTCCTTTTCCTCTCCTCCCTTCTCCACTTTTCCTCTCTTTCTCACTTCATTTTCCTATTGTCTCTTCCCCCTTCTCATCTCCTCCATTTCCTCATTTTCCTCTCCCTTCACCCTTTCCCTCTCACACATCTTTTTTTCCTTTTTCTTCCTTTATTTTCCTGATCCCTCTTTCTCCCTCCCCCTTCCCCTCTCCCTTTCATCTCCTCTCTTCTTCCATCTCGTTTTTGTCTCTCCCTCTTCTTTTCCCTTCCCCCTCACCATTTCCATTTCCATTTCGTGACGTCACTCCCCCCTTTCATAATATCATCATAGTTTCTCCTAACTTGTTACATCATTCGTGACATCATCTCACCCAGGGACTTCATTTATTCATAGCGCCATCTTGGTTCATGTTCATCAAAATGTCACCCTACTCATGACATCATAATTCTCCGCTTCATGACGTCATTCCTCCTCGTTGATGACGTCGTCTCACTCCATGACGTCACACTCGCCCAGTCTGTCCCCGAAGGCAAAAATTTCCAATCTGGATTAAGGATCGCGGTCTTAATTAAAGGTCGCGACAGCTCACAATGCGGTTAATTTTAAATTGGTGACATGTCTTAAGGCCGAGGGATATGGGGGGAGAGTGGGGGGAAAGAGGGAGGGAGGGGGGTAGGTGGGAGGAGGGGGAGAGGGGAGAAGGAGAGCGAGAGAGAGAGAAAGATGAGGGATAAGGGATAAGGAGGAGGAAGGAGGGAGGGTGAAGGCGGATGGGAGGAAGGAGGAAGGAAGAGGGAAGAAAGGAGGGTGGAGGATGAGAAGATGTGGGAAAAGGAAAAGAGGTAAAGCGAAACAGGATGAAACAACAACAACACAACAACAAAACAACAACAACACCAAAATAACAAAACAAGTACCCAGCACCACAATACCAACTCCAGCCCAAACAAAACCCGCAACCCACCAAATGGCAACACTCAAAACTCAAAACACACAAAACAGCCGAAAATCAGAACAGCGGGGAATGCAACTGACGTCCACATTAAGCACTAATTCGAATTCCCAGTCTCAGTTAACGTTTGCCGCACTGATAACAAGGCCGGAATAAACGTTTTAGGCAAAATGTCCGAAATGTTTGTGGATAATTCTCTCCCCCCTTTTTTTTCTAAAGTTTGGAAATGTGTTGGACGTTGGGTGAATTTTGGTGTGCCGTATATGGGGAGTCCTAGGCAACAACAATAGCAATAAAGGAAAATATATCAGAAACACAATGACGTTTGAGAAAAGAATATAGATATTAGAAATGTATATTCAAAATCTTCGTATTCTGATATTAAAGTGCTTTTACAGGTACGAATACGAAGAAAGATAGTGCGTATATTTCACTCAACACACGCAGGCACAGACACAGACACAAACAGACACAGACAGACGCACGCACACACACACACACACACACACACACACACATACACACACACACACTTACATCCAAACCGAAAAATAGCTTAAAAAATGAAAAGAACGAAAGAAAAAACTATAAAAAAACAACAGAAAAAATAAAGGCAATAAGAAAAACATAACAGAAAGACAGAAAAAGAAAGCGAAAGAAAGAGAAAATGGAAAACAAAAGAACCCAATACAGTCTGACTCTTCGTAAAGCGAGGCGATTGTCATTCGAAAGTGATATTATTGTACAAGTGTTGTCAAGTTTCCCTCGGAGTCATGACCCGATCGCCTCAAGGTAAACCGAACCCTACTGTTGTCAAAAGATGGTGTCAGAAGGTGTCAGAACCCTTTTCTTTTTTCGCTTTTCCCTCTTGTTTGAAATCATGTGTTTTGCTTTCACTGGAATTCTTACCTTTTTTGACTCTTCGAGTAAGTGTGGTTGCACTTTGCATTTCAATTTTTTTTTAAATCTATTATATATATATATAATATATATATATATATATATATATATGTATATATATATATATATATATATATACATATATATAAGTATGTATGCATGCATGTATGTATGTATGTGTATGTATGTATGTATGTATGTATGTATGTATGTATGTATGTATGTATGTATGTATGTATGTGTGTATGTATGTATGTATGCATGTATGTATTATGTATTTATGTGTATATATATACATATATATACATATATATACATACATATAAATATATATATATATATATATATATATATATATATATATATATATATATATATATATAATTTTCTTCTTGATCTGGTGCCAGACATTAACAAACCGGTGTCGTAATGAAGGTGTCAGAAGGGTGGGACAAAAAAGGTGATAAGGAGAAAGTCAATAATTTGCAAATAACCCGGTAATAATGCGTAAATAATTCAGGAACTAAGGTGTCTACGAGCGTAAATCATTTCCGATCGCCGAGGTACTACGAACCTACACACATCTAAAAACAAAATGAATAAATGAGTAAAAGAGAGAGCGAAAAAAAATCATATAGAATATAAAGTAATAGATAAAGGAATTAAATTACAGCTGTTAATATCAATACGAATAAGATTTCCAAATAATTTACGTTCAACTTTTCTGAATTCTTACATGACCTCTAGGTCGGGGTAGAGGGAATAGGGGGAACAGGAGAAGGGGGAGTGGGGAAGAGGGGGGAATGGGCGAGAAGAAAGGGAGATGGGGGAAGGGGAGAAGGGGGAAAGGGGAAGGGGCAGATGCGAAAGTTGTGAAAGGGAGGATCGGGAGAGAAAGAGGAGGAAGGGAATGGGGGGAAAAGGGGAAGGAGTTGAGAAAGGGAGGATAGGATATAAAAGGGAAGGGAGGGAAAGGGAGAGAAGAGAAAGGAGTAAAGGGAGAAGAGGGAAAATTGGAAAGATAGAGATAGAAAAAGAGAAGAGGGAGATCAGGGAAGCAGAGGGGAAGAGAAAGAAGAACTGAGAAGAGGGAGAAGGGAAAGAAGGTAAACATAGATAAAAATACAAAAAAAGAGAGACAAGAAAACAAAGACAATAACACAGAGTAAAAGAGAAAGAAGCTAAAAAAAAAAAAAAAAAAAAAAAAAAAAAAAATCAGACATACAGACACACAGACATACAGACAGATATTCGCGACACGACTGATCTCCCCGACCTGAGATACGCCGGCCATGTCAGACAAGAGAAAGTTCTATACACACATCTCGACCCGGGACTTGCGGTCGGGTCCCTGTGTTAGACGGATGGCGACCGAGCCAGGTATTGGGTTACCGGGAAATGGGTCTTTTATATTGCTGTCATCATTGTTATTATCATTATGATTGGTATCGTTGTTGTGAGTATCATTATTTCTACTATTATCATTATGATTGTTATCGTTGTTGTGAGTATCATTATTTCTACTATTATCATTATGATTGTTATCGTTGTTATATGTATTATTATTTTGACTATTATTTTTATTATTATCATCGTTATTATTGTTTTCGTCTTTATCATTATTGTCACTTATATTTTAAGTAGTTGTTATAGTAATAGCATTGTTATCATGATTATCATTATCATATTTATCATCATCGTCATAATTATCAATCATAATCATGATCACTACCACTGCCATCATTATTATCATCATTTTAATTAACATCATCATCAATATCAGTAATTAAGTTACGAAAGTTCTCTTTGCATTTTCTTATTCATAACGTTTTTTTCAGATCGGAAAGATCAACTAATGATTCAAATCAAAGCTTTTGTAATTAATCACCAAATACTTATTTCCAACATACAAACAAAACAACACAAACAAATCACAAAAAACAAACAAACCATCTCACCTTTGCAATATAACAATACCTCTACCACAAACTAGACTTCCCCAACAAAACCCCATAAACAAAAACAAAAAATAAAATAAAACAACAACAACAAACCCATATTGTACCGAAAACAAACAAAACAAAAACATATCGCAACAAAAAATAAAAAAACGCATCGCAAACGAAACAAAAAAAGCGAGTATTGCAACGAAACAAAAAGTTGTTTTGACACCCCGTGACACCAAAAGCCATCTTCAAGAACGAGCTG
>BOPN01000218.1:101489-103989 GCA_017312705.2 Penaeus japonicus
ACAATAGCTATACCACGAACGATACAGTGTTATAAACCCGACGTACTTTATATAATTACGTATGTATTGTGCCCTTTTAGAATGGAAGGCTTTCTGGTTTATTTAAGGCGTTCCGCACTGTCAGAGAATTATTTTTAATTTTCAGTATGTGTCAGGTAATTGATAACTACTGTTTTATAGGCAACATATGCTTTTTGAAAGAGAAAATCAGCCATAAAGTTAAAGAATGACGAAATCAGCTTTATCCTCACGTGATAGGACAGGGTTACAAACATTTCCGATAGCTGCCGCACTGCAGAATTTTAGAAAGAGGGTGCATAAGAACGCTTATTACGGCTTACTGAGTTCAATTTTGATTACCTTAGGCATTTTACAATGTGCGATAAATAATCGCACAGGAAAATTCACAAGGTTGATAAACTGAAATATTTCTTCGGAGTTACGCACTGACACAGCACTCAAAAATGTTAATCATACAATCTTCTCATAATGCTCCGTTTATGTCATATAACACTCTATGCTGAAATCCTTTTAAAATGATGGTCATATGCTTTTAATTTAATACAATATGCCAATGGTTCGTATATCAATATTGGTAAGCCTGTCGCTCTGGAAGCATCGTACCTCTCATGTAAATGGCGGCCTAAGAGTCCACCGTATACAGGAAACCAACTTTGCTAAGACATATTTTGTTGAATAGTAAAGCTTATAACAACTATAATTGGTAAATCGAATACAATTCTACACGATGTATTTTTATAACCTATACTATTTATAAAAGAGAGCATATATCAGTGATAATTACTATTCTAAACGCGCCAAATTTTGTATGGTAGAGCCAACTCATAGCTATTCTACTTACAGTACTCCCTCGTGAGTGTTGACTTTAAATTATGATATACTCCCTCAAGTCTTTCGATATACTTTTAAAATATAATATAAAAATGCCATATTTACTTTATGATGGAAATTAATGAATAAAAACGACAGCTGGGCTACCATTAACTTTAATACTTTAAACAACTTTTAATACTCGCTGAGGAGGGACAGTGAAAGGAACAGCCATCCCGCCCAATCAGACAATGCGGGCAAGCAGGTTCTGCGCAGTGACGTCACTCCCGCGCATCTTAGTCAGTTGACAGTCTTTCGTCTTGTAGATATGTACACTTGGTGTGATAATCTCTAGAATTCAACGGAAAAATGTATATATGTAATTGTGGTATGTATTATGCTGAAATATAGGATTGGAAGGCCATATGTGCACGTGTCAATGTGCAATAAGCCATCGAAAAAAATCATCTGCAGGAGAAGATTCAGTAACTCCTCTGGTGTGAATTGTGAGGTTGTTCGGTGAAGAGCGCTACAGGATCTTTCAGTGTAATATCCAGGATTTGGGTTCATTTCGGATTTTGAAACCGCCATTCTACATTGACAGAGGTTTGTAACATTTTAGTGTGTCGATATGTGCCGGAAGCAGAGCAAAGAAGGCCCTCGTGGGTCCATAAATGCAACGATAAGGGCGGAGGTGGGCGCAGGGAGGGTCGGCGAGGGAGCGGCTGGTGGCCATGGCGGCGGCGTCACGTGGTGGCCCGGTCCGGCGCGGCAGTGTGGCCCACGACGCCGAGAGGAGTGGACATGCAATTTTTCGGCCGGTTTATGCCACTTGTATGAATGAATAATAGTTTGATTTTGTTGCTTTGGCGAGGTCTGATGCTGTTCATGTTAATCTCGGTATTTGAAGAGAGGTATGACGTATTAGATGTGAATATTGTTGATTTTTTCTTATTTGGTGATACCTACTCTTGGTGGGTCGAGTGCCCTTTCGATTACACTTTTTCTTAATAACGTATTGTAGAAAGTATAATGTTGTCAAAAGCAATACTGTAATAAATGTTGACCTATTTCTCAAAGTGTTATCCTTGTGTTAGAATGTTTAAGATCTAAGATAACTTTAAAGAAATCATTAGTACTGTATTGGAAGGGCTTCTTGAAGGGAGCCGGTGTGTAAGTGACGAAACCTTTGCCATTTTATTAATCTTGTTGAACTTAAGAAGAAAGGGCCATAACAAGTTCTGTTCTATAGAGTTTAGGCTTCGTTTTAAGATTGAAATGTCTATTTTGTTTTTTTTATTCTTTTCATAAACAACTATCGATTAATTTTGATTTTCTTGAATACCGTTGTTATCATATTGCAAAATTTCATTTAACTCGCATATCGCTACATGTGCCCGAAGACTCACTGCATTCACATCATGGTCATAAACGTTTGAATAATCAACGCTTGATTAGAAAGACTTATCGAGGTCATTGTAGTAAGCGGGCAACAAGACAGGCAAGTATGATGCAATAGATGCTTGCTCTTCGCAACCATGGGAAGCACGTTGAGACACGCTATCCAGATCTGAGTGTTGATTGCGCATGAAGCCAGAAAAAAAACATTCTTAAATAAAACAAAAGTTTATGAGGCAACTTTTCCGGTAAACAAAGCATGTAGGTTATA
>BOPN01000218.1:108989-111489 GCA_017312705.2 Penaeus japonicus
CCCCGCCCCACGCCGCCGACCACAAGGCACCGCGCCCTCCCTCTCAGGATGGCGACCTCCTGGCACTCATCGGGCGGGACTTCGCTAACATGAACGAGATCATTGACACGCTGACCCGTCTGGCGGACAACCCCGAGGTGCTGGCGGCGGTGGACACGGCCGCCCTCGACCTGCACGGCCAGTGCGAAGGCGTCGCGCACCAGGCGCTAGACCCACAAGCCCAGGTGCGCCAGGTCACCAAGGAGGAGCGAGCGCACCTCCTCGTGGACGAGCTCGACCGTCGCCACCTGCAGATAGAACGGCGTCAGATTCGCCTCCTTCGCCGACTGCGGCGAGTCACGGCCCGCGGCTTGGGTGCCTCCGTGTCTGGCCAACTTCGCGAGTTGCTGGACCACGCCCACGGCGCTCTCGCCAAGCAACGAGAGCACGCGAGCGCCTCCGAGGATGGCCCTGCCCCGACCGCCAGCCCCGAGGTCGGAGTGGAGGCGCTCCGTGCCGACGACATGCGCTCCATGTCTACCTCAGCCTTGGTCAACCTTGTGAGACGCGTTGAAGCTTCCCAAGGCCTGGCCAGGCTCGCGGCTGCCTCCCACCGCCCCCCTCGGAGCCGCCCGCCGACGCCCGCACCGGCGTTGCCGGAACACACACGCGCTGAGGTTTCGGCGGTGAGCGCGGAGGTGGAGGCTGCTGCCCACGCCCATACCCACCACGACTCTGATGCCACAGAGTCGTCCTCTGGAGGAGAATCATGTGATGAAGGAGACGGATACAACGACACAAATACCCATCATGTCCCTGTGTGAGTACACTTTTGTTCAACAAAACGCCAACACCAAAGTAGGAAAAGGAAGGGAAACGGCCACATTGTTTACGTCATAATCTGGCTGTTTCTTTTCTTTAGACTTTTTTGTAATGTCAGTCGTATTTTTAAAAAAATGAACAACTGCAGAGGGAAGTGAGGTCTGTCAAGAAGCAAAGTCATGATCACTTATTCTAATGAGGCCATTGTGTGATACATGGTCTCCTCTTTCGCAAGTAAAGGATTTTTTTTTAATTCGTAATTTTCCAAAATTATTAAATAGTAATTTGAAAGATGCGTAACAAACGTGTCCAAGTGCTAAGATTGGGGGTTTTACGGCATGGTTGGCTTAAGCCATAACCATAAGAGTAAGTTTAACCTTCTTGCATTGCGGAAGACCTAGGGGACATCGTTAAAAGACTAAAATGACTTCTGTTCCTTTAGGCCAGACTTGACTTGTATTAAAGGGAAGGGAACAGCAGGTGCTACACTTTGAAGTGACTTCACTCGCTCTTTCACCCTCAGAGAAACTGTTCTTGGTTAGCTTGAGTGGACTCTTTTCTAGACAATTTGCTACATATATCAGTTCCTCTTATACATGTACAGCTCATTTTTACAGTTTATTTATACATTGGTGGCAATGACAGAATATGTTCATCTTACCAGGGTGATTTCACAATCAGAGGTTTCTCATTCCGTCTGCTTGTATGATTGTATATGCAGCAGCTAAGTGCAAGCAAAGAGTGTCCACGTGTGCCTGGGGCCACGCGAGTGAGGGTAGCGATCAAAACGTTGATAAACAACACCACATCAACGTCGCTTGGCGCGCCAGCTCACTCGCGAAGGAACTGTGGTCAAAAACGTCATCGTCAGCTGGGGAAGGACGGGGGGGGGGGGGGGGGTTAGGGAGAGGAGCAGGAAGGCGATGAGCGAGGAGGGGGGGTGGAAGAATGGGGAGCTAGGTAGATTTTAGCCTTTTAAACCCTGATCCTTTGCCATCGTCAAGGTCAGGGTAGCAGTGTTACCAACCATCCCGTGGCCGCGCGCTCCTCTACTAGAAGAAGCCCGAGGTGACGCAAAGTGTTCCAGGCTCTGACGTGCTGACCGTGTTATCTGTGCCTCGACTCGCATAACGCACAGAAAGGCGCAGTCGCCG
The DNA here is from genome assembly GCA_017312705.2 of Penaeus japonicus. Lineage (NCBI taxonomy): Eukaryota > Metazoa > Arthropoda > Malacostraca > Decapoda > Penaeidae > Penaeus > Penaeus japonicus. Next base: position 110,945 of record BOPN01000218.1, read on the forward strand.
GCAAGGCCTAGGCGCGGTGCTTCGGTGTACTTCACCCAGGGTTTCTATCGACGAGGAAACCTTGAGTGGTCGAGGAGCCTGTTCAGACGCACTCTTGCTCCCCCGAGAGTCTAGAATGAAGGGAAATAATCGATAGTTTCTGCTTATATGTATATTCTTTTCTTCTCGGGGTGGAATGGTGTAAAGGAGAGAGGCTGTGAAGACCGCGGCTTTTTATCTGTCAGGGATGATATCGTGTGGTTGGAACGCACGAGGCAGAAACGTTACTCAACAGACACATAATAGGTTCTCTCTCTAAGGCGCTTTGATATAAGCTAGGCAAGATTGCGCCAAGTTATAAATTGTTTTAGAATAGCTTTACCATGGGATGTATGCGAAACCGAAGATGGTACATAGGAAAGTTGCTTCGTGTTGCTGTGTGGTCGACAGGTTGTACATTTGATTGATTTTTGTAGTGGTTCTACTTTTCACCGTTAGGAAATCAGAGAGAGAGAGAGAGAGAGAGAGAGAGAGAGAGAGAGAGAGAGAGAGAGAGAGAGAGAGAG
>BOPN01000218.1:128989-138989 GCA_017312705.2 Penaeus japonicus
CCCTCTCTCCTTTACCCCCTTCAAATCCCCTCCCCTCTCTCCCTCTCCCTCCCCTCTCTCCCTCTCCCTCTCCCTCCCTCCCTCTCTCTCTCCCTCTCCCTCTCCCTCTCCCTCTCCCTCTCTCCCTCTCCCTCCCTCTCTCCCTCTCCCTCTCCCTCTCCCTCTCCCTCTCCCTCTCCCTCTCCCTCTCCCTCTCCCTCTCCCTCTCCCTCTCCATCCTCTCCCTCCCCATCCTCTCCCTCCCCATCCTCTCCCTCCCCTCCCTCCCCTCCCTCCCCTCGCTCTCCCGCCACCCCCCTCATACCTAGAACGTCTCACGATTTCTGGCCACCTTTTATATCTTTATCGTTGCTGCTTTGTATTTTCATCGGGCTATAAATACACCTTTATTTTTATTTATGCTACTGCTGCCACCCGTACCATGCATTTACGTACATGCCCTGATGTTCCATGGCTGGGGGGTGGGTGGGTGAGAGGGTAAGAGGGTTGAGTGAGTGAGTGAGTGAGTGAGTGAGTGGTGGTGGTGGTGGTTGAGTGAGTGAGTGAGTGAGTGAGTGAGTGAGTGAGTGAGTGAGTGAGTGAGTGAGTGAGTGAGTGAGTGAGTGAGTGAGTGAGTGAGTGAGTGAGTGTGTGAGTTAGTTTTTCACCCTTATCCTCTCCTCTGCTTCCCCCTCAATTTCTCTCCATGCCCTGTTTCCCTCCTCTTGGTATGTTTTTTTTTCTATGTGTTTGGATGGGAGTTTAAATGCTTGCTTTTTAATTCCAGTGTAAGTACTTTCGAAGACTTTCCATCGTTGTCCACATTCTTTTTTTTCTTTTTGGAGACCAGCCACTTAAATACAAGTCTTATTATAGAGTGATCTTGGAAGTGCATTTCATGATAGTAGTTGTAAATTGCTTCATAGTATTTTTTCTCTTGGTTCTCTTCTTTCCTTTTGGTAATGAAGTCGTCTTTCAATGCGGTGAAGATACACTTATACTTGCTGGTATTAATTCATCATAAGTTAGCTGGTTGGTGATGAGAATTTATTAATAATTGACCGGCTGGTGAAGAATATCAAGTGACTGGCTAGTGATGCTTTTTCGGACATATTACTTTCAGCTATTCATCATAAAGCTCTCAAGTGCATCTTCACCTCGATAAAACAGGGTAGCCTGGTTTCATTACTATGTCTTACAGCGTTCAAGTATATTTCACATAATGACATAAGGTTAGAGTGGGTACTGAGAAGAAGACCTTCACATATCAGCCCAACTCGTGTTTCCAAAGATTTTGTTGTTGGGCTTCATGGAATTTCCGGCAATTGCAAAACGATGTAGATTTACAGATCAAAAATAAATAGCCTCAGCTGTTCCAGTCGCACCTCGCGAGGATGACCGATGTTCAGTTTGAATCCTCAGGGCTGGCGACTTTGCGACTGTGCGACCGCAAGGCTTGGTTTGTTCTGTTGCTCACCAAGTCTTCTTCCCTTCACACTGGAGGCGAAGCTTACATAAAGTGTACAGAGAATCACTACGCCGTGCCAGAAACGGTGACGTAATGCGGCGGTGCCACGTCGCAGTCTCTTGGACAGATAACTTACAAAAAGTCTGAGCCAAATAAGCACGCCATGGATAGGGAGAATCAGGAAGAGAGTGAATAGTCTTATTAGTTTTGTAGAAAACTTTGGAACGTAACTCTGTAGCGCCAGGGTCGTGGTAAGGGCTAGTCGTGTCACGCGAGTGTGGGTTGTGACGACACGCTCGCATGTGACGAGAGCAGGGAGCCTTTGTTCATATACAATGCACATGCAAACTGTGACGAGCCGCCATATGGTAAGCAACTACTGGTGATGGGTTTGGGTTAGCTTTCGTAGCGAAATTGCATTACCTAATTGTGCTTGTAGCAACGAGATGATATGCATCAATGTTTAGTAGATGTTATGTTTAGTTCCAGGATCTATTCTTAGTCAAGTGATGTAGAAAGCTAAAACTAGCAGCTGGCACTGTTGCACCCGAAGGCTGCCGCAAGGGAACTGAGTAGCTAACTTTTAATTTATATTACGAGGAAGACATTTTTGTGTGTAAATATACCTTACATAGTTGATGTTAAATACACACTAACTGTTTAAATCATGAATTAGTCTCGCAGTCATGTGTTCCCAGACTCTAATCGAGAGCGAAGGTGAAAAGCTGTTTTTCATGAACCCAATCAACGTGATCTGAACTACCTGTCTTTGGGGAACGGGATTGAGACAAAAACGCGGTTGTGGTGGTACATCATTTCCTGCACTTACATTCGAATTGGAACGCAGAGGTTTCGTAAACAACAACACGCGAGGCATTTGTATGTTGACTGCTATTGAGTTCAGATACGTCGAATGTTTTGCTCCGAAGTTGTATCATGATCTTGGGAGTTCCTAGTCTACAGCGGATGGGATAGGCTAAACGACTCAGGACGGGAGGGAAATGGAAGCGTCGTTCTGTTTTCGCATGTTCCTTCGGTGAATAACAAAGCCATGAATATAATGATCACCGCTGCCAAGGTTTCGCTCGGAAACCCCTGTGGGACACAAGGACGTGTGTTGAGGTATTGGTTTTATACATTGGAACGTGTCTTGAGGTGGGCTGTTGCTCTATAAAAAAGACTTCATTTAAAGAATTCCAAATTATTTTGAGGAAAATATGCTCGCCCGTGTGCAAACACGCCTTTCAGAATATTCATTAGTCAATAACTACATAAATATCCCCGGTCGTTTAATATTCTTACCCCACTTCTTATTACACGTATTTGACATACAGAAACACGTGTGTGTGTTTGTGCATGTGTGCCCGCGCACGGGTCAAACACCCAACGCTGGGTCTCAACAAGTAATGGCTTTTTATAAACAGTTTCATTTAAGGGAACGCATTTTACAAATATTTGTGTAGAGAGTCGAGTCTCGCTATTATTTTTATTACTGACATATCATTTATTATTACATCATATTTGTAAGGTATTGTTTGTAGGTGTCTGTCATTGTGTCCGGCGTTTCATTAGAGTTTTCATTTGCACAGCGGAACAGCCGCGAAAAGCGAGGGTTAAATGGCAACTTTTGGCCCAGCTGGTTGAGGCTGCGTAGGATTCGGACGAAAGGCGCTCCTGGTGCGGAGGTTTCAAAGTGGTCATCTAGGATCTCGTGGCTTTTTTCTACTTTGTTTTATGCGTTCGTAGTGCGTGATAATGCTTGTGGAATGTTCGATTGCTTAGTTGGTGGTTTACCCGTGAAGAGGGCCAGGGCCCGTCGAATCATTTCTAAGAAGTTTGTCATGTGCGATGTCACTTTTTCCGGGTTACACTTCGCTGTTTTTATTAGAAAGCAGATTTGAACTCAGGTATTAGCGTTATGTGTCTTAAAGTTGTATAGATATAATTGCAGAGAATATTTTGTTACTAATGTCTGTTGTAGACTCAGAGAGTGAGATTACATAATGTTTTTTGAACGGAAGGAAAGAAAAGTGATATCTAAGTAAAGCGATATGATAACGAAGCACCAGCTTTGAAGATTATCGCGAACAGGGACATAACAGTCGTCTGTTCTTCTCGTGACTGGCGTGGAACGATTTACCAAGCAACATTTGGCTAGCAACTGTTGCTTTTACGTGAACGGTTGAATGAATTTGTAATTAGCACCAATGCCCTGTAAAACGATTTGTTACGAGACCCCCACTCACCCACCCTCAACTGAACCCACACACTATTGCATAATTGAATGTTTGATTTTTTTTACCGTTTAACATTGCATCATTTACCTTTTAGATTTTTTATTACTATAATCTGCAAGTTAGCTTGTCATCTCTTCCCGTAGATAACTTTGCCATTCAATACCTTTTTTTTTTATCTAACCATTGTCTCAATTTTTTTGCGTCCCACCTCTTCTCCTTTCCTTCCGTCCTTTCATTCTCAGTTTCTATTTTATTCTCTTTTATACTCTTCCATTCCCCACGTCCTCGTTCTCTTGTAGTTTTCTCCTACGTCATCTCCTACCTCTCATTCGTTCTCTCTGTGCCCTCTTTCTCCTCCCCTCTAGAGACGGGAGTTAAGTCATCACCAGCGCAGTTTCTGGGTTTTATCAAGGTTCAAACTGGATGCTAGGGTCTTCTCTGGTTATGAATGCACATTAATGAATGTAAAGTAAAAGGTGGATAGGTGCTACGAGCTCTTCCGAATCGTTGAAATACCACTTTTGCGCGCATTCTCCCTCCTTCATCACCAACGCAGTTCTCGGGTTTTACCGAGGTTCAAACTGGATGCTAGGATCTTCTCTGGTTATGAATGTACATTAATGAATGTAAAATTAAAGGTGACTAAGTGTTACGAGCTCTTCAGAATCTTCCCTCCCTCCCCCATCCCCTCCTGTTTCCCTCCCTGTTTCCCTCCCTCTCCCTCTCCCTCTCCCTCTCTTCCCCGCCCTCTCTCTTTCCCTCTCTCTCTCTCGCCCTCTTTCCCTCTCTCTCTCTCGCCCTGTTTCCCTCTCTCTCTCTCTCGCCCTGTTTCCCTCTCTCTCTCTCTCGCCCTGTTTCCCTCCCTCTCTCTCTCTCTCTCGCCCTGTTTCCCTCCCTCTCTCTCTCGCCCTCTTTCCCTCTCTCTCTCTCGCCCTGTTTCCCTCTCTCTCTCTCGCCCTGTTTCCCTCTCTCTCTCTCTCGCCCTGTTTCCCTCTCTCTCTCTCTCGCCCTGTTTCCCTCCCTCTCTCTCTCTTTCTCGCCCTGTTTCCCTCCCTCTCTCTCTCGCCCTGTTTCCCTCTCTCTCTCTTTCGCCCTGTTTCCCTCTCTCTCTCTTTCGCCCTCTTTCAATCCCTCTCTCTCGCCCTCTTTCAATCCCTCTCTCTCGCCCTCTTTCCATCCCTCTCTCTCGCCCTCTTTCCCTCTCTCTCTCTCGCTCTCTCTCTCTCTCTCTCTCGCTCCCTCTCTCCCTCTCTCTCTCGCCCTCTTTCCCTCTCTCTCTCTCGCCCTCTTTCCCTCTCTCTCTCTCGCCCTCTTTCCCTCTCTCTCTCTCGCCCTCTTTCCCTCTCTCTCGCCCTCTTTCCCTCTCTCTCGCCCTCTCTCCCTCTGTCTCGCCCTCTTTCCCTCCCTCTCTCCCTCTCTCTCGCCCTCTTTCCCTCCCTCTCGCGTGCATTCAAGCCCCTCTGTATTTGTAAAGGTTTTCGAAGAGGCTTGTAAGGAGTCGCAATTTTAACAAGGCAGTAATACAGTTGCTGTTGATGCGGCTACCGTTAAAGGTCGACCCCGGTTTAGATCCCGCGCCGTGCTTTGGTAACATCGAAAGTGTTACGTAATTGTCACTGACATTGGTCTCATGACGCGGTAACAGGAGAGCTGCTCGCGATCCTCTGTGCTCGGGTGTCGGTTTCGCTTGTCGCGGTGCTTGTTCACGCCGACGGAGAGAGAGAGCTGTGACGAGACCTTTTTTATCAATGAAGTCTCGGTAAGGCATCGTTGGGATGTTTCGTTTGAAGTGGGCATTTAAATTTGTGAGGGTCGGTTTATGCAGAGACCGTTCTAACCCCCCCCCCCTCCTGGAAATGTAAACACGGGTAGCAGTGTGGGCTTTTGTGCATGTGCGCGTTTGTACGTGTATTTTTTTTTTCTTTCAAGAAGTAAAGGTACAAGGAATATGACTTCCGTGTACATGTAGTTTCTCCCGTATGGTTTCACTACTCGGCAACCACACGATGCATACATAATGTGTGAGTGCAGGTCGATGACAGCAGAAGCGTTACCGTGTGTGTATGTGGGGGGGAGAGAGAGAGTGAGCGCGGGGAATTTGGGGGCCACAGTTAGGCCTATGCTGTTGCTAAGATGCATTTTATGCTGGAGCCAGGCTGATCACGTTTGTGGGTTGTGCGTGGGTATGTTCGTGCATGCTGGCTTCGCTTTCTCTTCTTTTTCCTTCTTTCTTTTTTTTTTTCTTTCATAGGTTAATGTAGATGCATACAAATACACACAACACGCACACTCATGTACACAGACACGAATCCACGTATATGTAGAGATACAAGTACACGCACACCCACACGCACACGCACACGCACACGCACACGCACACGCATACGCATACGCACACGCATACGCACACGCACACGCACACGCACACGCACACGCACACGCACACGCACACGCACACACACAGACGTGAGTACATAGCCTCGAAATGAAGACCAGGTTATCATCGCACACAATTCCCCAAAGCCAAAGTAGGAGAGTTCGTACACGGCGGCGGTTGGCAACTCGCCAAGTCCCCGCCTTCACGTACAGCACAACCCATGCTTCTCCGCTTTATCGGTCCAACGCTGGCCTTCTCCGAGACCACAAGAGCCGTTCTATCGGTCCCCGCATATGTCGTCGGTCTGTCTTGTGTCTCGGTCTTCACGTGATTCACATTAGGGTGGGGAAGAGAAGTCCCGCACCATTGGACGGCAGGAGGATGACGTCGCAGCGGTGCCCAACGAGCCTCCGTCACTGACTCGGTTCGATCAGCTGAGACCGCCACTCGGGCACATGCTGCATGCTGTTGAGGGCTTGTCATCTTTTACTCTTCGCATGAAGCATAGATCGCGGTTTGCTTGTTTGTCACGTGGGATGTGACGAGGGCTCGCGGAAGTCAGCAGAGGTTGTTGCCTTTGTCCGAATATCAGAATGTGGGTTTATTGAAAGCGAGGATGAGGAATGGAAAGAGAGGGATGTAAGAGTTTGCCCGAGGGGGCTCAGTGAATTGTTTGCTGCCTTTTGTTGGTGCCCTTATCGATTGGGATGGGCTGTGTTAGGCTTAGGGCACGGCTGGGTAGGGCAAATAGGAGGGAGGGGTGAAAGAGGGAACTATTAGCTGATACTAGCGTCATGATTGTGCTGATGAACCACATAGACAGCACATGACCGTGGGAATTTTCCCGTCTCGCTTGGACACATCATTATCATGGCAAGCTTCCTTTCTCACACTTCGCATCGACATATTTAAAGTTGTGATTTCTACTGCTTGGGATGTAGTTTGGAATCCTGTTTTTGTATTTTCCGTAGTCATAATTTACTACATATCTGCAGTCTATACGGATTGCACTACCGGTACCATATTCTTCTCTTCTTTTTTGCTAGTCTCATACGCACGCACACAATCGCATTCCCACCAGACTGAAGGCCGTATTAAATCGTACGAAACTGTTGTACTGTCTATATATAATGTACTATCTGTATTATCCGAGGCCTGTTTCCTGTTCCGCCTTTGTACGTCCCTTGCGGACGGCAAAGCACTTACCACTGCGGGCAAATGTTTCTTTATTTTTCATTCCTCTAATTCATAAATAACTCGACATTAAAACCTTTCTTGTAAAAGGAGGGAGAAGTAAGAGGAAACAAGAGTTATGTAAGAAAGTGGTTGGATATCTGTCTTGTCTGGAAGAGCAGGGAACGTTGGAAGATGGAAGAAAACAGCTGTACGCATGTTCCAACGATACTTATCAATGACAGATCTCACACAACCTATAAAATCCAGCGTGTGTATCTAACGCCTCCACTTGACCATTGCCACAGAGACGCTGGTCTTGTATTCCTCTCCACAATGTTATCCTCAGAGCCCAAGTTTTAAGTCAGGAGATCGTAGATGAACGTGCATACTGTGGGATTGAGAGATCCTTCAGTGAACGCCTCGATGCGCGCGACGGCCTTTGAGCGAGGGAGGGTAGGAGGTTCGTCACGTGAGCGAGGAAAGTGCTGCAAGGAGGAGTTGGCTTCTTGTGAAGTCGACCCTGAGAAACAAGCCTCGGACAAGGTCTATAGCCGCCGAGGGGAACTTGGTGATCCTCGGGTAAGCTCGCGACTTGAGGGATTTCAAAGTGCCGTCAGCTGATTCTGAAGTCCGTGTGGACAGCAGTTTTGTGTGAGGGCGAAGAGGGAATTACCGTCGGTATTGATCCTCGGTCATTTGTAACGTTGGTATTCCTGCTTTTTTTCGAGCGTTATGTTGCTTTTTGATGTGGAGTTGGAGGGAAAAAATCTCTGATATATAGAAGAATATCCTTCTAATATCCGTTGTACGTTTTACTTTTTTTAAAGCTTGTGTGAATGCACTGTGCTATTATCTTTTTGCCAGGGAAATAGGATAAACGCCCGGGAAGAAGCAGTACCACTTGGAGGTTCTGCCTTTTTTCCATGTTACCCTTTTTATGTTTATGGATTGTTTTTTTTTCAGCAACTGGCCGCAACAGGTGGCTTCGTTTATTTTTTATTGATGTCTGCAGGAATAAGATGTGGTGAATATCCTGCAGATTAAGCGATTTATCTTGTCTATGACTTCCTTGACAAAACCGCGCTTGAGTCACGAACTCCTTATCATTTGACCATTTGAAGTTAATTCCAGTGTTGATTATATGTCGTCATACTGACACGTGGATTTCAGTGTAATCATATCGGGAATGTTTTAATATTTTGTGGGAAGTGATGTTATTTTTTATTGTTATTCCTTTATTTATTATTTTTCTATAGAGAAATCGTGCTTATTTTTATTTTCACCTAATTATATGATTGTTTTTGTTTCTACATTCACTTGATTAATAATCACCACCACCATAAGCATAACATGGATTTGACCTGCATACGGACCGAAACCATGCTCCGTATGACCTAAATCCCTCGTTCACAAGCGAGATATATATATATATAAGCGAGGAAGGAGCGAGTCCGCTGCTGGATTTCATTTTTGTGTGCTTCTTTGCAACCAGGTCTGGAGGGGAATGGAAATGTGGTGGAGGGATTCTGTGCGGTTAAGTGTGGTTGGTGTTAACTTCCCTGTTGCGCCGCCACAGGTTGTCATGCCCGGTAAGAGAGTGATTTTAATTTATTTTTCCGGCTACAAAGTTTAGTCATGCCCTCTATGAGTGGCTTCAATATATTATTTCTTTTAGTATAATACTTCTCTTGCACGCAAATATCCTTCATTGTTTTTGCTGTGTGCGTCTCGTCCTCGCTCTCGCTTTCTTTTCACTCGGACCGTTGCACTCGGAGTTGCATCATTCGTTTTATCTATGAGTTCAAGAGTCCAGTCGAGAGAAATTCTGCCGTGAGATAGAGCCAAGGAATGATAGGGGCGAGGAGAGCGTGAATGGCGCGTATCATGTCTTTGACTGCCTTCCACCTACCACCCTTCCTTCCCCCACTCTCACCCCCTTTTCCACTCCCTTCCTCCCTCCCTTCCTCTACCCCTTTCTCTCCCCCTTTCTCTCCCCCTTTCTCTCCCCCTTCCTCTCCCCCTTCCTCTCCCCCTTCCTCTCCCCACCCCTTCCACTTCTTACTGGTGTACGTTTGTGTCCTCGGCACCGCATCGTCTACCATTTGATATTGTTTTGGATATTGCGGGTCCGGAAAGCGTGTTGTGTCCGTGGCCGCGGGAGATGATCGATATTCTTCCTCTTTTTCGCTAGACATTCTGTTTTTTTTGTTCATCTCTTAATATGCGACTGGCAGTTCAATTATCGATGGGCTAATGTTTTGTTTATTGCTGTTATTCACGTCATTATCTTTATTACCATTTTTATTTTTCTTGTTGCTACTATCAGCTGCAGCACTATCATTATTATAATTGTAACTTTACTTTATTAATTCATTTGACCTTGCTGTTTATCGATCTTTTCCCTCATAAATATTCGACACTTGTTGATAGCGTGTTACCATATTATTGTCAGGTACATCCCTGAACCCCGTGGGTCTTGTACCATCCTTGTTAACCAGAACTACAAATGTATCTTATAGTGCTGGTATTTTCATTATTTTCGTTGTTTATTCGTGTTCTCTGATTTTACATTGTGTAATTTTAAACACTCAGGGGCATGCATCAACGTTGATATTGTAACTATTTACACCTTTGCGTGGGACATGATTTGGCCTTCAATGGTGTACTTGCTGGCACAACATACATGCAGATAGTGTGTTGCTTCAGCAGGTACTCTTCCTTGGGTGCTTCTAGTCATGGCACCTGCTCGGGAACAGTACATAT
>BOPN01000218.1:143989-146489 GCA_017312705.2 Penaeus japonicus
TTCCCCTCTCTCCCTCCCCTCCCTTTCCCCCTTCCCCTTCCCCTCTCCCTCCCCTCCCTTTCCCCTCTCCCTCCCCTCCCTTCCCGTCTCTCCCTCCCCTCCCCTCTCTCCCTCCCCTCCCTTTCCCCCTAATCCTTTCTCCCTCCCCTCCCCTTTCCCCCTTACCCTCTCTCCCTTCCCTCCCCTTTCCCCCTTACCCTCTCTCCCTCCCCTCCCCTTTCCCCCTTACCCTCTCTCCCTCCCCTCCCCTTTCCCGCTTACCCTCTCTCCTCCCCTCCCCATTCCCCCTTACCCTCTCCCCTCCCCTCCCTTCCCCCCTTACCCTCTCTCCCTCCCCTCCCTTTCCCGCTTACCCTCTCTCCTCCCACTCCCCATTCCCCCTTACCCTCTCTCCCACCTCCCTTTCCCCCCTTACCCTCTCTCTCACTGCACGCTTGCACTCGCCTCCACTCCCATTACACATACCACTCTCTCACTCACCACATTCACCTTACCCCCTCTCTCCCTCCCCTCCCATTTCACCTGCCCTCTCCCTCACTCCCCACCCTCCCCTACCCCTCTCTCCCTCCTCCCCTCCCCTTTCCCCCTTACCCTCTCTCCCTCCCCTCCCCTTTCCCCCTTACCCTCTCTCCCTCCCCTCCCCTTTCCCCCTTCCCCTTCCTTCCTCCCCTCCCTTTCCCCTTCCTTCCCTCTCCCTCCCCCTCCCTTCCCTTCCCTCCCCTCTCTCCTTCCCCTCCCCTTTCCCCACCCCCCACCCTCTCCCTTCCCTCCCCTTTCCCCCTTACCCTCTCTCCCTCCCTTCCCCATTCCCCCTTACCCTCTCTCCCTCCCTTCCCCATTCCCCCTTACCCTCTCTCCCTTCCCTACCCTTTCCCTCTCCCCATCTCTCCCTCCCCTACCATATGACTCTTCCCTCCCTCTCTCCTCCCCCCTCCCCCTCCCCAAATTGGAACTACAGAAGCAAGAGCGTCAAGAGGGAAAGTGGTCAGCAACGTTGCCACGACGACGGAAGCATAGATAAGGAGTGTATAACGGGAGGTCGTGCAGATCATGCCGATGGAATACGGGCGCTGATGGTGGTGTTGCATGCCTTGCGAGGGATCTGTCGAGAATGTTGCATGTCAGGGGAGGTGCGTCGGTCATTCCAGGCCACGAAAATGTTTCACGTTTATGGTGAAATATATTGTTTTTTGTGTTTGTTCTCGATTATTGGAGAAGAGATTTTGAAGAGGGAAAAGTTGATAAGGAGATCGAGCTTGCAAATATCTGGACGTTGTGTCTTGGATTGCTAAAACAAATAGTAGGAGAGAAAGATGGTGAATGATAATATCCCGACACCATCCTATCGTTTGCAGGGAATTGATTAAGAGATATGACATCCAAACATTTTGATAGAATCTCTTTCTTTCGTTTTTTCTTCCTTTCTTTTGTTTTTAGAAAGGTGAAAATGTGCTGCTTTTTCCTCCAGACCGAACGAAATATGCAAAGTCGAAGGCTTTAGCGGAAATCCCCTTCTTTCCGGTTTCCTCTCGAACGGTATTCCAGCTGATCCTGAATATGGAGGCAGATGAATACAATAAACAGTAGCTCTATATTTCTATCATCAGTTGAAATCGGAAACGTCATATAGTCACGGGTAGAATCGATGGAGAGGCTCTAAGGTGAAGAAGACCCGGAAATAATTAACAGACCAAACACAACCATTAAATTTTGTTTTGCAGAAATTGGACAAGCAAGAGGAAGAGGGTACAGTTTTGCTGATTAAATTTTTTCTCTCTATCTTTCTTTCTTTCTGTCTTTTTCTTGCACGCATGCATGCAAACGCTAACGCAAACTCCAAGTCTTACTCCAAATCCCCCATCCTCCCACCCTCAAACACAATGAAAACAAAGTAACAAAAACTAACCAATTTGGATATACATGGATCGGGGAATCCAGAGGTGAGCCACGACGAGTTATTTTGGAAATCAAGAACATCTCTTAATCTCATCGGAAAGAGATTAATCTCGTCTTGTAAATCGTGAAAGGCCCCTCATTTTGTTGCGTTTTAAAACTGTCCTTAATTTATTAACAATTGTTGGTGAACAATCTTATACATATATCAAAGTAATGCAAAATATATGTGCGATTAAGAATTAAGAAATCCACACACGCAGAAGAGTATATTTGTGCATATGTATTGTCTATATACATACATACATACATACATACATGTATGCATGGGTAGATGGATGTTTTGTGTGTATCCTTGATCAATGTGTTCAGTCTCAACGTGGATGGTCAACCTAACATTAGATTTTGACGATGCGGGAAGTCGGGGTACATTTAACAAGCAGATTAACCCTGAAAAGCAAAATACAAAAAAGAAAGAGTAGAAGAAACACGAGACATTTTCAAGATCTTTTGGGGTTCGTCATCGTTGACTGAGAGCGCCTGCCATAAACTCAGTTTGGTGATGCGGACGAATTCTAAGACGCTGCATCGGTAAAGTCATTTACAA
>BOPN01000218.1:163989-168989 GCA_017312705.2 Penaeus japonicus
AAGCGCCGTCTCGAGGCCCGGGGCGTTGGGGCGTCTCCTAGTTTGCTAGATGGAAATTTGATGGAAACTCATAAATATAGATTAAGATATTTATATGGAATATACGGTTATTGACAAACCTCAACGACTTTTTCTTTTCTTTTTTAGCTATGACTTTCAGACATAGAAGTTAGTGTCGAGAGAGAGACCCCTTGGGTGATTGTACGCGATAGTTTGACATCGATACAAAACCAGCAGACAACTATCGAAAGCAGTATCGAGGGGATAGATAATGTTTGCGTCGGAGTTAGAATGATATACCTGTGACGAGTATCACTTGCGTGCACAGAATATCGAACAGGGAAATGAAAACTAGCTGTTCCTCGTGGTTCTGTGGTCCCGCATTTTGCACCTCGGCATGGAAAAGTTTTCGTCCTGGCTGTCTGTCGCCACGAGCAGGTTATCATTTATGCAGGGGTGACATTTTGATGCCGTCTCAGAAATAAGTTCCTCAATAAGTAAGCCCTCGCTATGGCATTAGGAGACCATTGGAAATCATGCTTTCATACAAGGGACAGACAGGCGAAAGTGTAGAATATTGTGTGCGGTTGTAGTTACATCAGACTGTCGCGTGGCAGGTTGGTGGCAGACGAGTACAGGTGTCCAGGTGGCGGGACGGGGACTTGCCTACCGCACTGCAGGCAGTTTAGTCCTCCGCCTGTCATCTTTTGTTTCGACCACAGCGAGAAAAGAATCGTCACTTCCGGTCACCGATGCTGCGACCCTCACAGTGGATCCCAGTTTTTTACGTACGTGTTTTGTTAACCGCGTCCATTCGCCTGACCTTTGCCGCGGCTGCATGACCTTTCCTCAGCCGTTATTATTGTCCTTAGTCGAGTCTTTTGTGGCTGTCCTTGATTCCTGAACCTGTTGGAGCGGCGATGCTGTGGAGGCTGGTGATAGCAGCGGGGTTCAATCGCATAGGCCTATTTTTATACATAGCCATGGTGGTGGGAATGGATCGGCTTTTATATTGAAAGGCATAATTGGTAATTATAGATGTAATGTATGAACGATATATTTCGGGAGAAGGAAGGATTTTGGGGGGTATCGGCCCATTGACAAGTCTCGGATTACAAGGACGCACTATATGAGTAACATTATTTGTTAAGTCTCTCTCTCTCTCTCTCTCTCTCTCTCTCTCTCTCTCTCTCTCCCTCCCTCCCTCTCTCTCTCTCTCTCTCTCTCTCTCTCTCTCTCTCTCTCTTTCTCTCCCTCTCCCTCTCCCTCTCCCTCTCCCTCTCCCTCTCCCTCTCCCTCTCCCTCTCCCTCTCCCTCTCTCCCTCTCTCCCTCTCTCCCTCTCTCCCTCCTTCCCTCCCTCCTCTCTTTCTCCTCTTTTTCCTTTCTCTCTTTCTCGCTCTTTCTCCTCTTTTTATTTCCCTTTCTCCTCTTTTTATTTCTCTCTCTCTTTCTCTTTCTCTTCTTCTTTCTCTTTCTCTTCTTCTTCCTCTTCTTTCTCTCTCTCTCTCTCTCTTTCTTCTCTTTCTTTCTCTCTCTCTCTCTCTCTCTCTCTCTCTCTCTCTCTCTCTCTCTCTCTCTCTCTCTCTCTCTCTCTCTCTCTCTCTCTCTCTCTCTCTCTCTCTCTCTCTCTCTCTCCTCTCTCCTCTCTCCTCTCTCCTCTCTCTCCTCTCTCTCTCTCCCTCTCTCTCTCTCTCTCTCTCTCTCTCTCTCTCCTCTCTCTCCTCTCCCTCCTCTCCCCCTCTCTCTCCCTCTCCCTCTCCCTCACTACCCCCTTTCCCCCCTCCCTCACTTTCTCTTCTTCCCTCCCGTCCCCTTCTCTCTCTTTCCCTCTCTCTTTTTTGAAGTGATGGTGCTAAGTACAACATAACATAATTTGTCATAAGTGTAAAATAATTAGATGCTAAATGCTCAGTTTATGTTAATGACTTACTGAGCGATACTGTTAAAATTATCTCGGTTTCATAAAGATTAGATGGTGCTCTCCGAGTACAACAAAGTCTTATTGATCCTCGCTATCAGTCAAGGGCGCCACTCCAGGTGATTACGGACGGCGAAGTCAGTTTTGGGATATCGATTTCACTGTTTTGTGCATGTAGTATCTATCCCCTGGCCACAGCTTCATCGCACGTGTCCCTTGCGCAGCTTTTTTTCCCCATTTACTGTCTTTTATCCATAATCTCATTACATGTAGTGTCCCTTAGCTATAGATTCATTGCAAGTATTATCCCTTAGCCTTAGCCTCGGTGGAAGTAGTTTCCCTAAGCCACAATGCCATCACATGTAGTGTCTCATAGCCATAACTTCATTTAACTTCACCGCACGTAATCCCCCTTAGCCATAACTTCATTGCATTTAGTGTCCCATCGCCGCAGCCTCCTCCTGCATTCAGTTGCAAACCTTTTCTCTCCCTTCTTTGTATCCGCGCCCGGCGCCTCAGTGTAATACCTCGTCAGAAAAAGATGAAAGAGGAATTTTCCTTTTTTTTCGTAGGATTATTCAGCACAAAATGAAACGTAGATTTCAAAGTCGGAATATTTATTAAAGAGGATTTGTGGTTCACAGACGATTTCATTGTTTAATGCGCAGCGTAATGATTTATTTATGATTAAAGCTAAGCGTCACATTCGCACGGCGAGTGGGAGCTCCGTGTGATTTTTTGGCGATTTTGTGATTGGAAGATGAAAATAAGAGGTTGTGCTTCGCCGCTCGGATGGCAAGATTAAATATGAAAGGTACACATGCGCCAAGAGTTTACTGATGGAGCAGCTTTGGGCGTAATGGGGCGGTTGCACATGCCAGAGAGACTGGTGGCGATCGCTGTCATCTGCTCGCTGTTGGTGGCACCAGGAAAGGGGGTGTTGATGCAGGCAGGAATGATTCTTGTTAGAGATGTTCTTTCGTGTGTGTGTTTTCTTGTTTCCTTTTTTAGTGTGTGCGAGAGAGAGAGAGAGAGAGATAGATAGATACATACAGAGAGAGAGAGAGAGAGAGAGAGAGAGAGAGAGAGAGAGAGAGAGAGAGAGAGAGAGAGAACTTTTTCGTTATTCATATTCGAGGATCCATCCCCAGAACCTTTTCAAAAATGTAATCTGCATCGCTGCCCGGGAGAAGAGATGGCCCTGAATAAATATTCATGCTTGCAAGGGGAACTTATAACAAGCCATGCTCCGAAATCTGATGAAAGTAAATCTGTCGTATTGATTTGACTTGACGGAGAAATGATGCGGCTGAGCCAACGCGATCTGATCTGAATCTCCACGAAGTAGTATTCGAATCGTTATCGCGCGAATGATTCCATGAGAATAAGAATCTGGAACAGGGTCGCTCGTAATGGACCACTCTCACGTCGCAAGATTACATTTTCTTAACTTCTGGCAACTACTCGTACTGTGGTGGGTAAGTAGAGTTAACGTTGCCTACAAGTCTGCTTCTTTGGAGTAGAATTTCGAGCACGAGGTTCATTCCCGGCGGTCTCGCCAAACAGCGTGACCCAGTGAAATTAATTTTATGTAGAGTAGAGCTGTGTCTGAGGCAATCTTATTTCTACACCGCCTGCATTCAGCCTCATCTTCTCTAACAGTGAAGCAATGTCTACTCCACTTTTACTGTACTTCAATGATATACCACTCGCCTCATCTAACTCACAGATTGCTTATAGCTTCAGGCAACTTTCTCCATTCTGTGGAAACCGCATACAGCTATTTTGTGTACCTGCTGTGTTAACCCAACAACTTCCTTCGCGTACACGCAGTTGCGGAGATCGACTGAGAGCTTCTGTGGCGAAATAGATGTCCTATCACGCCTTATAACAGCGTAATTGATACCACGGTGAGCTCGAACTAGCTCCCCGCTCGCCTCACTCATCCAGCTGCTGTACTGCAGTTGATAACGGTTTTGCAGTGTGTTAATTACTTGGTGTTGTCCCTTTAAATGCGAAAAATATGTTTTGACACTAGTCTTTCGAACTATAAAATGCCAGACCATGAAAATATTTTGATGTACTTTAACTGATGTTGAAAGCTACACAAGGCAAATGAATGGGCTTTGTACTTGAACAAATAAAGATCAATAAATGCACTGGGCGAGGTCTGGGAAATGGAAACCAGTACAAGTGCATTGCTGTGTCATTAACATTAATTTGTGGTTTTACGACGTACTTATTTTTACATCACTTGGGTTATTCAGACATCGGGGCCCTTCTAAAAAAAGCAGCTCCCCCAATCTTTATTTACAGTTATGAATTTAAAGTTTAAGATATAAAAAGACGGGCGATAAAAAACAAGGAATGAAAGTAATTTGGTGCGGAAAGGCGAGGCCTGGAATCGGAGTGAGCTGCAGCGTCAAGTCAATACTGCCTGCCTCCATCCTGCCCCAGTTCTGTCTCCTTTCGTGATGGCTTAGGCTCGTTAGCCTGCGCTTAGATTTTTTTTACTTATATTTTGGGAATGATGGTATATGTATTTCCGTGGTCGTTTTAGTTTAACATTTTCTTTAGATTGCAATGCTAGGTTCTTCATAATGATGATTGGTTGTATATCTGTTTAGCTGTGCTGCTGTAGTGCGTCTATACTGTTGATTTTCATTGACATGGAGTATGATCTTCATAATGGCATTTGTAGTAAAATCAAGGATAGTCGATTGCAATTTAATGTGATCTTCATACTTTCACGGTTGAAAAATCTGGGACTCCGTTCACTTTAGCGAACCCATTTTAGAATTGTAGGCCAAGTAATTTGTCATGAACATGAAAACAGAGAAGAAGCTTCCTGGAACTTCATCGTTTTTATAGGAACCGAAGGTTGCAGATTGTCATTTAGAAATTCTTAGTCCTGAAATGTGTCTGATTTCTGAGTTATACATTTTTCACCCATGACAACAACATTAATAATGAATAGTACCATAACTATTATATTACGAAGCTACAGTTCCTAGTTAATATTATGAATAAAATAAAGGGTAAGTCTACGAAGCTAATGGAACAATGTCGACAGAAGTTTTG
>BOPN01000218.1:173989-183989 GCA_017312705.2 Penaeus japonicus
TCACTCACTCACTCACTCACTCACTCACTCACTCACTCACTCACTCACTCACTCACTCACTCACTCACTCACTCACTCACTCACTCACTCACTCACTCACTCACTCACTCACTCACTCACTCACTCACTCACTCACTCACTCACTCACTCACTCACTCACTCACTCACTCACTCACTCACTCACTCACTCACTCACTCACTCACTCACTCACTCACTCACTCACTCACTCACTCACTCACTCACTCACTCACTCACTCACTCACTCACTCACTCACTCACTCACTCACTCACTCACTCACTCACTCACTCACTCACTCACTCACTCACTCACTCACTCACTCACTCACTCACTCACTCACTCACTCACTCACTCACTCACTCACTCACTCACTCACTCACTCACTCACTCACTCATTGTTTTGGTCAAGGGCAAGAATTTTTAGGATCCTCTCTGTCATTGCTATTGTTTTAGGGTTCACCCCCCTGAGCTTGGATGTTAACAAAGTTGTATTACCCATTACGTACGGGTGTCACGACATAAATGACATAAGAGCTCTGGCCTGACGATGGGCATCATGACACATACGACGTTCGAGATTTCTGGATCACTTGGTGTTATTCTACTTTACTATGAGTGGTGAGTGAGTGATGATGACAGTTGCAGTCATAATTACTAAAATTACTGTAATACGAAGCAAAAGGGTTTTACCTAACATCCAAAACCTTGATGACACCACTTTCTTCAAGCACCAGCAGGTGAGAGAATCTTGAATGGCACCCATCCATGGTCTCTAGCTAGCACTTCTTTATAGAGCAATGTCACACAGCAAGTTACCAACCTCTTGTTCTAAAATACTGCAGATGAAGGATATGCAGGCAGAGGCACAATTTTCCTTCTCCCTATCTTTTCATGTTGTCTTCATTGTGAATAATTATATGTTCCGTATTTGTTCATGACTGCATAAATACTAAAAAAGTAAAGTTGCCTTTTGTCATCCTATAAAACAGCAATACTGATGAAAAAGAAAATAATGAGCTGATATGGACCTTAAACTAATATTTTAGTCAACTGCAGCATTAATAGAGTAAAACACAAAAATTAAAACTCAAAAATGGCTCTAGCTGGACAATGAGTGTGACTAAAAGAGAGTGGGAAAAGTCAAAGTATGTTTGGTGAAGCTGTCTTGCTCTGAAATAAAACCATCCTGGAGACTGGGCAAGTGAATATATCCCCCGTCCGCAGTGGGTTAAATGCATCATATATTGATATGTAAATATTATGACTGTGTTTATTCCTAAATCAGAAAAGGATGTTAGAAGTAGCAAAATAACTACTTTTGATTTAAATTATAAGAGATGGAACACTTTGGAAAATGTTATTGTTATTACAGAGGAAGTATGATCATAAAACCCAGTTTATTTTTTATTAATTACAGTTCACATATTAGTTAATCTTAATAGATTATTCTGTACCATTTTAATTTGTGGAATGCTATTAAACATGCAAAGGGAGATTTTTCCTTTACTCTGTTTTTTCTTCATTAGTATGAAAAGCCAGCCATTCAATTGATTTAGGCCTAATAATTCGAACGCCCCGGCATTTGGACATTCAAGGCTAGAATTCCCCCGTTGGGGATGGGTTAAGGTGTAATACCTCCTTCTTTAGGCAGGAACAATACCAAGGGGGGTGGGACCCTTCCCAATGCTCTTTTTGCAGGTAAATTACTCCCCTTGTTTGGAAATTAAGGAAGAAATTAACCTGTGTTGCCAGCCAGCAGATTAGAGGCTTGCACCCTTTCCCCCTACAAGAAAATTCATTAGATATACCCTGGGTAGGAAAGACAGAAATGAGGTACTCTGAACAGAGAGTAAATATGTATAGATCAATTACATTATGAAAATGGCAGTCTGGTAGAGATTAAAAATCTTTTTACTGAAAGAATCTTAGTTTCAGAAGAATTTTTTTTTAAGTTGTTTGTCTGGCTGATAGGTCTCTTGTAAATTAATATTGGTAGGGTTACTATCAAGTACTTTTGTATATGTGAAATATTTTATTTGATCTAGTGTTTTGTATCATATCCTATAGAATATTCTCAACTGTTTCTTTGATTGCAGGCATGTACGCAACAATAAAGGTGCAGTACAAGTGGAAGAAGGGAGTAGATGGAGAGGGATGACCTTGCGTGACCCAGCTCATCTAGATGTCCATGACCCTGCCCTCACTTGCCTTGCTGCCCCTACCTCCCGCACTACTGTCAATGGCTATCATGGTCGGATAGATGATGGTATCAGTGGGGGTGTCGGCGACTCTTCCTTCGTCTCGGCTCGCACCCAAGGGTTAAGAGCCGTCAAGAGACGGCGATTAGTGAGGGCCGGAGCGGGACTCTGTGCCAGTCACAGGAGAGGAGCCGGGGGAGGCCGCATTCCAGCAGTGCAATGCAAGTGTGTCCTACCTTTAACATGTGTCTTATGCACACGTCTCCAAGGTATAGTTCCTCCAACAGCCCCTCCAGACCCAGACACACAGCCTTGGAATGAGAGACATGCGCGAGTTGATCCTACCTTCCACCCGGTTCTCTCTCAACCTGCAGGTAAGTTCACTTTGGCTTTATGGTTGTTTTTGACCATAAATATACATCTTTTGAGAATATACAATGTTAGGTAGATTTTCCATGTTGATTATATTGTTTATTCATGCTTTTAATTGCATAAAATTCATTTTTACAGATGTGTCATTATCAGAACGTTTTGATGCCATACTGAAAACGACTGATTGGCAGAGACAAGTTCTGACAGCCAAGACCCTCCAGCCTCTACCTGTTACCAGAACAAACCGAGAAACTTTGCATGTGGAGAAGAAAAAGAAAAAGGATAAAGATCGTAAAAAAGAATATAAAAAGCATAAGAAGGAAGGAAAGGGAAGAATAACATTAAGTGAGTAATACAGATGACAATGTTTTTTTAGGTATGGGTAATACAGATACCAGTGTGCTTTTAGGTATACGCAGTGAAATTAATATAATTATGTAACAACTGTCAGTCAAATTTGTGATAAGTAATATATTTTATATTCTCTTCACAGAATTAAAGAAATCCTTACTGACAGGAGAAGTACTAAGAGATGTAGACTACAAAAGAAAACGTATTTCTGCGCAGGAAGCTTTATGTAAGTGGAACTATGTTGTGATGATTTGTTCTTCAAAATACCCAGGCTTTTACCAGCATTAGTTATATTTTAAACATTATTTTGATAAATTAAAGAAATTTCAAAAGAGCACTATTTTCATGTGTTTCTTGTAATTAAGTGTGGGTAATGTTTAATGGTTCTTAATTTTTGTTTATTATAGCTTCATATTTAGTGTTCTATTTTAATTTGTTTTTATAGCTGACTTAGCCTTTTTTTTCCCTTGATAAATGGCACTTTTCAACCAAATTGTGTTTTTGACAGTAGCAATCAAAAGAGTTCGTGTTGAAGAAGATGACGATGCTAGCTCTGTGTATGGGAGCAGCCTTCACTCCTCTCCCTCGGCAAGCCCTGCACCCATTGACCGATCAGCTCATAAAAGACATTCGTCAACTTCTAGCCAAAAAATGAAACAGGTAATTGTTCACATTAGTTTAGATATTTCTTGTGATAAGCATAGCATAGGATGCTTTGTCTGTATATTCATCTTTTTTTTTTAGTAGTAGTATCTGGAAGGTCTATTTCAATTTTTGTAGCAGCTGTTCATAAGCATATTTATGAACCAAATTGATATGTCAGATGCAAGAAAAAAAATCTATTTCATTCTTTCCTCTTTTGTTCTTATCACATTCAGAATGATACATGTATGTGGTATGTTATGAGGGATCTGTGGAACAAAGGTCTTAGTTTTTGATTGAGGATTTATTTTTTATAACTGAGTTCCTTTATTGTCCTCAAAGTTTCCTATATAGAATTTCACCATTCCACTTCTGATCCATTCTTTCTTTTCAGAGTACGAGTTCCAATTCTTACGACATAGATAACATTGTGATTCCATATAGTATGGCAGCCTCAACTCGAGTTGAAAAGTTGGAGTATAAGGAGATCCCGACTCCCAAATGGAGGATAGTTCCCCTTATCCCAAATAATGTTCACAGCGGTACTAGTCAAGAAGATGAGGTACGTTACGTGGCCGTCATTTGCACATATTTTGATCTGGAGGAGTGTGGGAATGTATATTTCTGTCATTTATTTGAGAGAGAAATATGTTGGGGCATGTCCTAAGAAAATCATATTCACCAGTTTGAGGAAGATGTCAGTGAAGAAGCGACCCTTGCCAGACACAGCCGTAGTGAAGAATTGGAGCGCAAGAAGTTCCTTCAGCATCTCCATATGCAAGTTACCTCCAGGTCTTCAAGGTCACGACGGACGGACTCCTCAGGAACTAATACACCAGGTGAGCCCCGAGTCAAAAGTCGTATTCCGGTTCTGGTTTTCTCATGCTTTACACTTTTCTTTTTATTATTATTGAATAGAGTACTTTTCATTTATACGTCATGCTTTTTTTATTTTAGTATATTATATAATTGTTATAATTTATTATAGTAATTTTTATTTTATTTTATTTTTTTTATTATATTGTAATGGGTATTATCATTATTAGTATTGTTATTAATACAAAATGATAATGTATTTTATTTTCCCTCTTATTTGAACATTTTATAAATGCATTTGCAGAAATATTATGTAATATATGTATAGCTATTGGTTGTTTTATTTAACTGCAGTCATGTTTGTTAGAGCTTTAGGCTAATCTATAATTTGATCAGTACATTTTAGAGGTGATTCAATTTGGTTGCCTTCATAGAGAATCTAGCTCATGAATTTCAATAAGAATTGCATGATTTTGGAATGTGGAGACTTTCTCCTGAGTACCATTATTTTTTCCCCCGACAGACCATCCGTTGTCACCAAGGCCGCCTGATCCAGCAAGTGACACCATATCACCCTTAGCCACTCCACCCACCACACCTCTAGCTCCTTCGGAAGACTCCAATCAGTCTTCGTCCCTTTCAGCAGTCCCAGCAGTCTCTAGTGCTTCAGCTTTCCCTACATCATCAAGTTTATCCATCACTTCTCCTATGTCTACCTTGTCCAATAGTACCACTCCACTCTCTGGGTATTCTGGCAGTTCGCAATCCCAATCTGGCCAGCTTCTTGTCCACAACTCTCAGCTGGGAGGCTGTATATACAACCCTTTAACTTCATCAACATCCCAAGCCACAACCACCTCACTAAGCACCTCTGCGCCACTCACCACTTCCACATCATCTTCCACGCCCTCTTCACATCTGCCCGGTAGCCGTCGTAACCGCACCTTCAGCAGCGGAAGCAGATCTCGGGGATTCCTTGGCTTGGATGATGGTTTAACAGAAAGAACGGAGGTATGTGCTGCAATGTGTAAGATTTTTTTCTTCTGGTAAATGAAACAAACATTCAGAAAAAATCAAGAATTGGTATTTATTTATAGATATATTTATTTAAACCTTTACAAAGCTAATCTGCATATAAAGGTAACATGAAAAGCATAACTAAGTAGTACGTTAGTTTATAACCTACTTTTTTTTTTTTTTTTTTTTTTTTTTTTTTTGCAGGGTGTAGTTCCATATGAACAACGTGTCTTCCCACTGAACAATGCTGAGTATATGATTATGGTGAGGGAGACAGATGACTGTGATATTGGCCCCCCCAGCCCTCCGTTAGACTCCTCCAGTCACGAACCCATTAATATGGAAGAGGTAAGTTCTAAATTACCTCGTTTATGAATAATGTGGCAACTTCGTATCTATTGTTACTTCTTAACCCATTAACGACAGGGCTATTTTGACTCTATTTTGACACATAAGCCTAATGCCTCGGGATTCTCGGCTGCACTAGCCGCAGGCGAGCGCTGTACGCCCGATCACCCACCATGCCAGCCTTGACTAAATATCTCGTCCCCAGCGTCTGACTCAACAAACACTAAACGTGATAGCAAGTCAACTGGCGTGAATGGGTTAAAGCAAAAAAAAAATTGCTTTTCTTGTTTGAGATGCACATGTGTAAAACATATATAATGCATGTATAATGTGTTTTTTCCTTTTGCAGAGCGGGCGTAGCTCTCCAATGAGCGAAGTTACTGATTCAGCACCAGAGGATGATGGTCAGTTTGATGACACTGCTGAACCTAAGTGGACCATCTCTGGGTTGAAGGATGCTACTGGGCAATGTGTGCTGCAGATTCATCGCAACTGATGGTGGCATTACGTGGAAATTCCAACTTCAAGAACTTAAAGGCATAAAGAATGCATGGGCAAAGCAGAGCTAGAAATAAGTCCAAAACCAAAGAAAAGGACAAGCAAAGTTTATTGTTTAGAACTTATGTATTCTACTTACAATATTGCACATGAGATGTATGGAAATATGAAATCATGAATCTTCATAAAGGAATGTATAGAAGAATGTTCATAAATGTATTTAATATGGCTATAGGAAGAACCTTTAAAAGCATTGAAAGCTTCTTTATATATGCAATACTACATGTTCTGGGTTAAGTGATGCCTTGTATAAAGTGTGTGAAAAGTACAGTTGGGCATGCATCCTCAAGGGAAAAATAAAAAGATCATGTTGATACAATGGTAAATTAAAATTAGAATAGATACTTTAAAGTTCATTCAGTTTATCAATGTATTAGTCATCAGGATTATTGTATATTGAAAAATATGTATATGAACCAATCAGAATAAGAAAAAAAAAATACTAAAAAGAAATCCATAAAAAATATGTCATGAGGTACTGCTAAATTGAACTTGAAAAATATATTAGGATTGAGATATCATTAGGAAGGTAAGGGGTTTGAAGAATCACAAGGTTGTTTGCACGAGTTAGGAGGATTCAGCAGGGCTCAGCAATCTGTGATTGTTCTTTATTTTTATTTTTTTTCCTTTTTTCTTTCTTTATTTTGTATAATTTTAATGAGCAAGTGTGTGTGCAAGGTTAGTTCTAGATAGGTTAGTCAAGACGATTAATGGATGTAGCATAGATTGCTTGAATGAGCAGTTGAGATAGATAGTTTAAGATGTAGACTGGTGGTAGAAGCATAGAGAGAATGATTGAGTAAAGTTATGCTTTGGAAAGTGTTATATACAGTCAACTTAATTCAAAACATTTGTTTACTAAGCAACTGAAGAAATTGGTTTTGCTTTCTATCAAGGCACTAAAGGCTTGTGTTGGTAAATTAAAACCTATAATGTGCCATCCAATCTGGATTATTTGAATGGAAAAATATTATAGTTAATTGTTTTCTGGTTATGAAAAGGGAATGGTTATGTTCTTTATTGTACTGAAAGTGTTATTTATTTTAGTATTTCATGGGTGTATGATACAATTTTCAAAAGTCTAGATTTATGGTACATGATTAATTTATTGTATGCACTGCCAAAGATCATCCTTAAATACCATTTATATACCCAGTGATTCTGAAAGTGGAAATTTTGTGGTGAGATGATCAACATGTATAGGAGTGGAACATTCAAACATACCTGCTTGTAAGAATCGGGTAATTTGTCTTGTAGTAAATACGATAATCACAAATTATCTTGCTATCAGTAAACATTAAACCACATTGACAAGTTTGATGTAGAAGCTGGGATGTTAGAACTTAGACATCATGAAGGCTGGTGTATGCTTAGCTGCCCATTCTAATATATAACTGTATATTGATGCTTTGTCTTATAAAGGAGACACAAGTGTCAAATCTTGATCTGTATCCTTTGCTCATTAGTTTGCAACATGTAATAGAACGTCAGAATTAAAAACAAAAACAAAAAAAAAGAATTGTGTATTTGCATGAGGAAAATATGGCCTCAAGACTCGTCGGTCCTCTCTCGAATGTGCTGTGCTTTACCCCTCCAATGGTTACACAGCTAATTATACGCTTATGTAATCTGTGTCATGGACTCTCCCAATAGCTCATTGTAATCTTGTTTGTACTTTTTGTTTCCAATTTCATAGAAGAAATGACGTGTTCATCTTTACTATTATTGAATTGTTCCCTCTCCCTTGTTTTCCTTGATGTAGGTGGTCACTGTACCTATTTTTCTGTTTTTAGTCTAGAGGACTAATATGAGGTATTCTTACCAATTACGTTTTGCTTTGTTTAAAAATGGTTGCTCCCATGGGGCCTTGTAATAAAGTTATTGTAAAATAATGATAGTGATTGAATATTTGTACCTTTGTCACCATTGCCCATCCGACCCAAACTACTTCTGTATTTAGTTCACTAAATTAGACCTTTCCCTTACCCCATTTTTTAAGGAGAATATTTAGTTTTTCACTTATGGTCTGCATCATGTGGGAAGGATGGGTACAATGGTATCATTGTAAATAGTGTATAGGATCCAATTTGAACACAAGTATTGAGATTGTTCAATGATCAATTGGAAAATACTTGTTGCCTGATTGAGAAAGCACTGTCCTAAGTCATTGAAAAAAGAAAAAAATATATAAACTGTGTTGTGAGTTTTTGTATCCTTAAATAAAACTGTTTGTAAGGATTTAAGAGTTTATTAATAATCAAAGGTCTGGCTGACAAAGTGACTAGACTGTATGTCTTTATACAGGTAATCCTGCATATTCCTTTTTATTTATACATTTTCTTTCAAATGCATAATTTGAAGGGAAGACCTGTTAAACATTAACTTGAAGTTTTACCCTTCAAATTTTTGTAATATAAGCATGTCCTTTAAGGTAAGTCCATAACCGTTCAATTCTACACAGGGTATAAACATGCAAAAACATACAAGTACACATTCAGTATGGAACTGAAAATCATCCATAATTTCAACTTTATACATAACCATCCTCATAATGATGGAATTTTTTAAAGATATATGGCAGAATTATACTCAACAAAATGAAACTGCTTTTCACTGACTACAATATCTAGTCTATAGCAAAGCTAAATTTGTGTATGTACAGTTGTATCACTGCAATCCTAGCATGTATTTAGAAATTGAAAGGATTTCCAATTTTTGTCATATCTTTTCTCCATCTTTACTAAAAGCTTTTATTTGCAGTTCATAGTGTACCTTTCTTGATGTCTGTCTGCCAATTGTCCAATTATACACAATTTTTCCAAACATGCTACTCTAATTCATTTTTATGGCACAATTAAAATGGAAACAGGCAAAAGAATTTGACTAATTCTTTTAAAAACTTTGACTTGGGTTACAAATTTCTCTACCAATAAAAATATAGTATACAAGAAAATGTAGGAAGGATAGTAATGCCATTTGCATATTCCAGTATTTCACAGAAAATAATGGAAGAAATAATCCAGTGGTGCTTTCAATTGAACTTTAACAAAATGACTGCTGTCCATATTTTTCATAAAATATGTGCTTATCCTTTGATGTCTACAGTAAGATTTGCATTTGGATATACAACTATGACTATGATTAAGTAAGCAAAGCTAAATTTGATAAATTTGTGTGCTTACTGGCTCTTGGACTTTTTTTTTCCTTTTTCTTTTTCCACAACACCATATAGTCTTAACCTGTGACTCAAAATAAAAAATTTATCTTGAATACTTCATAAATATAAATGACAACATTACATACATAGTACATCAAAAATTAAAATTGGATTACAGATTCAAATTTGTGAACATGAGGTTTAGTGAGCAATTGGGGAAAAGATGAGTGTGTGAAGGTGTGTGTGATGCAAACCTCTGTCTGTGCTTAGAAGAAAATAAAATACTTATTCTGTGCCTATCTACAACTGCCTATTGTTAGACAGCAAGAGGTGGAGCTACTGAATAATAGTTTCAAAACCATAAAAGCTATATTAGGCTATCACCATCATACTACCTGATTCTGAAACAAAATGTATGACTAGTACAACAAACTTCAGGTATGAGCATATAAGCAGAGCTTATCTTTTCAAAATATCGTAATAGTGCACACTTTAACAAAGATCAAACTTTGTGACCTTGA
>BOPN01000218.1:198989-223989 GCA_017312705.2 Penaeus japonicus
ATTTACAAATATTTCAGTGGATAACAAGCAATAGTCTTAATTCTTAAGCAATATCTTTTTTTTCAAAAAAATAAAAATTAAGCTTTATTTCTACTTTCTACTGAATAACAAAAATGACAATTGAGACATTATCACTGATAAGAGATATTGCAGTTCAGTTTCTAAGCATAATAAAGAAAAGACAAATACTACATTAGCTTAACACATTAAGAACAGGTGGCATCACATTGATGCCATGAGCATTTTGGACCATATACAAGGAGTGCAAGGTACCAATGCCAGTTTTGCAAAGGGGCACCAGAAGTTAGGAGGAGCTTATATAGTAGTCAATAATTTTTTTCTTTATCAATATAAAGAAAGTCTTTTGCTATTTCTTCTTCTATAAATTTGTCATAGTGATATTGAACTGAGCATACAACATATATTCCTCATGATTACACAAATTATTTCTCCAAACATTGCCATAGCATACAAGTACCCGCTGTAAGTCTCACAACATGATGAAACACAAATAAATGGAGAAGATTTTCAGTACTCTTATGTTTAAATGAGCAGGAGTTGGGCAAAAATAACAGCTATGAGGCAAAACACAAGTCTCACACATTGCACATGACATGCCTGCCTTGTCCAATATGGGTTAAAACTAAATAAATAAAAGTACTGTTCAACAAGTTTCCAAATACTTTCTAATCTTCAGTAAAACAAAAATCATTTCACATTATCCCTTGCCAGTATATTATAAAATTCTCTAATATCTGTTAGGTTTTGAATTGGGTATTCTTCATGTTCATTAAGTGAATATTTTAAACAGAAGACTGGGTAAAAGACACCTCTAATTCATTTCATACCAGGAAAAGTTATAATTCTGTTCTAAGGTGTTAAGGAATTCTTTTATACTGTGAATACAAGCGCAAAAAAATATAATAAAAATAAAGAAAAGAAAATTCACAATGACTAAATCAAGACATGCAGTCTACAAATGGCACCTTAACAAGGTAAACTAGTCTTATCAATAATTATAGGCAATGCAAATATTTAGTGCTACTGTCAGGCAGTGCTAATGCTTCACTTGAAACAATGTCTTTGTGATGAATGGTGGAAATTTCTTTCTTAATTTCTTTAGATCACTTGATATCAAATATCAACCCATTGTGGAAGGGAGCCCGAGTGAGTTAAGTGGCCAGCAAGACTGGATATTTCTGACACCATGGGCATCAACCAAGATTTAGAGTGACAGGGAAAAGTTTTCTCTATGCTCCCTGAAGCAGAGACTTCCCCAATTAGAATTTTCCTTTAAAAACCATCATAAGTAGGTCTGGATCTAATGCTGTGACAGATATTAGCCCTAGAGTCCTATCTGCCATGATGGAGCCAAGCCTGTGAGTTCAAGTTTCCTCGAACCACACCTAATATATCAGCCCTATGTCACCATGCCCCTCCACTCCTTCTGCTTGTTTTACATTGCTTCATGGTATATCATTATTCTTTTTATCATTTATACATCTGCATGCATACTTTTAAGGGTTATATGAGGAAACACATTCTTTTTTTATTTGCTTCATTTATGCAATATTTCCAAGTTTTATATGCAGCTGCTTTATATACATGGTAGCTTTTTCCCCTTTTTAACCCATTGTAGACGAAGATAAATTTGCTTGCCTAGCCTCCAGGATAGGTTTTATTTTAGAGAGAGACCGCTTGAAGCAATATAATTTGAATCATCCCACTCTCTTTCAGTCATTCATTGTAAAACTAGAGCGGTTTTTGTGTTTTATTTTTTTGTGTGTTTTATTGAGTTTAGACTTATATGTGCCATATGACAGGCTCTATCAGTGCTGCAGTTGACTAAAATTGTAGTATATTATCCATATTAGCTCATTATTTTCTTTATACTCAATGTGATAGAAATATTGCTGTTTTATGGGAGGACAAAAGGCAACTTTATTTTTTCGTATTTTGTGCTGTCATGAACAGGTCTGAAACATATAACCACCTACAATAAAGATAATAATAAGAAGAGGTAGGGAAGAGGAATGGAAACCTGTGCTTGTGACTGTGATCTGCAGTGAAAGGCATCCACATGGCCAATAGGAGCACATTTTAGATACTGGGTATGGATTGAGTCACCTTCCTCTTCTCGTTCTGCCTGCACATCCTTCATCGGCGGTACTTTAGAGCAAGGGTTCATCAACTTACTGTATGCCATCGCTCTATAGAGACAGTGCTTGCTAGAGACCGTGGATGGGTGCCATTCAAGGCTCTCTCTCCTGCTAGTGCTAGGAAAAAGTGGTACCATCTAGGTTTTGGACGTTAAGCTATGCGATGTGCGGTAATTATAGTAATTATGACTGCAGTAGCCATCATCACTCATTCCTTTTTCATAGCAAAATAAAATAGCACTGTGATCCAAAATCCCCGAACATCATGTACGTCATGACACCCGTCGTCAGACCAGAGCTCCTACATTATGTATGTCATGACACCCGTATGCAATGGGTTAATCCTATTTGAGGGGTATCGGCAATATTTTTTTGAAAGTAAAGATTAACCCGTTAATGATGGGTGACAAGATATCATGTCTAGTGGTTTTTGGGCCAGATGCCAGGGACGAGTTATTTTGTCCAGGCCGATGTGCCAGGTGAGCAGGCACACAACGCTCGCACGCTGCCAGTGCGGCCGAGAATCCCGACGTGTTAGCCTTATGCGTTCGAGTATCCCGGCATTTCAGCCATTTAGAGCCAAAATAGCCCCGTCGGGAATGGGTTAACTAAGATAATTTTTTCAAAAGTAAGGAGTGACTTTGATAGAATTTTCAATTTGGATGCTTTGCTGTGAAGTCTGCATTTGATATATGGCAATGAATTATACCTTTCCTGGTGTGTAAATTTAAGCTGCTGAAATTAACCTTGAATAAACCTGAAAAATCATACCATAAATCCAGCTAGTAGGACAGACAAGCTCAAAGGCCTTTAAGGTCTTTATAGGTTAATCTTTACAGTCGTGAGCGCTTCAAGAGTCATATCAAATATGCAATGACAACCGCCATTTAGGCTCAATTTGGGCAGTTATGTATGTCATGACACCTGTCCACAATGGATTGATAGAATCTTTAGTGATCTGATTGTTATTTCTTCATTTCCTAATAAATGAAAAAGAAGAGTCCACACAAAATTTTATCTTACCCCAAATATGCTCTCCGGATGTTTTGCATGGTATAGACAGTAATATTTCCTATGGCCATTAAGTGCAATCACAGTTCCTATGGTGTTTTTGGGATTAATGTTTAAATCTCGGGGTTCTGGAAGACCCAAGACCAATATGCGTTTATACCACTCCATGGCAGATGCTCTCTCAATGTTCAGGAAGGCAAACATAAGGGTTTTGTTCCTGAAAAGAGAACAGGCAATTTCTATATCTAGTCATATTTCAAATACAAAATCTATAAAATCTTGCCTAAAAAAAGTTGCATCAAGAAGATATCTTTTCATTAACAAGTGCAACATAGCACTGGCTGATGTATAATTTATATTTTTAAATTTGAAAAATGATGTTTGCATTATCATCTAAAATCATGGCACAAACCTGAGCTGTCCACAAAAATTAGACAATTCATTTTGGAATAATGATTCTTGATTAATTACCATCTCTGGGATAAAGGTTTTAGATAAAGATTTGCTAAACTTTTGAAATAGCACTCCAATATTCCAAATATTCTAAAAAATTACATCAACCTTTACATCAATTTATTTTAAAGAAAAAGTAAAAATATAATTACAATAGTTCACTGTTTACAACATAAAAGATCTGAGCTTAATAAATTAAATTCCATTTTTGAATCCTTGACTGCATGAACAAATAATTTAATTTATTACATTCATTTGCATAGATATAGCTATCATGATTATAAGATCATCTCTAATCAGGCTACACATATGAAGTATGAAACATACAAAATTATCAGTAAAGAGGTTGCACTTACTTCCTGTATGGCCAACAGGCTTTGTGGAATTTTGGCATCAGTTTGGGCTTACTCTTTGGGTCACACAGGACCACAACAGTTCTACAGCCTGGCTTCAAAAGACGAATAAGGCCATTGTAAGTTTCCCCGCGCAGTTCATGGATACGCAGCTGAGGAACTGGAGTGATCTTGCCGTTCTGATCCACGAAGGTGGTCTGCGAGCCAGAAATTCTCTCCTCCTCCAGCTTCCTGCATAAATAATTAACTGTTATCATAAATGGAACTTATGTGAATTTTATATATAGTAATCTTATATGTCATAATTTAATCACCATTTTCCAAACAGAAACAAGGTATAGCAACACTTACACCAAATATGACATTACATATCCTCCAGCTACAATAAATAGCACAGTAATGAAGATAGACAGTGCTGGTACAATATCATCTTGTGTAATGTTATCTCTGAAAAAAAATATTCACTTGCATGAGAAAATGCATTTTTTCAATGTTATAAAAAAAAACTAACATTAGATCAGTACTAATGAAAATGACATCTTCAATTAAATTTATGCAGTAAATTTAGGCACAAAGCTACATATTCAGAATTATGACCTATGAAATTATTATTATAAGTTTCTGATCAGCTGCTGGGTGTCTTGTGACATTATTTATGTTTTACAAATCTATAACAAAAGCTGTCATTATGAGAACTGATAAAGCAAAAACAAGTATTGGTGAATAGATTGGAGTAAGCATTCACACAGATGCTCTTACATATGTGAGAAAAGTGCAGAGAATTACTGATAAACTAAAATATGGAGGAAGGGGTGAGTCTAAAGTAACATGAAATCTTTAAGGCAAATGACACAAAGGAGATGCCTCACGGCATCAGAAAAGGAAAAAGAAAAAAGAAAAAAAAAAGATTATGACTATAAAATGACATTGCCAAGAGACATGAGGAAGCTGTACTAAAGCATTGTGGTGGCAAGCAAACGGGAAATGGGTAGAGACAGTTAGTAAAACATGAATTTAATGGTCAATAAAAGGGATCAAAAGTATAAGCAAGGAAAAATACTTTTAAAATGACACTGAAAACTTGGGCATCTTATGATCACACACGTATATAACTCTTCTCGTAATGCATTACATTTATTACAATCCCAACTTATTCTCTCCCCTCAAATATGTCGACAGATCATGAAGAGTTCTACATACATTAACTAAATAATCCTATTTCAAAAGTAATAATAATGATAATAACTTTCAGTCTTACCTCAAATAATCTTGGAATGAAACTAGTTTATTTATGATTCGCCAAACAATGCCCTGTGCATGTTCATCAAACAATTCCTGAAATACACAGAGCAGTTCCTTGAAGGGACAGAATTTTGAAGACTTATGTATTCATTTATAAAAAAATCCATTTTTCCCCTTTCTCTTTTTTGCAGATGAAGATTTTCAGTTATTGTACAGTATGCTTTAGTATGAAAATACTTTGTCACTGGGTGATAATTCACAACTATATGAAGTGTGAAAAATATAATTATTATTTAAATATGGAAAACTGTACTCAGTAGAGAGAAAGAGAAAAATGTTTTCTTCTAATAATTACATATCTAAATCTTTCAAGAGAGAAGAAAAATATAATAAAAAATATCATAATAATGATCATAATCCCTTGATACAATTTTGTTTTAACCTGGACTAAAAAGCTGTCACATCCAGGCAAATTTATCATCATGGCTCCCAAACTCCTAAAAATAATAGACATTTAATCAGAGACAAAATGCCTTCTAAAGTAAGCTGCTGGGTTAGATTCAGAAGACATTCAATGTAAGGCAGATGTCAAGCTGCATCCCAAAGCTAAGCAACTATTTTTAAAATTGCACATCAAAATTATAATTTACTTTCAATCCTGGGATTTAAAGGATAAAAACGAGCTAAACTACTGAAAATAAACATTTGCCAGAAAACAGTTTTGTATTAAAATTGTCATTTGCATGTTACAGCCTCTAAATAACATAAACTGTACTAGATTAGTATATAATATCACATGCAAGTATATAATAATGTATATAACTATATTTTGAATAAATCAGCACATAATACCATACCATTAAGTAATAGACTATTGTATTATCAATATTCTAATAAAATATATGGAATTCAGCGTATCTTTGATAAAAAAGACACAAACAGACACTGATAAAAGCACAGTCATACACACAATGCATATTTGTTCATGATAAAATCCCTTCCAGTGAACATTTCACTTTCCAATCTTCTTTCCCATCTCCATTTCCTTAACTGCAACTAGTGATTAACCCAATCCCGACAGGCCCAGTGAGAAGTGGCAACCCGCTATGCCGGGCCTATGCAATATCGCCTCGGGGACGTCACACTGGTGTGTCGCCCTGTCATCAGGCACTTTGCTGTGCCACACGGGTGTGACACACCGTCATCATTGGGTTAATAATTGCAAAGTCAATATGAAATTTTACAACAATAAAATCTACAATCATTGGATTTCATAATACATAAATAAGTTTAAATAATCTTTATAGATATAGATTAATAGTTACATTCAAATGCACTGACATAACTTGTGTTATGAAAATCTGCTTACATGTCCATTCAACACTAAGAATACTTAAACATAAACATAAACATAAACACACAAACACATA
Source organism: Penaeus japonicus (assembly GCA_017312705.2). NCBI lineage: Eukaryota > Metazoa > Arthropoda > Malacostraca > Decapoda > Penaeidae > Penaeus > Penaeus japonicus. The sequence continues at coordinate 205,638 of BOPN01000218.1, forward strand.
TGTGTTCTCATTTACATAAATAAAGGCTGTAGTAAATAAGTGCTTCTTCTTCTTACCTGCACAACAGTTTCATAGGTCATAGGTTGGTTTGAGTGAAGCAGTCTCTGCACTGTTTCTTTCAGTGCCTCCCTTGATGAGTTATGCTTCTCAGGCTCCACTTCCCAGCCACCTTCTAGCCATTCATACTTCAAGTGATTCTGGTCCTTCCTCCACAAAATGACAATGTGGTGATTTGTTTCAACAGGTGACCCTGAACCTGATCATAAAGTAAAAAATACAGTTCTCTTGTCTCCATTGATAGCATCAATGATGACTCAGTCATTTCTTTTAAACTTTAAAATATCTTAAACAAAGAAGGAAATAAATAAATAAATAAAGAGAAGAAAAAATCTGGCACCTAACAGCAAGAGATCAGGTATACCTAACTGGTCTGTGAAGCAAAATACAAGTTGCTAAAATGATGACTTAACCATTCTTACACATAAAGCTCCTTAAATTGGGAGTCTCTAAGTGCAACAAAATCAGGTTATCTCTTTCTGCACTATTTTCAACTGGATTCTCTAGAATCAGTAAATGCAAGCAAAGTAGGATAAGATTATCTCCTGACTACATGTAAAGAAAAGCCTATCTACTAGTAACCATTAGGGGGTGCACTAGAAGGGCTGTAATTGGAGGAGGAGCAATCTACTTCTCCTTTTTCACAATACACATTTTCATGTAGTTTATATTCCTTTTGTCTTCTAATGAGCTCACTTCACTATCCATGTATAATAACTGTTTCCTTATTGTATTAGGGGTAAGCACCAGATTAATACTTTTCTAAATGTTTCTTCCTTGATGTGGCTAGCTGACAAATGTGTTTCCAAACTGGGCTCTTATGCATCAATTCTCCTTATACAGACACTCATATCGGATGCCCTTCACTGGTAATTAGAAGTATCTCTGGCATGCTTTTAACTCAACTGAAACAACTACATAAAAATAAGATATATGATATTGGTGCATCAAAGACCTATTGCATTTTCCCAGTATTAACCTGATAATGGCAAGGACCGGGTATTTTAAGTGCTCAGGCCTAATGATATCATGTCACCCGGCGTTAACGGGTTAAGCATGATATTGATTTAAATCAATTGCCATCAGCAAGGGAGTTCCTATCATATATATGACTGAGATAATGATAGTTGTACATCTTGTACATTTTTCTGGTTTGCCTACTAATAAATATGTTGTTCTGTTCTAAAACAAAAATCTCAGATTCCTTCATAGATAATCAAATATATGTAGGCCAGCATTTATTCAATTAATAAAAATCCAAAAGACATTTTAAAACAAACATAAAATTATATTCAAACATAGAACTAAGTTATGCTCAACAATGATATACTTCAAATCATATCAAATTTACTAGTGGTCTTAACCCTTTAGAGACTGGCCACATCTTAATATGTTCAACCTTGGCTGGGCATCTTAAATTGTGTGTCTTTTCTATTATTTTCTTGACTTATGGTGTGATATTTGAGTCTATATATGATACATTAGCAAAGAGATACTATTTAGCATATGGCAATAGGTCATCAAAACTTGAGGAATAAATAGCCTATAAAGCCAAAAAATAGAAAAATGTAATATGTAAGTGATCCGATACAGCAACAAAGCCCGTCAGAGAAGGGATAAATACTCTTTCCTGTAAAATCAATAAAATTTAAAAAATTAATTACCTGCTGTAAGAGCATTCATGAACTCCACTTGCTTTTCTCTGAAGATGTAAGTGTAACGAACACGGTCTCTCTCTCTGGCTTGGTCACCTGATGCATATTCACGCAGTGCTGCTCTACTGGGGTCATGTGCTGGGTCGTCCTGGGTCACTAGAACTACACACAAACGGCGGCGAGAACGCACATTCTCAACAGGACAAAGTGCATCGAACACCGACTGAAATGATTAATGTATTTTAGAATGCAACACTCAAGATTAATTTTTCCATTCTTTGACTAAGTGAAACTGATTCATCTTTTAGGAGAGTATCTGAATCTATATATTTCTCCTACTCTACTTATAAAGAAATATACACCTAAGTTTTCTTATTCTGATTTAAAATATAAAAAATATATAAATAAACATATATATACACCTTCAGGCAGAAAGAGAAAAACAAAAAAAAAGTTTCCAAATTACATAAAATAACATTTCAGCTAAATCACTGCACTTGGACTCGACCAATCAACAAGTCACACCTGAGAGGAGAGACGAGGTAGGACTAAGAATTTGTTCCCATCAATAATGTCCTTCATGGTAGCATATGGCAGGTCAGGCAAGGCAACAAAAGCAACAGGAGTGTGCATGTCCTCGTGGAACATCAAAAGAGTGTCCACCTTGTTGGATACACTGAAACGTGTTCGAATGCTGTCTGTGTCTCCGCGGTCCATCTGAACATACCTGTGAAGAAAAATGTTTTAAATATTTTTGTATAACTGCTGATCAACTTATGTTGCTTTGGCACACAGAAGTACAATACCATGAAATCAATACTGTTTAGAAGAGAACATCTCCCATCTAATATACAATATAAACCACTGCAAACACAGTATTGACTTCACCATGCAAAATGTAATGAATATTCTTTTCTATGGCTATATAATGTGTCAGAATTACAATATTTAGAGTATTGCAGCAGTTCTCACACTTACCCAATCACTGCACGCTCCCTAAACTCCCATCCAACAGTCAGGTATCGTAGTCTGATGATGTCTAAACGGCCAAATATTAACACCCGAACCTGTATCAAGGATTAATGACAGAAAATGTGATAAGAACAAATCAAGAAAATCTTTATATGTGAACCAAAATAAAGCAACATTTCATGGTGATCAATTACAGTATAAAATGTTCTTAATTGCATTTCTTTGAATGGACTACTACAAACCCATGAAAAGTTAAGATTTGTATATAATTTTTAGTGCACTGGTGGAATAAAACTTGACAAAAGAAATTATATTTGTTTACTAGATCTGCAAAAATGAGAACTGTAGCTACCGAAGAGTTTGTTCTTAACAAAGATTATATTTGTTAAATTTAGAATGTCTTGATATCAAAATACTATGAGTCTGTGCAGTTCTTAAAGAGGGTGGTATAGAAGATGACAGTAGATCTCATATTTTACAATATCAGTTTCCAGCCAGTTGTTTAGGTCCCTTAAACAGTAATTGTCTATCAATCAATCTATCTGTTTGAAAAAAAAAAAAAAAGTGAAGGACAAAATGTATGTACTAACCTTATTGTCCATCCATCCATTCAGGAATGTTTCAAGATTCTCTTCTGTTATACGTTGCACTAACTTATGGGGGAATTTGCTTCGGATAAAATCTAATGTAGTAAATAAAAAAATAAAAATGTTTATCAGTATAGTTAATTGGCATAAAACTGATATCAAATACATTGATAATAGTATTTTAAACAATGGTTTTATAAAGATTGATATATGATATATCCAATATATCATATATTCAAAATTACCTAAATTAAAATAATCAAACAACTAAGAATAATACTGTTAGTAAAAAATCAATGAAAGATATACAACTCTCATATGTTTTATAATACAAATTTATTTTTTAAAACATTCTTTGAACAACTGACCTAAGGAAGATACCATACTGAGTGATGCTTCAGTATAATGGTAGGGGTGACCATCCAGAAGCATAACTAGGTATGGCACTGTCTTAACACCTATTTTTCTGGCCAGTTCTGTCTCATGTCCAGCATGAACCTGCCAAAAGTTTCATAAGGTTATTACTAGTTCACAAGAGTAGTATCAAGAGCTGTTACGATGACATTTATTTTTACTATGATACTTTGTCTTTTCTTCACTAAAGTAGACAGAGAAAGGGACAAATAGCATTTAATAACTACTACATAGAAAAAAGAGGACTTTGAGTCTTAAATGTATTGCCTCCCCAGCTATTCTTAACCCTTTCCCGACGGGGCACGTGCTACGCGAAAACCCCTACGCCGGGCCATTGCAATATTGCATTGGAAACGTCACAGTGGCATGACGCCCCGGCATCTGGAATTTGGCTGTGTCACACGAGTGTGACGCACTGTACCCATAGGGTTAACTAATATCAACTATAATATCATAACTTCAATTCGTATGCTTAAAAAAATCCATGTGACAATGTCAACAGTAGAAACTGAAGTATGAAACAACTTCTCATTAACAAACACTAGCATTATTTACATAATTAGCATTCACTAAACAAAGTGATACAAATCAGCTCAAAACATCCACAAAAAAAGGAAAGCCCAACCAATACATACCGTAGCCATTCCAAAATTAATTGGTTCTAATTCTTCATATAATCTTCGCCATATTGGCTCTATGTGTGCACAAGCTAAGCACCAATCAGAATAGAAGAGTATTAAGTATGGCTGCTTCTTACTGAGAAGGACAATGGAATTTTGGTAAGATCTGAAATAAAGGAATGGAAAATATGTTTAGGTTTATAATTCTGACTTACTAATGCAGAGAGTGTTACAAAAAATACTGACATATACTTCAAAATAAAGTGGCAAGAGATGGAGCAGGAGAAAATAGGAGGATGCAGAGGAGGAGGAGGAGGAGGAGGAGGAGGAGGAGGAGGAGGAGGAGGAGGAGGCATACAAGGAGGAGGAGGAGGAAGAGGAGGAACCATACAAGGAGGAGGAGGAGGAGGCATACAAGGAGAAGGAGGCAGAGGAGGAGAAGGAGGCAGAGGAGGAAGAGGATGAAGAGGAGGAGGCAGCAGAGGAGGAGGAGGAGGAGGAGGAGGAGGAAGTACAGGAGGAGGAGGAGGAGGAAGTAAAGGAGGAGGAGGAGAAAGAGGAGGAAGCAGAGGAAGAGGAGGAAAAAGAGGAGGAAGAGGAGGAGGAGGAGGAGGAGGAGGAGGAGAGGAGGAGGAGGAGGAGGAGGAGGAGGAGGAAGCAGAGGAGGAGAAGGAGGAGGAAGCAGAGGAGGAGGAGGAGGAGGAGAAGGAGGAGGAGAAAGAAGAGGAAGCAGAGGAGGAAGAGGAAAAAAAGGCAGCAGAGGAGGAGGCATAGGAGGAAACGAAGGAGGAATGGAGGAGGAGGAAGCAGAGGAAGTAGAGGAAGAGGAGGAAGAGAAGGGGGAGGAGGAGGAAGAGAAGGAGGAGAAAGGAGAGGAAGAGGAGGAGAAGGGAGAGGAAGAGTAGATGGAGGAAAAAGAGAAGGAGGTTGATGAGGAGGTGGAGGAGGCATAGGATGAGAAGGAGACAGAGGAGGGGGAGGAGGCAGAGGAGGAGGAGGCAGAGGAGGAGGAGGAGGAGGAGGAGGAGGAGGAGGAGGAGGAGGAGGAGGAGGAGGAGGAGGAGGAGGAGGAGGAGGAGGAGGAGGAGGCAGAGGAGGAGTAGGAGGCAGAGGAGAAGAAGGAGGCAGAGGAGGAGAAGGAGGCAGAAGAGGAGGAGGAGAAGGAGGAGGCAGAGGAAGAGGAGGCAGATAAAAAGGAGGAGGAAGAGGAGGAAGAGGAGGCAGAGGAGGAGGAGAAAGAGCTAAAAGAGAAGGAGGCAGGAGGAGGAGGAGGAGGAGGAAGAGGAGGAAGAGGAAGAGGAAGAGGAGGTGGCAGAGGAGGAGGAGGAGGTGGCAGAGGAGGAGGAGGAGGAGGAGAACAGAGGGATAAACAGCAAATATATTGAAAGTAACACTTACTTGAATGTAATAGATTGTTTTTTAAATATATTAATTCCATCTCCATGTTTGAAATTAAATCTGAAACCACTGCCAAAACTACTAAATATATCATCGAATGGATCGAATCGTCTATAAGAGGAATAATCATGCTGTTTGCGGAAGTTTGGCTGTTCCTCTGTTTGACCTGTTGTATCGTATAATCTCCTCCTTTCAGGGTCCGTCAACAGCTGTAACAAAGTTTAATAAGTTTAATTCTTGTGATTAAACTTATAGTGCAAATATTTCAAAAGTAAAATACTTTCATGAATTATATTTCAGATCTCAGGTCTACAACACATTTATTATTATCATTTTATTTTTTGTAGTGGTATTTACTCACTCTCTCACTCTCTCTTTCACATACACATACATACATACATACATACATACATACATACATACATACACACACACACTCACACACTCTAAAATTAAACTTAGAAACATATCCCTTTTAACAAACTGCACAGAACATACTACATATACAAGAAATACTTTACCTTATATGCTTCATTGATTTCAATAAATTTCTTCTCTGCATCTGGTGACTCATTCTTATCTGGATGCCTGAAAAAAAGCATATATAAATAAACATTAATAAAAATACATACATCTTTCAACTCATTTACTGAAGTAGATGCAGAATTGAACAAAGAAAAGGCCAACTTTAAGCTGTAGTAGAACAGAACTTCCTTTATCCAGCTTCTGTTAAAAGTCCCTTTATTCTAGTGAATCCAGTAGCTATTGTCATATTCTGGATATAAATAAATATATATATATATATATATATATATATATATATTTATATACATATATACATATATAGGGATACATCAGAGTTGAAAGGTTAGAATGAGAAACCTAACGGTTGACTCATGTCAGATATGCTGTGATGCAACACAACGTCACACTAAAGGAAGAATCGCGGGAGAAACACAGCGTCTGTGATTAAGGGAAAGCGTCTAGAGGTGGAGAGAGAGACGGAGCGACTTCTGGTCATGGCGAGTGCTCGTCTGGTTCTCCTCTGACCTCCCTGGATCCCCGCACAGGTCACGTCGGTCAGGTGATCACCTGACCTCCTTATCTGGAGTCCAAACGATGCAGCTGGGTCTCTTCATACTCCCCTTGGGCGTTCTAAAGGCGTTTGAAGGAAGAAGTGCGGGCGGGAGGGGAGAGCTTCTGACTCAGTGAGTTCATATCACTTTCCCGCCATCCTCTTAAGCTTTCCAATTACTAAAGGCAATGGCCTGGGGTAATGAACCTGTCCAAGCAATTTATATCAATCAACCTGAAGTAATGATCATTTTCTGAATTATCATTAAGTTAAGGACACCACTCAAGTTAATGAATCCTTGTCTCTGCGCAGGTGAAAACAGCCTTTCCTTTGACATCTTTCGTATAGAATGCAAAAATAAAATAGCCAAGACGTAAGTAATTGCCCACGAAATAAAAATCGCATCCCCGTCCATCTACCTCCTAGCCCCTTTCCTGGCACGCCTATAGGCAGCCTAAACTTATGGCCTGGATATCGGAAGGGATTTCGCGGACGCCCCCAAACGCACACGGCAACCGACCGGGAGGAGGGCGAAACAGAAGCGGAGAGGCTTCGGGATTCGTTGATTGGGATTGGGATCGTAGTTACATGATGATTTTACGCAAGGCTACGACTATATGCCATATGAAAATTATATTTTATTTACAATGTCGATTTTTTTTTTAGATTATAGGATTTACTTGAAAAGCCTGAAGTCAAACAAATTTTTAAATTATTTCCAGGAGATAGTCAGGAGTAGCCGTGACACAGCCTCCAATAGGCCTGCGTCCTTTCGCGTGTTGGAAGGTGCATTGGTCTCCAAATCCCAAACAATATCTAATTTGTTTTTGTTCATGTTGTACATCTCCTTCATCGTTATCGCCCCACAGTCAGTATTACATGGTCGGCAATTAGGTACCCACGTGGACAACTGAACGGACAACTGAAAATATATCTTACCAGTTATACGCTCGTTAACATATGCCTTTCATTAACGTGCATCTTACATGATTATTGAAATCAATACTGATTCCATTCATGCATTACCATCATCACGCACATTTTGTTATATAGTCGGTAATTGGAGTTCCCGACAACCGGAGAATAATCATCATGATAATCATTGCAATCAACCCTCCCCCCCCCCGATGAGTTTTTTTTTCAAGCATATTCTTACCTATTACTGGGACCTTTTATCATTTGCAGAACGATTCAGTGAACAAAAAAAAAAAAAAATCTATAGGCTTCCCTTTTCAGCAGTAACATATCCATATATATACATATATATACATATATATCCATATATATCCATATATATATACATATATATCCATATATATACATATATATCCATATATATACATATATATCCATATATACATATATATAAATATATATATATATACATATATAAATATATAAATATATAAATATATACATAAATATATAAATATATAAATAAATAAATAAATATATATATATAAATAAATATATAAAAATAAATAAATATATATATATATATATATATAAAGATTATATATTATTCTCTACCATACTACAAAACTATCTCTGTTTAACGTCAATGCTGTCAAGAGTCATATCTATGGCTTCCCAACTTCTAGCTTGACAGGATTCAAGCTTCCTTCCGCTTTTAAAAAGATACCTGAAGATATATTTATCAAAATATATATATATATATATATATATATATATATATATATATATATATATATAAATGTATGTCTTTTATGCAATATAAATCTTGAAACAGTTGTAGTAATACACTAAAACATCTATGGTAAAACATAGTTCATTCCATTATATAATAAGAATGACATTTGCCAAATTAAACAGATGCTAAGGTAGTTGCTAGATATGTAATAATACTGGATATATTTGTGAGAATGTCTGAGTTTTGTATTTGTCTAGCTTTCAATTCTTGCATGTTGCAAGGAACAAAAATTACCCAGCTGAATTAACTGTCAGATCACTTTCGTACTGTATTTTTGATGATCTATCATACCAAATGCTCAGTATTATCTCTAATACTTAGCTAATGTATCATATATAGACTTATATTTCATACCATAATCCTAGAAAAAAAACATACATCTTAAGATACCTAACCCAAGCTGAACACCTTAAGATGTAACCTTTCTTGAGTCAATCTCCTTTTACACAGAGATGGTCTGGGCATCATGGAGTCACTCAGTAGGCCCATCATCATCATTATTACCATTACCATAATAATAATCATTGATGCTACGAGCATTTTTGACCATATGCGAGTCATGTAAGGAGCCACTACCAGTAATTCTGTTCTTCCAAATGGCACAAACAGTGAGAGGGAGTGCATATATATATATATAGATATATATATATATATATATATATATATATATATATATATATATATATATATATATATATGTATGTATATGTAAATAGTTGTAAATTGTTTTTTCTTTGGACAATCATGATGATGTTTGGCCAAACTTTATAATTCAATCTTCCATAAATTTGTGATAATGATATTACACAGAGTGTATAGCATATAATGCTCTTTTATGGAGACTAAAAGACTAAACTACAATCATTTGTCTAAATATTGTCACAACCATACCATGACAAGACAAAACACAATAAAATGGTGATTTTCAGTACTCTGATGTATAAATGTGCAAGAGTTGGGTTGAAAAAAAAAGGGCTGAATGGCAGTCTAACATCAATTACATAGGCCCATCCACAATGGGTTAACCCATTACAGATGGGGATATTATTGCTTGACTGGTCTTAACCCTTTCGTGGATTTTGGATCACTGTATTATCTTATTGTGTTATGAGTAATGAGTGAGTGATGATGACAATTGCAGTCATAATTAATATAACTGCCATAATATTAAGCAAAATGGCTTTCACCTAACATCCTAAACCTAGATGACACCACTTTCTTCTTGCACTAGCAGGAGAGAGAGCCTTGAATGGCACCCATCTACAGTCTCTAGCAAGCACTATCTTTATAGAGTGATGGCACACAGTAAGTTGCCGACCTCTTGCTCTAAAGTACTGCAGATGAAGGAAGTGCAGGCAAAACGAGAAGAAGAAGGTGACTCAAGCTATGCCCAATGTCTACAATGTGCCCCTGTGCCAGTACTGTGGTACTCATAGTCATAAGCACAAGTTTCCTTCTTCCCTACCTCTTCATGTTATCTTCATTGTGGATAGTTATGTTTTATATTAATTCATGGCAGCACACAAATATGAAAAGGAAGAAAAAAAAAAAAAAAAAAAAAAAAAAAAATAAAGAAAGAAAAAAAAAATCACCCATAAACCTAGAAGGAAGTTGATAAATATAATTTGTTTGTTATGGAAGCCACGCGTTAGTTTATGTGCATTCAAGAGGCCCGAATTTTGGTCTATTTAAGTTGGGATTGGCCCTGTCAGGAACGGTTAATCCACACAGGATGGGTGGTACAGCATGTACCACGCGCATCCAAAAGTTTTCTCCAGTTGCCGGGCGGCACAGTATTGTGCCAGCTATTCGAATTGATTTAGGCCTAATAAATTTGAACTTCCGCATTTGGACATTCAATGTTAATTCAAGGATGGGTTAATTCATGGCAGCACACAAATATGGAAAAAAAAAAAAATTGCTATCACACTGAGTATAAAGAAAAACAAACTGATATATACCCTGCACTACAATTTTAGTCAACTGCAAAATTGATAGAACCTGTGATATGACAGATTTAAGTTTCTAAATACAGCAAAACACATAAAAAATAAAAATGTAAATGGCTCAGTTTCTTCAATGAGTGACTAAAAGAGAGTGGGAAAGCCTAAGTATAAGTTGTATGAAGCTGCCTGCTCTGAAATAAAAACCATCCTGGAGCCTGGTTAAGCAAATCTATCCCGTCATTAACAGGTTAAGGATAGGCCCTAGTGCCACCTCCTTATTATCCAAGATGGGTTTCTTTTCAGAGTGAGGAAGCTTCATACAACATATAGTGACTTTTTACACTTTCTTTTATTCACTTGTTAGAAGGCTATATTTCTGTTCCTATTCTTTTTTTTTTTTTTTTTTTTTTTTTTGCTATCTTTCGAGACTTATGTGTGCCATCAGTCTCAATTATACCTTTTTCTACACTTGTCATGATGAACTCTGTTCAACGTTTCTCAATGTTGTAGTAGACTAGAATTGTAGCATAGGGTCCATCCCAATATGTTCTTTTATATATCCAGTGTGATAGAAGTATTACAGTTTAATGAGAGGACAAAACGCAACTTTTTTTCTTTATGTTTATCTACTTTTGTAAACAAATACAAAAGAAACAACCATCCCTAATGAAAACAAATGAAGAGATGGAGAAGAAGAAGAAGACCTGAGATTAGAACTGCGAGTGCCACAACTCAAAGCAGCCATATTGGCACAAGATCAAATTGCAGACAATGCACATGGTGTGGATCAACTTTCTCTTCTAATTCTAGTGCATCTCCTGCATCGTCAATACTACAGAACCAGAGGTGTTTGGAAGAGACCATTGAAGGGTGCTCTTCAAAGCTGTCTTTCCTGTTGGTGCTAGGAGAGAGTGGTACCTTCTATGTTTGGGGTTTTAAGCTAAACCTATTTTGGTGAATATTACAGGAATATTAGTCGGCATCATCAGTCACAAACTGAGTTATTACTCATTGTATAATAGAGAAACACAGTGATCCATTCTCCGCTTACATCAAATATCCCATGACGACTATTGGCACCTGTGTTGCCCTCGTCTTCAGGTCAAAAACTCATTTGGCATGTAAGTGTTCCCACCCGTCCACAATGGGTTAATATGTAATTATCTTGCTAAGTTTTACTTTCAAACTTTTAAAATTATCTGTGATAATCAAGTAATGCCAAGCCCAAGACTCAAAACTCATGGCATCACTTGACATATCAACTAGTGAAGTTCAATAAATTATTTTCTCTATCTCTGTGGAGTGCTATTCTAAATAATAATTCCACGCCTTAATCAAACAAATATGAGAGCATGAAGGCAGAGGCTGCAGCAATCATCTGACATTACTTCATTACCATGTAAAACTTTAGACTGTAAGCTATCCATTACAAACTGCAGCAAGTTTCACAAGTATGTGGATAGGATACAACCAATATAATTAGCCCACTTGAACAGTGACAGTGTCCACAAAACATTTACCAAAGGCATATATCTGATCTACATAAATCAATTGAATATTTAAGAAAAAGAAAATATGCAATTATATCTATATATCTATATATCTATATCTATATATACACATATACATGTATATATATATATATATATATATATATATATATATATATATATATATATATATATATATATATATATATATATATATATATATATATATATGTATGTATATATATATATATATATATATATATATATATATATATATATATATATATATATATATATATATATATATATATATATTATTATTTCTGTATATATATATATACATATTTGTATATATATATATATACATATTCGTATATATATATATATATATATAACACACATACACACACACATACACACACACACACACACATGTGTATATATATATATATATACATATGTATGTATGCATATATATATATATATAATACATACACGTAAATATATAAATACATATACATATATACACATGCATATCTTTCAGCGAATACCTTCCAAATAGTAACCTCAGCATTTTATTTGAATGTACCACCTTCTCCAATTCCCTTTTCTCTAACAACAAATTTCTTTATAGTAATTCATGCATATTGCAACCAAAATGCATATAAATACATAAATATCTAAACCACTTACTTGTCCCAATTCAATTGCTATTGATGGTTTGCTTATATTAATCCATAATATACAATACAATTGAGTGCGAGAACAATTAACTGCGGGCACATGATGGTACTTTCTAGAAATTAGTAAAGCCACACCTTAACTCACTGCAGATATTTATAACTTCCCATGAAAATATGTCTGACTTGAATAATTTGTATCATATATGTAGATTTGCAAATGATATAAACTGCAACAGCAATGTAGGGATACAATTATAAGTATAACAAGTATAGTGTAAAGTAAGCTCTTTGTAAAAAAAAGGGTATTATACCTTCAGAAACATATAACCAAAGAACATTCATCTGTACCTTTCCATGCAAAATCATATACACATGCACTGAATTTCCACAACATGAAATAGCATAATTAATACTAACAAGTAACCAAGTAATTAATTTGCCTAATTAAAGTCCTGACGTTTGGTAATTCCACCTGAATATCTTAGATATTTATGACTTAAAACCTTACTCTGTGGACTTAGTGATGAGAAAAATCCCCTCACTATCTCTTATAGTTGCAAATAAAACAAAAACAATGCAAGTTTACCTGCATCCCATAAACACCCCAATACACTCGATAAACACTATAACCTCACCATAACTTTGCCAATTTCTTATAGGCTTTCTTGATCTCCTGTCCATCAGCCTTCCTCTGGACTCCGATGATGCCATAGGGGTCCTTGAGCTTGGCCGCCGCACACACTAGGGTCAGGAACAAGAGGAAAAGCCAAAGGAACCTCCGCATGATTAGTGTTGCGGAATTCCGGAATGCAGTCCTTCACCAGCACCCAACTGACCACATTAGCATTATCTCTCTCTCTCTCTCTCTTTCTCTTCCCCACCGCTCTTCTCTTCGCTTTTATCACAGATCCTCTATCCAATCTCTTAAGACTCCCGAGAGAGAGAGAGGGAAAAGTATACAAATGAAATCTGAGAGGTTTATAGAAGAGAGCGGGTCTAGCGGAGCGAGTGAGGGCAGTGCGGCCCGTGTTATTTTCCTAGTAGCAGATTTTAACATTGGAGCCACAACGACCATGCGTTAGGAGGGTCGATCACGTCTCGGCCGCCCATTGGTCCGGGGGGCGCGGCGCCGGCTATGAATGTGCTGGGGTCGTGCTAGGGCATTATCCTGGCTGGGAATGAGGTTTGGGGCATGTTAGGTGGATCAGGGATGTGCTATTGTCTACTGTATGTGTGTCTGTGTCTTGCGGGCAAATACCTAGGGCTGTGCGAGTGGGAATGCTTGCGGGTGTTTTTTGTACTTATATGTTCAAAGTGTATTATTTAAACAAAGTTAGACAGCTAGACATACTACATAATTTTTTCTGGGACTGTGGAAATGCACGGTGAATAGGATAGAGAGCGCGAGAGAGGGGAATGCATGGGCGAACTTCTTACGGGAAAATACATCCAAAACATGAAGTTAGTCCATAACTTTTATCGTGCAATGCATCATTCTATTTTCGGAGTTATTCCCAGTTGCATCAAACTACTGATTTGTATACTTTTATCTAATTTTATTTTGAAATATATGTATATATATATATATTTTTTTTTTTGTATTTTCATCTCATACAGATGATAAATAAATCCTATCAGCCATCTGTATGTTATATTTAATACATCAAGACTTAATTATCTTTTCTCTTGATTCTGTCTGACTTGTTAATCTCTGTTCTTTAAAACCTACAATCAAGAACATACTGGACTCACATATTAATCAGATTCATACAACACACCGACACTAATCAATCAAGGGGAAACCTTACTGACCTGCCACAGCTATAAGTCGTGTGTGTGTATGTGTGTGTGTGTGTGTGTGTGTGAGAGAGAGAGAGAGAGAGAGAGAGAGAGAGAGAGAGAGAGAGAGAGAGTGAGTGAGTGAGTGAGTGAGTGAGTGAGTGAGTGAGTGAGTGTGTGTGTGTGTGTGTGAGAGAGAGAGTGTGTGTGTGAATGTGTGTGTGAGAGTGAGTGAGTGAGTGAGTGTGTGTGTGTGAGAGTGTGTGTGTGTGAGTGAGTGAGTGTGTGTGTATGTGTGTGTGTGTGAGAGAGAGAGAGAGAGAGAGAGTGTGTGTGTGTGTCTGAGTGAGTGAGTGTGTGTGTGTCTGTGTGTGTGTGAGAGAGAGAATTGTGTGTGTGAGTGAGTGTGTGCGTGTGTCTGTGTATGTATGTATGTTTGTATGCACACACACACACACACACAGAACGAGAGAAACAAAAATTGCCATTGTATACACATATTCATATTATTAGAATTATGACTTTAGAATAGTCCATATTTCCTTGATAGGTTTTAAACTTTTAGTTTCATATACTTTTAAACATGCCCCTTGTCAAACCCGTTTTGCTAGATCCGCCAGTTTATAATGACACAAGATATTCTGCTCATCTCGTGCTTTGCTACCGTTGTTAGTAGTATCATCATGATCATTACAATGATCATTATTATCATGATAATAATGATTATCATTATCATTTGGCTCTTTTTACACTACTGGAACACAAGGTTATCTTTCCACTGAATATCGGATCAAATCCGTTGGCCAAAGATGATTCAGCATTCATGGTGTCAAGCATTCATGCCGTTCATAACAGACAAGCTTTTCGCCTCACCTCCAGATACTCTTGTATTAATTCTGTCCAAGATATGAAGTTTTTGATAACGGTCCAACAACAATGGAAACAATTTTCACTCTTTTACATTACCAAATCCTATCGATTTCTCTTTTCAGATCTTGATTATTGTCAACAACTGAGTGCCCTTTGACTACACAGTGGTGATATGTTTTAATGGTCAAATTGGTGCTTGTGGAGGTTGTCCTTTCTGCTTCACCTTGGACAGCGTTCCATCAGTCTCTCTATTTAATGTTCAAGTTTGTATCAATTTCCAACTTTTTTCGTTCTTTATGTCATTTGTATTCTTAAAGAACTGACACTGTGTTTTATTCTTAAAACTGTGCCTTCTCTTTCACATTACTGGTTTCTTTCGTCTCCCTTCCCTATTATCTATTCCTCTTTGACTATTTTCAATAGATTTTCCCCACGTACATATTTATGAATGCTATTGGGCTCTATTTCCATTTCCCTTCTACCATATTTTCTTTCCAAATATGGCCTATCGACATCACTTTAATAAGGCCAGATCCATATCTTATCAGTGATATCTGTCTCGTATTTAAAACCTTT
Source organism: Penaeus japonicus (assembly GCA_017312705.2). Taxonomy (NCBI): domain Eukaryota; kingdom Metazoa; phylum Arthropoda; class Malacostraca; order Decapoda; family Penaeidae; genus Penaeus; species Penaeus japonicus. The sequence goes on from BOPN01000218.1 coordinate 221,471, forward strand.
GTAATATTTCCACCGTCCAGTTTTTATTTCAAGATTTTCCTTGTTCTTCTGAAGTATTGTTTCCTGAGTTTCGTGTTTATCTCTGGGTGTTAGAAATCATTAGCCTATACATTTCCAAATATTTATTACCGTCTCTCAGGTTTAGACTTTTTGCTTATTTGGTAGTTCATTACTTTCAAGGTGTCATTTTCCCCTTTTTCATGACGAACATTACACACTTGTTTGTTCCAAATGTGTATATCCCTTCTAAATGTGCTCACTGTGTGTATAGGGCTACCTATTTGTTTCTCATCTTTCTCGTATGGTTTCAAATCATCCATAAGAAGATGGCTGACACTTCCTTCCTGCTTTCACTTTACGTAAAATCAATATCAAGAGGATTGGTGCAATAGTAAACAGAACAGGGAGTAAACTGTCTCCGTATTCTAACTTCATTAGTATTATAATTTTTGTTGCCATTACCATTATCATTAGTGTTACCATTATTATCACAATGATTATCGTTATCATTATCATTACTGCTACTACTATTATTATTATCATTATTATTATTATTAATGTTGTTGATTATCATCATTATTTATATCATTATCATTGTTATTAGGATAACTATTATTAGGATTATCATTATTACTATTACTTTTATTATCATTATCATCATCTCTATGATCATCATCACTGAATATTACTATCATAGTAATTATTATCATTGTCATTATTATTACTATTATAACCATTAGTCGTAGTATCACTTTTATTAATATTAGTATCACTATTATTATTAATTAATGGCCTGCATATTATCATTATTATATCATCCTTTTGTATATGCTACTTTGAATCCTCTAGGAAGATTAAAGAGCCTGTAAGTAAGTTGTTCAGAGTTTGTCTGGCGCCCCCAGATCCTTGTGCAGTGTGCATTTGCCTTCAAGATTTACGCCCTGCAAGAGGAAACGCCTGGTCGTGGTTCCTGTTGTAACCTTGTGGGTGGGTCACCCCCTGGCCTTTCCCCAGGGGAACTCACAGGTGCCCATGTGTTTCCCGTGCGTGGCGCCCCTGTGCGCTGGGAGACAGGAGTCATGGAGGTTAAGCGATGCCGTGTATGAGTACGCCCTGCGACTAGCAACATGCCTCTTTGGTTCTCTATTCCAGGAAGACGGGTGGTCTGATCTCGAATCGGTCTGGTCAATCGGCTGGTCTCTCTTTTGAGCTAGGCTAAGGTCAAGCAGCCCCTGTCTTGCGGGCATTCGCATGGTCTTGTGAGTGCCACCCACTACCCTTGTGGCTTCTGAGCACAGCCTCAGTACACAGCTTCCCCTTGTTGGACTCCTTGATGGGTGGGTGCGTGGGAGGATGAATTGAAGCGCTCTCATATGGCAACTCTACCCCCCCAAAAAAAAACCCTGAATGACACCCCCACTGATAACCCCGGCATTAAACAGATCAAGGCTGACACCTTGGAGCCTTTCAAGGTCCTTGGTGACAAAAGTAAAAAGATAGGTAAGGTTCTGGCGTCGGTTCAGACAAGTCATAAAAAGATTAGAGCCATGCAGGACCCTCCAGTCCTGCTTGCCCCACTGCCAAAATCCCGGCGTCGGTTCGGAGGAATGGCAACAAGTGCCTTCAGCCGGCTACGGATTTGGAGGGCGAGTCTGTAGCTCCAAGTCGGTTCTCCCAGTTCAAGGTTCCCGGTTTCGACAAATGCTGTAAATCTTGGCTGAGCTTGATTGGCAGACAGCACCAGCACTGATTATCGGTATTTTTTGTTATCATTAATATTATCATAGTTATCATTATTATTATCATCATTATCATTGTTATTGTTATTATAATTATCACTATCATTATTATTGTCATTATTATTATCATCTTTATCATTATTTTTATTATCATTATCCTCATGAGTTTTTATTATCATTATTGTTATTATCATCAGTATCATTTTGGTTGTTTTAATTTTTATTATCATCAGTTGCATTATCATATTGTCATTAGAATTACTGTCATTATCATTACTATAATTATTATTGTTTTCATCACCATTATCATCATCATCATTGTCACTATTCTCATCATTTTCATAGTTATTATATTACCTATCATTATCGTTACCACCATGAGCATGAACATTACCACGATTATCACAATACTGTTAGTAATTTTTCGGAAAGATATAAGAATTGTGATGAAGATACTGACAATGATAATAACCATGACCATGACCATGACATAAATATTACTAATCACGTTCTCAATATTGTCATTCTTCCCTTTCATATTTATAATGGCAATAAGAATAATGATAATGATAAAAGTAATAATAATAGATGTGATTATTATCTTTATTATTATTATTATCATTATTATTTTTAAGATTATCACTACTGTAACCATCATCATTATCATTATAAATAATGATAATAATTCATGATATAAATAATGATAATTATGATAATGTTAATAATCCTTATAATGATTTTTATTATCACCATCAGCACTTGATTCATTCCCATTAGATC
>BOPN01000218.1:236489-238989 GCA_017312705.2 Penaeus japonicus
CCCGTTATTGGTCTGGAAACTTATTTTTTTTCTCGTGGAAAGCGTGTGTAAACGTCTTCAGGCTGTGTTGGATGCTTTTCTTTTCCTGCGTTCCACGAATCTCTCTTTTGTCATGGTGTGGCTGATTTGGTGGGATTGATATAAACAAACCACTTGACTTTGCGTGGACTAGCGATTTTAGAATATCCTTTTGTATTATTAGGTCCAGATGAGAGAGATGAGGAAGCTTGTTGTGACGCTGGTATAAAAATAACCCGCCGCAAAACGTGGAAACGCCGAGGAAGTCATGAATGATAATCAAATAGCCAAATAATTTCGTAAACAACTTAATGCGAGTCGGAGTCACGCAGGTAAGCCGGGCCGACGCCAGTCAACAAAAGAAGAACCGTTTAAAATTCCAGACTCGCGCAAGGACCGTAATAGACTTTACCGCGCGTAAGAAATATCTCGAATAGCAATGGATTGAAGTACCACAAGGAAGAAAAAGAAAATAAGAAGCGGGGGGAGAAGGGGCCTAGGGCGGGGGAAGAAACCTCACATCCAAAGGAGAGAGACGAGCCAGGGAAGGGAAAGCAGTGGGTGGCGCGGCGGCGGTGGCGAGTGTGGCGGCGGACGCAGCCCCGCCCACACCTCGTCCCTTGCTCCGTGACGATGCACGTTCCCAAGCCCAGCACACTTTTCCGGGGCTAATGGCTTACGTGTACAGTGCTTAAAATTCAGCCTCTTCAACTTTCCTAAGTGGTAAGTGAAAGGTAACTCCCCAAAAGAAAAAAGAGAAAGAATCGATTTCAAACCAGACGTGTGCCGACGTATGTCATGCAGGGTCTCACGTTTCTTGCTTTCCAGCAAATCTTAACATTCGCCCAGTGAATCCACGGAATGATACTTGTAGAGAAATAGTCATAGATAACAACAAAACATTTAAGAATATTTAAACGGAATTCACGATGCTCCCGAATACTGTCTTTCTTTAATAATCTATTCATCCCTCATGTGTTAAGATTCAGCCACTGTATTAATTGAATAATTATTAGGCACACAATAAATAGTCATCCAACAACAATAGCAACAACAACAATAAAATCACCGACTATGCTCCCAAACGGAATAGACGAAGCGCCCAGCTGACTCACCTCGATGTGTTTGATTCTGTCTATAACGGATCCTTCCTTGATCCTCTTGATGAAGGCGTAGCCGGCGCCGTTATCTGTGATCGTGAGACCCAGGGCGTCCTCGGTCTTGGTGATCTCGACCTCCTTAGGCCGACCTGAAACGGCAGTGAGGACATGAAGGCGACTGTAAAGAAACGCTGATGAAAAAGGGGATAGATAGCATGCGAAGGGAGGAGAGAGAGAAGGGTGGATGGAAGATGGGACGAGTGTCTGAGGAAGTGGAGGGAAGATGAGATGGAGTGAAGGAGAGGAGAAGAAGAATAGGTGATTGAGGTAGAGAAGGTTGTGGGATGAGAGCATGTGTGAAAGAGAAGAACTAGGAATAAACGTGGCTGCAGGACAGGTGGAAGGAGGAAGTGGAGAAGGAAGCAAAAGTAAGAAAAGAGAGGAAGAGACTAGGACGGAATAAAAACCAGGCAGTCAAGTTATATTCTTAGCTCTGCACACACCAATAATAAAAACAGGCACTGCAAAAATAGGTTCAAGGCATCAAACTTTCCTACCTCAAACCAAATCACAACTCTGGCTCAATATGCTAATATCAACATCCGAATCAAACCTGAACATTTTTCATAACTCCAGATAGTGCCATTTCTCCCTAAATTATTGTTTTATACAAATTTGGCATTTAGCTCATTCAATTTTTCATAAGGAACTTCTTAAGGACAACAGCTAATTTCAGGTATCCATAAAACATCTTGCACACTCTTATTCTGAACATATTGCATAGGAATTTGTTTTTCATGAACCGTGTTTACGTCTCCACGCTTCCCGAACGCTTCGTGTTGTTTTTCGCGTAATCTCTGTGGATCACTCGGAAGCCAAATATGCTATGCTTGCTTAACTCAAATAGCATTCACGATGCATCGCGTCTTCGATGCACGTGTGCAAACCTTCTTATTTAATATTCTCAGTCTCTCTCTCTCTCTCTCTCTCTCTCTCTCTCTCTCTCTCTCTCTCTCTCTCTCTCTCTCTCTCTCTCTCTCTCTCTCTCTCTCTCTCTCTATCCCTCTCCTTCTCCCTCTCTCACTCCCCCTCTCTTTCCCTCTTTCCCACTCCTCTCCCTCTCCCACTCCCATTCCCACTCCCTCTCTCTCTCCCTCACCCTCTCCTTCCCCCACTCCCCTCTCTCTCCCTCTCCCACTCCCACTCCCACTCCCTCTCCCCTCTCTCCCCTCACACACACACACACACACTGAACAATGTGTGCAGACAAATCAATTATTAGTTTACAATCACTATATAATAATATACTATGCATTATGAACCTGTGTGTCTCCATTCTAATTAACTGTTATGAGGTAGCCCATTTATGTTATGGATTTGTT
>BOPN01000218.1:248989-251489 GCA_017312705.2 Penaeus japonicus
TCAGAAGTAGAATAAGAGACAAACGCCTTTTGTACCCACTTTTTTCTATTTCAAAAAAATAAGAGAGAAAAAAAGAGGTCAGATGACAAACGGGGTACAAAGTTACTTTACAATTTGCGGAGAAACTCGAAACCTGGTTTTCTTTGCCTTCATAATGATTCTTGATCATTCAGTCCAAATACTCGAGTTACAAAATTGATCGAACATCTTGACAGCAAATCCAAACGCTTGGTATTGTTATTGTAATTTATGCAGTATATATTTCTTTCTAATCTGGCATATATCATTAATCGAACTGCACTCGAAATAAAATTCTATAATAAAAAGTTAGGGCGTTTAAAGTTAGCTTATACTAAACAAGGTAGGCCTTCCATTTAAATGCATTTTCAGCCTTGCTAAACTGAACTGCCTGTAATCGAGAGGTTTGTCATCTGAACAAAGGCTGTTTAATCAGTATCAAAATACACCAAGAATAAGTGAAATCCCATCTTTACCAGTAACACCTTAAGATGAATGATTACTTTTTGCCTTCAATGAGTTGGATACTTTATGTCTCTAATTACCCCTACGATACATATTTTTTTTCCTCAAGTAGATAATATGGATAAAGTACTCTGCATGTTTCAGCGTTGTGTCTGATACTTCTTTTGCAATAACTACGTTTGTTTGGTAAGTATTATCCTCTTGAAAACATGTATCGACTGATTTAATTGCAGAACTTTATCTCCTGAACCAAATAAAGAATGGAAAGTCTCCAGGGGGTCCCCTCTCTAGTTCCAACTTTTTCGCAATTTAAGCACAATAGGAAGACTTCAATAAAGTAGGTGATCCCGTTATCAAGAGTGGCTTCTTTAGTAAGACTCTTATTTCATCCATAACAAGCTTCTGCTATTTTGATAAAAAAGTAATAAAAAATATGTTTATCTGATTACGCATAATTTTTCAGATGAATATTTTTTACAATTGAATCGGTCAGATAACGCTATTCAGGGAAAATTATAAAAAGTCATTTTATTGATAAAGTATAATGAACATTTTACAACAATATAAGTACTAAAAGAAAGAAAAAAAGTTGCGATCTCACCACAGTTCGGTGAAAAAAAGATTTGGTTGTGAGAACACTGTGATTGAAGGAGTTAGAAAACATTTAATTATTGTGAAGAAAGTAAAATGGCCGACTGGCACGTTCACAAAACTAAAATAAATCTTTGACACGTGTGGATAAAATATACTTCATTCTTCATAGGCCATGATTCATTGTTGAAGATTATACACATGATCTGATTCATTAGAACACTGAAGTTCATAATCTTATTCGACCTATGAAGTATTAGACTACATGGCTTCCTTCAAAGACAAACAAAGGAAAGAAAGCACGGTCTCATGACAATTTTATAAACTATACAGATGTTTCTGCGTGTGAGAGTGTGCTTGTTTATAAAAATAATAATTTGTATATACAAACTTTCACGATATTATGCAAAACGATCAATGCCGTAGGTAAACTTCCTAACATTAAATATAAATAAATTGTACATCAAATCATGTTTCTTAAGGATAAAAAAGACATGACATAAATCATTATCCTCTACGACTACAGACAGCAAACTCCATCTTGAAACTTTGGAAGAAAAATGAATTAAAAAAGAGAGTAAAAATGAAGACCCAATCTTCTGCAAAAATAATATAACTATGATTGTAAATACTGTGCTGCTTTTTTGTATAACAAGTTGGCTTTCCATTTTAGTCAGCTTGTACCATTTCCTTCAGAGAATGTACTCTTCAATGACGGCATGGCTTGCGACTATCACCGAGTGGTGGGAGTTGCTGTTTGTCAACGTTATCGTGGTATATCTTATCGGATCGCCAATCGTCTACCCGGAATTGTTCTCTTAGCCTTGTCATAAAAGGCCTTCGGATTGGTTTACATACTATATATACATACACACACATACATATATTTGTCTGTGTGTGTGTGTGCGCGCGTACACAATGATTATTCTTATCTTAAAAACCCATGTTGTCATACTAGTAAAAAGAATCATATTCCACGCCATACAGGCTCGATAGGCGATAATAAAAAGGCACAACAAAGGTGCTGGCATAATCCAGTAGTATCGCTGGGGAACAGGATGTTTTCATGCGCAAAGGCCACCCTTCCACCTCCATCCTGTCTGCCAAGTCTCGGATGCACAAAAAACTTTCTAACAATTCAGACGACACGTTCCTACTACGTCTTGGCAATATGTGCACACTCATAATCCGAAGTTTGTTCACAGAAGGTATTTCAAACAACAATTGGAGTATTCACAGTATTATAAAACAAAAACTTATCCTTGTGATTTAGTTTGATGACCTATACACTCGTTTTGAGAGAGAGAGATAGAGAGAAATTCAAAATTTTGAATCAATATGCTGATCTGACAACAGTATCACGAGGAAAACCGTAAAAATGATTTAATCAAGACTGATAATAATTTAGGTTCAACATCAAACGCTA
>BOPN01000218.1:258989-261489 GCA_017312705.2 Penaeus japonicus
ATAATATATAACAGTAATCAAAATACTTAGACTAAAACATAATAATAATAATAACCATACTGATAAGAACAAGACAAACAAACCGATGAGAATAAATAACTAAAAAAAAAAAATCCTCAGTGCTAAATGGTCCAAAGACGAAACAGGAAGTCGCCAAGTCCTCAGTAAACAGCATTCCAGGTTGGCCAATGCAAGCAACATCTAATGGCTCGTGGCTTGAAGCGATGTCTCTAACGGAGGACTTTTAAGTCTGATGCTGTTTTACCATGTTCGTTTTATGACATGGAAGTGCATACCGAACGACCGATGTTAGTTAAGGACTTTTTGTAACGGATTCCGAAGTTCGTTTCGTTTTTTACTTCACGGAATGTTTTTTTTGTTTTTTTTCTTAGCGGATGTAATCCCATTTTGTTTTAAAATCCTCAAAGTCGCAATAGCAGTTTCTCCGCTAAAATTACTATAAATACAAATGTCTTTACCGGTATACACAATATGTGTGGTTATCTGTTTGTCTATTGTTGTGGGTGTAAGTGTATGAGTGTGAGTGAGTGAATGAGTGAGTGAGTGAGTGAGTTAGTGAGTGAGTGTGTGTATGCACATATGAGTGGGGAGTGGGTGTACATTTAATGAAACGCTGAGAAATGTTCCACATCGAAATGTCGGCATGCAAAGACTTAGTAAGTGGCACACTGAACTATGGTTTGCGTTCATTAGTGTCGCTGGCGGCCACCTGCCTCAGGCCTCCCTCCGTAACACTGCAGAAGTGAGACATATTCTCGGGTCAACACAGTAACCCGAGTGTTCATCTCTTACGTCTTGCCCTCCATTAAGTGTGAGATATTGCAGATAAAGTTATTTTTTCAGGTGTAGTGTTTCTGAAATGTAAAATTTGGTCCAAAGAATATATACATTGATGTATATAACGTCACTGATGTAAGGAAATCAATGGATATTTCACATAATATGGCCTGGAAATCATGCTTTGTCTAATCTTAATATCAAAGGTTAGGCGTTATCGTAAGCTGCTTGCCAGGCTACAGAGCTGCCGGTGACTCACTGTGATATATTTGTTTTAATGCTGATTTCTTGAGCAATTTTCATTATCATAGATCACTTTGATATTATAATCGTATATAATCTATTGGAGCTTGCGAGTCACGACTTATATACTGGTTATATGCTGTGCTCTACAAAGAAATCGTCAATAATATTTCCGATTATACAGCTGGTCACTTGAAAGATAATCATCCATGTTCTTGTAGTTGCTGATAATGCACAAATCTTTTCGAATGAAGCTGGACTTTCCCAAGCACTGAGCCAGACATGGGGTAATGTGTATGGGACACCCTGGACGATGGCCTAGTTTCATCCGTCCGCTCCTGGCACGGTCAAAAGTGTTACACTACTTCAAAAAACGCTTATTTGTGTTGGCGAACCGAAATGATACACTAAAAGGAAGTTTGGAAGCGCCCTTGAGTGGTTTCCTGGTACTTACGTCTTCTGTGGGGATATCGTAGCATTCGGCGATCTTTTGGTAGAGTTCCTTGACGTTTGTGAAACCCGAGATAATGCCTGTGGGGGAGCCATGTGCCTGCTGGCAGTGGAAGACTAGCTTAGGCCGCGTGACAGGAGGGTCGGGAGGCGGTGTGTGGCCATTTGTGGGCGGCCTGGAACTTGGGTGATGGGCGTTACTGTCGTCAACACCATTGCTTCCTTCGTCACGTTTCCTGGGCTTGAAAAGTGGCATGGTGGCTCACGCGTCTGGCGCGGGGCCCTCAACACTATCACACATGCGCTCTTTGGCGCCTCACTCTCACTACAGACGGCGGCGCGGTAGGAGACCACGAAGGACCACTAACAGTAGCGCTAGCAGTAGTAGCAACGTTTCTACACCGCGACGGCCTCACACTGACTGAGTGGCGAGGCGGCTGCGGCGGGGCGGAGTTCCGGTGCTCTCCCGGTCACTCGTCCCACAGCTATCGCTCAGCTAAGGCTCGCAAAATTTCCTATTCTTTCCTGGGAGTGTGTTTCCTTCTATGAGAGACAGAAAACATCTTTATAAAGTCCTGCTATTCTTACCGATATTCATAAGACAGTGAGTATGCTGTTTTATAAAGGATCCGTAATGCTGTGCAGTGTGGCGGATACATTTTGAAACGTGTACACTATGGTGGAAATAAGTATGTTGTATGTATTGTGAACAGCAGCTGTGGCGGGAGGCGAGACGCTCCGCCCCTGCACTGCTCCCCAGGTAACATACGAGTACACAGCTACATGTTCCCATAGGTGTAAAATGCTCTGTATACATATAATTACCTGTAGTTGATGTACTGGAAGTGGGAAATATAATCACATATCGATTTTTTATTGATTTTTTCATTGATCATTAGCGGATGTCGCATTGTAGTCTTTAATTACTTTCTTCTTTGTCTTATATTCATTAACCAAAAGAAAGAACACTTCCATTATTTTGATATGTGCCCAAACGAAGCTCAAAGTG
>BOPN01000218.1:272425-277425 GCA_017312705.2 Penaeus japonicus
CTCTAGCTTTCTTTCTTTTTTTTTGAAGTTTTGAACTAATGGGTAGTTGAGAGTACATCGTGATCATAATGATTATGATTTATGTATCGGATTTTTATTTTCGTTCTGTTGCAACGGTTGTCATGACTACCTCTGATTCTGTTTTTTGCAGATGTTGAAACTTGCTTCAGGTACTCTGTCTTTCTCCAAAGTACCCTTTAAGGCTATTCTTTAATAATCTATATAAACATTCACACACGCACAATACAAAAACGCTTATGAAATCCCCCCAAAATCTTACAACTGAAGCGTTTTACAAACAATCTCTTTATATCACTATTTGTGCTGCCATCTATCGCCATTTCTTGACACCTGACAATTTTCGCACGCAATCTTAGATTCCCTTTATCTCTTATCTTATGTATGATTTTGTATACATATCGTAAGCGAATATCATGATCGTCCACGTAGAGAGAGGGAAGAATGGAGGAGGGAGGAGGGAGGAGAGAACGAGAGAATTTGCAACATAGAGTAGCACGAGCAGCTGAATGTCATGACTTTGACAAGTTTATTGAGACCAAAGGTTACATCTCAAAAGGATGAGGTGACACAGGTTATCCTCACCTCCATCTCATTCCCTCTTTAGGCTCACATATCTAGTCCAAAAACTTAATATTAATAGATTGAAATATATACAGTGCATAAGGCGGAGAAATTATAGCTAATTGTGCGTGTAGGAATACATTTCATTAAAGGCCAGTTGGTTTATTATAAGTATAGATATAGTCAATTAAATATTGTTTTTGCATTAAGCTTTAGATGCATTGTTATTTCTTATATTAGCTAGCTTTAAATTGTTTTCGCTTTATATTATTTCATATTTTTGAACCAGCCAGTGATTATTGTCTTTAACTCATTAACATGATATAGAATATGAAATGATAAGTCAAGGTAACATATACAAACCAAAATGCTTTGCATAACTACAATCAAAAACGCATTGTAATATAACAAAATACACAAAGATTAATATTACCTAAGAAATTCCCAGTGGCGACAATCACAAATATGATACCGTAATGTCCAGCAGCAAAGTCACTCCCCATAAAAAAAATAAAATAAAATAAAGAGCTCTGAGGCTTCCCTTGAGAGTCTCTAGCTTACACACGGGTCAAAACAATGATACACAACATAACCTACATTTTCGGCGATGGTGACGTGGTGTCTGGGGAGAAACAGGTATTTCGGACCAATGATGGCGAAGTTCTTTTCTGTTACTCCCTGTCTGCCACTGACACTGGTATCTGGGTCACACTATGATGTTAACGAGGGTAAACCACTTCATTAACGAGCCAACAAGCGAAGGAGCAGTCGCACTGTTCCGGTCCTTTAAGCATCAATTAAAGAATCACATAAACGTAGTATAGTTGTATTGCAGAACTGCGGATGCAACATAGATGTAATTAAAAGTTCAGGTCGTTGATGATTCCCGAGGTAAAAGCTAAGCCAGGCTCGTCAGTCCTTAAACGTTGGTTCGGTGCCCAAGGATCGGGGTTTGTATGAGAAGAGGTGTGGTCATAGAGGCGAGAAATGCGTGTCTAACGAGTCAGTTAGAGGATGTACATACAGACAACGTTTAGTAAAATATAGATGTCATTTTATTGCAGCATTGAATCTAAAACTATACAGGAATAACCATTAAGGTAGATGAAGGTTTTGACGAATGTGTTATTACGACACATTAAAAAAAAATATTTTGTAACTATTTTGTAATTAATCATGCAGCTATTTCAATCTTTATATATAATTTCTCGAAGACTTGCCTGAGAATTCCAAGAGAGAAACAGGAATACATCTACAAACGTAAGATTGTTGCCTTTCAGGAGAGACGCTATCTGTCTGTGTGAGTTTACCGTGAAATCTTGCAAAAAGATTTAGTCGTTTCGCGGAAGTAAGGTTAGAATGTCAGTAAACTCCACTCTGGAAGGTGCTACGCGTCTGAAAGAGATTGTTTCTGGTAAAATCACCTATTTTTTGTGAGTGTTATATCTATAATCATTATAGATTTATTATCTATCATGACCCTATCTACCCGCAGCATATTAGATCATTTCCGTCTAGGAAAAAACAACCCCTCAGCATTAAGGAAATGTGAAAGAAAAACAAGATAATCTCCAACTATTTTTGCCGCGAATTTCCTCGACGTACTTTTCAGCCGAGTCCAAGATGCCAATTCAAGTTTTCCGAGATATCTCTCCATCTGAAACGTCCACTTTTCATTTTTCTTAAGATGCTTTGGCCCGTGAGATCCGTTCATTTTCTTCGTTCGCGTGCGAAGGACGGCCGGCTGGAGATATACATATAAAGATCTTAGTTTTGAGCTTTCTCTGTCAAATTATAACTCACGTCAGAAAACGTCAGAAGAGTACATTGCATGTCTGGTATACATGGGGTTCATGTATATACGCAAACATACTAAAATGAAACACAGCAACAAAAACAACAATAATTCGTGAGGTTTCGAAACCACAGGGATTCCCGATGAGCTGAAGTAGAAGAAAATATGATGATAAAAAAATCATTAATAAAGATAAATGAAAAATAGAAAAGAATTAAAAACTAAGTTAAATGCAGACATTACCGGATCTATATATTTTTTGAACGAATAGACACGGTATACGATTCAAACACGGTATACATGAAAGGTAGCTCAGATGTCCAAAATGACAAGCACATAAACGTACCATTAATTTCATATTCAAATGCATGTACAGCTAAGGAGAACATGCAAGCATCAACCACACTCATTACTAACATTCAAGCTGATCCACACGCACACACTTAATGAAAATTATATATACGCATGATTAAAGATCTGAAGTAATACTCAAGTGCATGTTCAGGCAAACATCCATCTCGTTCCTGTTATAGCATGGAAATTGATAGAACTCTCCGCCTCATGACCATAATTTATAAACATCTGTTCTTACTTTGACGCCGTAGAAGTTTTCGTTTTTTTTTTTTTCTTTTTTCTTTTTTTTTTTGGGGGGGGGGAGGCGCTTAATACATCTTATCCGAGAGTTTCCAATACTTATGCGCACTTTGGCGTGTCTGTTCATGTTTGTGTTGTGTGTTTTTTCATGTTTGTGTTGTGTGTTTGTTCATGTGTGAGTGTGTTGTGTGTTGTTTAGTATATTTATGTGTGGTGCTTGTTTTTGTGTTTGTACATATATCTATGTGCTTGTGAATAAACATGTGTTTCTGTGAGATATTTCAACACATCTCAACAAATAAACAGAAGAAGACGATGAATGTGTATACGAAAAGACAAAATAAAAAGGTGCAAAAGGTACAGGTCAGATAGCAAGAGAACAAAAGAAATACGAGGATACAAGCGAATGTCACCTTCAGTCCACACTTACCCTAAGGATAGACATTTAGTCTTGCAAGCGCCCCGCAGGTATAATGAGTTACACTAGCACCTCCTACAAGATTTTAATTTAGATATATATTCAGATTCTTGCGAAGGGGTGGCGGAGGAAGTTAAAGCGAAGTGGAGAGGGGAGAGAGTGAGAAAGGGGAAGAAGAGGGGACGAAAGGGTGGAGAAATAAGCAAAAATTGCTTTTAATATTTGTCTTGATGCTTGCCTCCAAGTCAAAAACGTACCTCGACTTACCTCCTCCCGATCCTGTCTATTGAAAATAATCCTGCATTGCATGATTAAACACTCAGACATACATATTGCCTATTTGTCTTCTAATCAATTTTACCGAAGGGCAATTGATCGGCATCATTAATTTCCAGGACCTGAAGATAAGGGGCAAGGCTACAGGTTATCAGAGAAGTGATATATATGTTGCAATTAATGGTTGGCTGTCCCACACTGTCACTGGAACCAAAGGCATTACAGTACAAGCCATTACAGTACGCAGATTACATTCCCGTGGACTACTGAGCAGCTGAAATAATTACTGACGCCTCCGTAAATAAGCCTCATTCGACCAAACCAAAAGGAAGGAAAGGAATACAGATTTTAGAGCGTCTTGCTTGAAACATGAAAAAAAGAAATTGAACGGTTATATCTGTATATTGGCAGATGAGATGTGTATCCATCTGCGAAGTATTTGGAGAATGTGGTATAGTTATGATAACTGAAAACATTCTATTAACACATACTTTTCTTTTTAGTTTTATCTGAGGATTTAAGACATATTTTTTGTGCGATGTTTTTTCACTAGAAAAAATCTTTTAACTCTGAAGTAATTTCAAAATTATTTTTTTTTTGTTCTTGTAACGTGGAAGTGTATAGTGATATTAAGGTCATCATTATCATCATAATCATCATTATCATCATAATCATCATTATCATCATAATCATCATTATCATCATAATCATCATTATCATCATAATCATCATTATCATCATAATCATCATTATCATCATAATCATTATAATCATCATTATCATCATAATCATCATAATCATCATTATCATTATAATCATCATTATCATCATTATCAGCATAATTTGCTGCGCACTTGACTTGGTTGGATATGATTGATGATAGGTTGACGATTGATGATCAATTGACAATTGACAGGTTGGTGATGATAGTCACGTGAAAGACAGCAATGTTATTCTGACATGTTCCGTTATGCCGTTTATCACTAACCTCTTAAGTACATCTTCGCCTTAAGTAAAAAATATATATTTTTTTAATCAAATAGATAACAAAGCAAAATTAAACCTGCATCAAAACAATGTTTTACGGAACTCTTGTGCAGAAAATGAATCAAAAGCAGCAACGAAACACGTGGCCTTCGTACAATGCCACTAAAGCATTCAAGAGTTATATTAGACCACATTATTGCACTGTTATATCTAAAGCCTCATTGTCTTAATATACATCAGCGAAAGCATAAAGGCGATTAACATTACCTGACGTATATACTACAGGTTATCATACAATGCGGTATGAGATACTCAAATTATATATATATATATATTTGTATGCATTTG
>BOPN01000218.1:282425-287425 GCA_017312705.2 Penaeus japonicus
ATCCTTCATTGCACAGGTAATCGGATAACCGGGCTTTGCAACAAGGATTCTATGGTTCATGCATCACGTGGCGTTCGTAATCCCTTTGGCCCCTAACAGCTGTTCGCGAGAAGGCCACCTGAACATCCACGTGTCTAACTCCATCCAGAAAAATAGAGGAATAAAAAAAAACATACTGACAAATGCATATGAATGGAAAAGTGAATATGAATGGAAATGCAAAATAGGATGAAGGAAAATGAGTATCGTCCTTTGTGAAGTTAATCATTCTCTTTCATATCTTTTCTATATAGATTAAAAATATAATTTGATGAAATAGCTTCGCTGACTCGCAACGGCGGAATATACACGGAACTTTTTTTACCAATTCCTTTTTATTTCCCGAGGTCGAAGGAGAGGGGAAAAAGCAGAGAGAGAGAACACGTCGAGGAAATTCTAATCACACTCGGGCTGCGGGCTATAAAATCGAATCAAATGCTCCTCATCCGAATTCATATGAAGACATAAATGGGCTTGATTACATGGCGCGATGGCCTCTCGGAGGGTGTGGGACGGATCGTGGAGTAGCTCGGCCCAGGGATCGCCAGGGGGGGGGGGAGAAAGAGAGAGAGAGAAAGAGAGAGAGAGAGAAGACAGAGACAGAGAGAGAGAGAGAGAGAGACAGAGAGAGACAGAAGAGAGAGAGAGAGAGAGGGAGGGAGGGGGAGAGAGGGGAGAGAGTGAGAGAGGAGGGAGAGAGAGAGAGAGAGAGAGAGAGAGAGAGAGAGAGAGAGAGAGAGAGAGAGAGGGGGGGGGGAGAGAGAGAGAGAAAGAGAGAAAGAGAGAGAGAGAGAGAGAGAGAGAGAGAGAGAGAGAGAGAGAGAGAGAGAGAGAGAGAGAGAGAGAGACTGGCTGGCAGACAGACAGACAGACAGTCAGTCAGACTGACTGTCTAAAGAAAAGAACAAGAGAGCCTTCCAGCTACTCCCATTCACTCTCCCTCCGTATCCACTCAGGTTTGATTCAACCATCGCATTTCTTGTTACGATTCCTAGAAATGTTCAGTAATAACATTACCGACAGAAATGATGATCTCGTTATGAGATAACATTTTTATCTAATTTACGTGCACACACACATAAATATATGTATATATATATATATATATATATATATATATATATATATATATATATATATATATATATATATATATATATATATATATATATGTATATATGTATATATATATATATATATATATATATATATATATATATATATATATATATATATATACGTGTATATATATATGTATATATATATATATATATATATATATATATATATATATATATATATATATATATATATATATATACGTGTATATATATATATATATATATATATATATATATATATATATATATATATATATATATATATATATATATATATATATATATATATATATATATATATATATATATATATATATATACATATATATATACGTGTATATATATATGTATATATATATATATATATACATATATATATGTATATATATATATATATATATATATATATATATATGTATGTTTACATATATATATATATATATATATATATATATATATATATATATATATATATATATATATATACATATGTATACATATGTGTGTGTATATATATATATATATATATATATATATATATATATATATATATATACATATATATGCATACATATGTATATATATATATATATATATATATATATATATATATATATATATATATACATATATGTATACATATGTGTGTGTATATATATATATGTATATATATATATATATATATATACATATATATACGTATATATATATATATATATATATATATATATATATATATATATATATATATATATATATATATATATATATATATATATATCACGGACCACCAATGGTACTTGTACTTTACTTGAAAGCCATAGCCAGGGGTAAAGTGTCAGCAAAATTGACACATATATTCATATTTCTTATACATAGACACACGCACATACACAATCTATACATATACATACATATGTATATGTATGTATATGTATAGATTGGTAAACCACCGATTGTCTGGCAGATGGCTCGGCACCTCCTTTAATCCGGACATAATTACAAACACTTAATTCCCCTTACGCTGCCGTGGTAGGTACAGTTCCATTGGTTTTGTTCAAGTCCTTGCCCATTTTGCTGACAATTTACCCCTGGCTATGGCTTTCAAACAAAGTACAAGTACCATTGGTGGTCCATGATGCTCTAGAAAAAAAGGAGATGCTTAAATAAGCGGTAAGAGAAGCAATATTGAATCAACATTAAGTGACTTCTGTTGGTCCGGGAACGGGTGCCGGGAAATCGGTGTTGTATGGATGCGTATACTCATGCAAAACTGACTATGATAAAGCGTGGGGATGACGCTACATTGCGATTTAGAGTGAAATGGCTTCTCATTACAATCTCTCTTTCTCTCTCTTTCTCTCTCTCTCTCTGACTCTCTATCTATCTATCTAACTATCTCTCCATCTCTCTCTTTCTCTCTGTCTCTCTCTGTCTCTCTCTGTCTCTCTCTCTCTTTCTCTCTCTCTCTCTCTCTCTCTCTCTGTCTCTCTCTGTCTCTCTCTCTCTCTCTCTCTCTCTCTCTCTCTCTCTCTCTCTCTCTCTCCAGAGATACCTACGCCGAATACTTGCCTTCCTCTTGATTATATCCCCGACAGAAACGTAAAACCGAATAAGCTCAATTGCAACGAACATAACCGTAATTGAACAGAACGCTAATACCTCTCTTCCGTTCACCGATATGTTCAAATACATAAATTACGGATAACAAGCAATACAAAGGATCATTGCATTCATCCGTTTGTTCTAGACTACGCGTCATCATGTCAACACGTTTATGACAAGTTGCTCGTAATGCTGAGAAGGGTAAGGATGTTATACAGAATTCGAAATGGTTGTTTGAGGGTATATGGATCTCATATCCCTTTCCCTCTTCCCTCAGTTCCAAGGAAGGTTTCATTATTAGTAGCTAAGTAAGGGAGTTGGTCTCCTCAAATTAGGTTTTATTAAACTCTTGTAAAATCGTATTATACGGTTGGCGTACCGTGGATTATCCATGTTGTTGGGTAAGTTTAAAGAGTTGAATTTCCTTTATGTTATTGCTATTTATCAGAATATTAGAGTTATCATTTTGTTTTGGTATTGTCCGTGTTATTATTATAATTATCATCATTATCATTACTCTTTGTATTATTATTGATACCGTTTTAATGTCTTTTTGCATCTCGTTTGTTATCCTGACAGTTCAAGACACTCGGGAGAAACACGCAGACTCCCCCCCCCCCCCACACACACACACAATAAAACATATTAGCCATTATGTGCGGGTATGTGTGTGTGCGTGTGTGTGCGCATGTGATTAATGGTGCCTTCGTTACATATTCCATTCCGCCGGCCTCTTGCATTACTCAGTCTCAGAGCCGACTCCCGACTACTGCTGACTCGCAAATGCTCGTATATTGCCAGGGTCTCCAGTCTCTAATGACGTTCGTGTTTATTTCTTGTCTTAATTCCCTCGATTTTCCCCCAGACTTGGCTGTGTCGGTTTGCTTTGGGGCGAGAGGGAGTGGGGAGAGGAAGGGGGAGTGGAGAGAAGGAAGGGGAGTGAATGGGGGAAGGGAAGGTGAATGAAGAAGAGAAGAGGGAGTGGAATGAAGAGGAAAAGGGGGAGGGGTGTGTCAGGAGAAGTAGGGAGAGTGGAATGGAAATGGAAAAGGAGGGATGAAGGGGAAAGGGATAGGGAATGAAGAGAAGGGAGTAGGGAGTGTTGCGTAAGGAGAGCAGTGGGGAGTGGAAGGAGGAGAGGAGAGGGGAAGGGGGAGGGAGAGGAAGGAGTTAGGAGAAAGAGAGGCAAAGGGAAGAGATAGAAGAGAAGAGTAGGAATGGTGGAGCGTGAGGAGAGGAAGAGGGGAGTGAGGAAGGGGAAAGAGGGGAGTGGGGAAAGACAGGGGGAAGGGGAGATGTGGAGAGGTGATGAGAGAGGAGACGGGGGAAGGGATAGATGAAAGAGGAATATAGAAACGAGAGGAAAGGATGGGGCGAGAGGAGGAGGAGGAGGAGCAGAGGATCAGTGAAACTTCGGGAATCTGAGACTCTGAAGACAAGGTAATCTCCTCTTTCAATTTATCTCCATCTCTCTATCTCTTTTCTTGTATGTTAGTCTCTCTCTCTCTCTCTCTCTCTCTCTCTCTCTCTCTCTCTCTCTCTCTCTCTCTCTCTCTCTCTCTCTCTCTCTCTCTCTCTCTCTCTCTCCCCTTCCATTTCTACTTTCATTAGTAGCGATGCAGGTGCAGGTACCAGGGGTTTTGCTGAAATAACATTTATCCTTTTCTAGAGTTCAAAGAAAATTAGACTTATTTTGAGGACAAATATTCACATTCACAAAGTCAACTTTATTAATATAATTCGCATCCAGTTATTCGCTGTTAAAAGATAATATTGATAATACTGCGTGCCTCAAATATAAACGACAAATAGATCCAAAATAAGTGAAAATCGTATGGCAACAATGGCGGCGGACCTAGCGAGCTGCCTTCCGTTGTTTTTAGATGAAAACGGAAATTAAAGTATTTATTAAGAGACGTTCAGATCAGGTTTGCAGGAGCCGGTTTAAGGGGGAAACCAAGCTAGAAATTCGAGAGTGAAAAGCTAAAGATTTCGAATTCTGCCATGATCCCGGGATTAAAAAGAAAAGTAAAATAGAAATGGCGGGATGATCAGCTGGGTTTAAAGACGTGGACTTTCTAGTGGACTAACGTGTCCTTTCACTGAACTTTATCTTGAGTTGCGAAGCGTATATGACCCCTCACTTCACACCGGGTTACAGTCATGACATATCTTTCTTTCTTTCTTTCTTTCTCTCTCTTTCTCTACTTTATCTTCCCCCCCCCCTCTCTCTCT
>BOPN01000218.1:292425-304925 GCA_017312705.2 Penaeus japonicus
ATCCCTAGGTATGCTTACACTTACACCAACACAGCGGCAAATGCGGATTATTAAATGCTATAATATTGTTTATCCAATCAAATCCAACTAACGAATCTGAAATAAAATTGAAAATCAGCTAAAATACAAGCCAATAGTCATGCCATTTTCAATAAAACAATTATGTACAGCTGACTCTAGAAGTTCATTTCCACCCTGTACTCTCTGATGTTTTCATTATTCCCCTATTTACATAGACGTCTAACATTTGTAACCAATATTACTCATGTATGTCCTTACACGAGCCTTTTCTTCAACCGGATGCCCTAATAGTGACCATTAACAAGTACTACTGCTTCAATGTCACGTCTTCGCTGAATTTAGTTCAGGGGCCTACAGGCTATCCAACCATAACGGTAAGCATTAAATAATGGTCAGTTTGAGACAGCTTGAAACAGAAAAAAAAGACTAGCCCACATATACATAAGGTTCAGGCGGTGCGTGCTTTTGAAAATCTTACTGAACTGAATTGCACTGAATATTCGCTCCCGGATGTCATGCATTTCCCTTGTATATTTCAACTAGCTTCTTTCTTCCTTTGTCACTGTCATGTGCAAATGCTGTGATGATTGATTAAATATTGAAAATTATCTGCCGCGTCAACAGTTAAGTGCTGTGGTGGTAACAATGCCTAGATGGTCTTTGAATACCAAGGGATAACAACACTGGTACTGAAAGGTTTTCAAGAGAGGCTAAAATCACTTATAACAGAGTGAAACCCTACTACTACTACTACTACTACTACTACTACAACTACTACTGTGCCACTATGGACATTACAAGCGCCTTATTGGAATATTACAAAGCACCAAATCCAGCCGTCATGCACAACCTCCTGGAATTAACTCTATCAGCTTAATCGAGCTAGCCTGAACGGATCTGACTGTTGGGGGTTTGTAATGGCAAAAAGGCTAAACTATGTTAGTGTCTCTTTGGTCGAACACAAGGGATAAACGAAGAAAGACGTCCAGAGAAAAAACATAATTAACAGGCTGGTGCTCACCCAACATTATCTGTAGTGTGATTAGCGCAGATCTTATTTTCTTTGCTATTGCAAATTACCTATCCTAAGATCAGATTAAAAAAAATATGATGCGCCATGTCACCATCATCAAACCCAGCATTCTCTGTAGTGTGATTATTGCAGACCTTTTTCTCTGCCATCGAGTAACCTATCATAATATCAGATAATAAAAGAAAATCTATCATGGAGACGTAGACTGCCAAAGTTCAATTTAGGATAGAAATTGTCATACAATACCGTTGGTTGCTCTTATTATGGTTGAATAAAGCTTTCCCAAATACCAAAATGACCATTCACTCCCCATGACCATGGAGAGATCTTTCAAGATGTTCGATAGATGGTACACCTGCCTTCATGAACTGTACTGTCAAAATTTGTGTTTGCTGTATATATTTTTCAAATATCTGAAAAATATATTTCACCATCAATATCTGAACATAAAAGTTTGTGTCAGTATCATCAAAGCTTACTAAAATGAAGATCGGTAAATAAATCACTACTGCCGCGTATTTTTAATTCTCGGCCTCCATCCACAGTCATGTGACTCATGTGACTGAATATTTCTCCTATCTCATCACGAGTCGTTATTCGTCATTGACTGTCGTGTCCGGTGCATGATAGGGAACCGGATTCACAGTCCTTTCAGATGTCAGCAGAATGGACATCCTGGCGTCGTTGGTAGCTGGAAACTGACGTCCGACGTCGGCTGGATGTCACTTCCCAATGTCGGCAAACCGTCGGGTCCATCGTCAAGTCGACGTCGGCCGACGTCGGGGCCGACCGTCGCTAAACGTTGGCTAGACTTAAGAGTGGTTGCTTGGTACGGTCATTGTCGTTTTATTATCGAACTTTATTTTTTGTTTGCAAGCTATCTCCCACAAATAATGATTTTTAAAACGTTCAAGACAAAAATTACTAATGCAATTCAGGCATTGCTTCAAGCAAAAGCGATTTTACAAACCATAAAATCCGCCTCCCGGACCATTTACCACCAAAGTTAGATGTAAAACTGCAAAAAAGTCGCTGGATGTTCAAATAATCAAATAACTTTTTACTTGCTTTCTAAATCACTAAATATTCATAAATCAAATAGAAGCTACACAGGTGTCTGTTATGCACTCGACTGAAATTTCTACTGTCCTCAGGTAAATGAAACTATAATTGTCAAAGTAAGAATTCATAGGTTTATAAAATGATTAACAATAATCAACCATGACACTCAGTTCACAGCATCATCATCTCCACACATTGTACAAGTTAACCATGACATTAAGATTCACAGTAACAGCATCATCTCCACACACTGTACAATCTTTTCCATAAATCTATGCCAATTTTTAAAATTCTTTGGAATGACATATCTATAAATAAAATGCTATTCTTAACAAACACGTAAATGTCTTTTTTTTTCCTATAAATAAATAGCAAAGTCATGCAAACACTCCACTGCAAATATGATATGGACATGCGAGTTATGCATTACAGAGATCAAGTGTCACCAGAAAAAAATGTCCTATACAAAAGACAACTATATATTGTATGTGTGGCACTGAAACCTGGTTGTACTCTTTACTGATCGGCATGGCAGTGGTACGTGTTACTTTACCCCTCTGTCTCAACCATGAAGCTGTTTGCCGCTCACCCTACTGGCGGTTGGCTGTACCCTGTTAAATTTGTTGATCTGTGATACATCCCAAAAATCATAGAACACTCCGAACACCCTGCTAATAACAAATATGCACGACACAAACACATATTTGAGCAGGTTTATGGATTCTCTTTCCTTGTACAAGATCTACGACAGGACATGTGATCTACGTGTGTTGTAAACTATAAAACAGGATTCATGCAACCACAGTTTTGGAGGAACTCACTAAATCAAAGGGAACTATACATAATTTTTCTACTCCCACAAAGTAAATCTAATAAGGTATACCATCACATTACTTTGATTATAAATGCAGACCTGCAAATCAATAATTAAACAGGACAAAAACCACTGGTATAAAAATCCCAAGAAATAACAATCTTCAATGAAACAGAAAAGGTAAAACATCTGGAACTGTCATGCTTTATCACAAGTTGCTGGAGAGCAAGTAAATCATCTAAATAAACATAGTAAGCTATGGTAAAACTGTGTACATTAATGTGCAAGAGGGAACTTACATCAAAGAACCTCATTTTAGAGAGGCAGAAAATCGATCTCATCTAAAAATAGTTTTTTCTTCTTTCAAATATTTAAATATATTCATAATATTAACATATATTCTGGTGAAGCACTTCAATAATGATAATTTCATTTTTTCGGTTTAGCAATACAATCTGCAACAGAGGATAATCAGTAAGCTATGGAATTTTGAAAACCAAAAATGTTGGACATCATGTCTGAAAATCATGTCTCACTGACAAACTCCTGTAGGTGATGCAGAAAGGGGAGGGAAGAGGAGTCACAACTCTCCCATTCATTCGGAAACTGTTTGTACCACAACTCTACATTTGCACCAAACAGGATAATGGCAAACAATGTTTCAGTTCCCTTACAATACAGCAGTGAAGAACTTAGTCATGGAGAAAGTGATCTATTTACAGACAAGGTATATGTCACTGCAGAAGACCACATGGAATAGTGAATTAGGCACAGACATGCCAAGCAGATGACACGTCAAAAATAAATTGCATTTAGGAAGCATCAATAAATATTTGTTCATCAAAGCAACAATAAATATAGAACCGTTCCAACAACCTACAAGAATCTTGCTGAACTGCGGAGGAACTGACATAGATACCATTGTTATTGTTAGAAGATATAGCTATGAATAATTTGCATTGTATTACTTTCTATATTTCATTCATACAGTCCAACTTCCTGAACTAATACTGCAATCAGATTTTTTTTCTAATTGGAAAATTGGGTGAATATATAAATGTCAATATATAAATCTGTACTGTACTGTATTCTAATCTCAAATTATTTCGGCTTGGAAATACTTAAATGCAATAAATAAAGCAGAAGGGTAACTAAACCAAAGAATAAAGACCAAAGATTTAACAAACACCCAAAACTAGACCTGAAACACACAAGCTCTTACATGTTTTCCACTAAATTTGCACAAGAGAAAGAACAGAATGTTCATGCCAATAAAAGGTCAAGCAACGATGGCAAAAACTATAAAACCACACATTAGGGATTAAGCATTACAATTTGAGCCTCTTTCCAGCAATGTCATTAGCTTACTTATTACTGAAAGAATTTTTTGGTCTACTCTTCAACCATGTATACAAATATTACAGATATTTTTTTTTTTTTACTAGATATTAAGTAACAAACCATTTTACACTGGGCAACTCTGAAATACAACTGTTCACAGAGTCAGTTAAAGCTTATTTCACCTAAGATTCTGACACTGGCCCGGATTTCTTATACAGTACACACTTTTACAGGTTCTAAACAATTTTTTTTTTGGCAAGAGCAGATAACTGACACTTTGTGTTCACTATGACCTGCTAGCTAATAATGAATTCACTGACTGCAGCTTTAAACCCAGAGTCCCCACAACAGAAGACTAAGGTGATGACACACTTTGGGTCTCTCTCTACACAAATATGCAAATTGTATTTGCTTCCTGGAAGAAACAAAATAAAACAAAAAAAATGAAAACAAGAAAGAAGAAAAGGCTTTAAAGTAAGTTCTCTTGGGGTTATCAAGACAACGGCAGATCTCCTAAGTTGCTGCCTCGTCTTTGGGTGCTTTCGTAAGTCTCTTGGCACCCCTGTTGGCTGGCCCCTTAGGCTTGGCAAATTTTGGACGGTGGAGGTTAACCTTGGGGTGGATTTCATCTAAGAGGTATTCTTCTGTTAGCTCCTGGCCTTCTCCTATCTCCAACTGGAGGGAAACAAAATTCAATTGAACTCATCTTATTTGCTTCATGCTTGCTTTACACCTACTTTTCAAAGCATGTAAAACTAAGCTGCACTGTCTAGTTTGTTTTTAATTCATCAATTACCTCCTTGATGCATACCTTAAAATCAATTAATTTGGTTGCATTGCAATACTGACCTTATTTCTCATTTGTAACTGAAATTTACTCTTACAAAAATGCAATATGACCAAACCCTCACTGATTCCTATCTACCTTCATATTATTCAGCAATCAAGTTTATCTGTAATGCTCATCTTAAAACTTCTCAATAAAAAGCTACTCAAAGACATACCTTTTTTGTGATGGCCAAATTTATCCCATTCTCCAAGAGATCTATGAATGGATTTTTACTACTGGAGTAGAGCATTCTCTCCTTGATTGGACAGGCATAACCAGGCATGGAGTATATGAACACTGGAATAAAGAAGCAGTGACTATCACATACAAATTTTACGAAGCAAACCATTAAGTTGACTAATAGACAAATGTATCTTCCTTTTAAGTCTAACATCTATTTATTGTGACAGTCATGAATGCTGAAGCCAATGAATCGCTAAAAATATACAACTACATAACCATGGAAACAATGGCTAATATGAGACCAAGGTATTTACATGCACTTTTAAAATTTTACAAGAAAGACAACTTTACATTAGCGGCTGTATTCCTAGACGATGCAAAGACCTTTGAAGATAAATCTTTGAAATGGGATCACACTGCAGTATCTATAAAAGATGCAATGCAAAACAGATCGATACTGACTGGCTGTAGGTTCATTGATGATTGGCTAAAGGTAAAGATTTGACTGGAATCTTCACAAGGGAGTATCCATGTGTTGAAGTTATCAAGGAAAATAGGTATTAATAACCTATTTGTTCTTTAACCCTTTCATGCAGGATGATGTGATATCACATCATAGACTTCAGCCATATATACAAGTTGTATATATGTATATATTATGTATGTATATATTACATATGTATATATTTCATATGTATATATCACACACACATGCACGCACTTATGCACGCACTTACACACGCACTTACACACACACACACACACACACACACACACACAAACACACATACACACTTATGCATGCACGCACGCACACACACTCACTTATGCATGCATGCACACACGCACGCACACACATACACACACACTTGTACATACTCACTTATGCATGCATGCATGTGCGAGTGAACACACACACACACACACACACATGAGCACACTCACTGACTTATGCATGCACGCGTACACACACAAGCACGCACGCACACACACATATACATGTATATATAAACACATATATATATATATAACAAATACATACATAATGGTAGCCTACACTCAATTGTAATGCCTTCACATTGTCTATGAATAAAGCCAAAGTACTACAAGGAGACCTAGTTCCCTAAGTAGCAAACATTCCCTCTGAAGAACCTAATGACACTTACAGACACTGTGGAAAAAGTCCCCTTCATAATTGTGATCAAAACGGTAGATATGGTAGCGTGCAACGTTGTCAGGTATCTTCGCTGGCAGTCCTGTCACTGGTAGGTTTGCTTCTGAACCTTCCAGCTGAATTTCTTCTGCAGATGTGTCTGTATTGAGAATAATTTTCAACTGTGTTACCCATTGGAGTGCAATAACTTAGAAAAAAAATAAACAAACAACAATACAAACAAAATTACACATATGCATAAATACACTGACACATAAAAAAAAAGAAAGAAAAAAAAAGGCCTGAATCCTGGTATCCAAGTCTATAATAACCGTTGCCGGTCTCCTCCTCTCCCTTCTTATTTTAACACAACAGATTGCAGAATATCCAAGTATAAAAGAGATATTGGCAGAAAATTAATCAACAATAACAAAAAAAAAAAAAGAACAGAGAGAAAAGCACTGACCGATTTTGAGCTGGACATACTGTAGTTCCCCACTGGCAAACTTCTTGACAGCATCTAGGGCCTTTGACACAATGGGGAAAGCCACACCAGCTAAGGTCTGATGCTTGGTGTCAACTCCAATGTCAACACCAACTTCCAGTTTCTTTATCTCTTGCATTTCCTCCTCCTGATCGATAAAAATAATCCCTTTTGAGTATGACAGTGACAACAATAGTATAATACAGCTACACTAATAGGAATGGTATTTCCTTTTGTCTTTGTAACCATGTTACTAGGTTTGTGTTCGCATCACCATATATGTAGGTATTACTTAAATCATCAATGGATAAGCTATAAGCACAGATTCTTATATTAATCAAATCACGTAAAAACAGATTTTTCTACTAACCCTCATGGTAAGTGGCTGAGGTGCAGCAGCAGATTTTCTGTGACGCCGGAGACCACTCAAATTTACATCTTCCTGAAAATAAAAAAATTGATATTGTGACTTAGCACTGATCTCAGAAGAAGAATATAAATAGAAACAATTTATAAATAAATAAATAAATAAATAAATAAATAAATAAATACATATATATATATAAATAAATATATATATATATATATATATATATATATATATAAAAATATATATATATATATATGTATATATATAAAATCTGGCAAACAAGGATATGATTGCCTTTTAACTGTCAATATTGAAATATGTAGTTACCTGTAATCATGCCCTTATTTAATACCCCTTTCTAAAGTTTAGACACAACCCAAAATGTTGCATGTTCACTTTCATGTCACATGAAAACTAGGATTAACTGAAGGTCAACATGTGTTTAGTTAACTTACAAAAATGTTTAGGAATGGTAAATACTGGCCAATTGAATATTGTAATACCTAACTCAGCTTAACTGAAGTTAACCCAATCAGATCCTCTGTAGGTTGGCCTGTAGCTTATGATAGAACAAGTCACCTTCCACATTTTAGCATTTGAGAATAAAATAACACAATACACCCAATAAATTAAAACTTTGCGGACATATGTCATGACAACAAGATAGACTGATAAGACCCAAGACAGGCATTATTGCACATATGAGTGCTCACAGGTGCATAGTTTTATGACTGACACAGCACTAGTTTCAGAGATGTAATTTTCCAAAGTTAACCAAAATCCTTTTGTTATTGTTTTAAGGGAAAACACTCTTTGGGCAAGTCTGTGCTGCTGAAAATATGGAGAAACATTTTTCCCATCCCTCTTAAAAAAATCACTTTGTCAGAAGTAACCCAACTTTGCTACAAATATTCCCATCTGCAATCTGTGGACTACTAGTGGTGTATATAGACACCATTGGCACCAGTACCATGGCTGGCAGCTAACAGGTTAACAGGGAATTCTAGAAAAATCTATTTCATGCTAGGTGTCACATATATGTGACGTGGCAAAATGTGTGTAACGCCGGGTGTCAATACATATGTAATGCAGCATTGGCATTTGTTCACAGTTGAAGTGTGCACACAGTCATTAAGTATTATGGCTATAATCATGCTAGCTTCAGAGCTACAGGGGCCCAGAGTCAGCTTAAACCCTTGTTTTGTGACCAATTTATAGAAAAATACCACTTAGGATAATCTGCCTTGGAGGGTGGAGAAAACACTTTCCCAGTCCCTCTAATTTTTTAGCTAATGCTGCCAGCTTTGTATAAAAACCAGTTTGACCACTAGTTCAGTTGTTACGCACATTGTTGCCATAGGGTTAATGTGTTTAATATCTGAAGAAAAAAAAATTAATATGCTACAATTATCAATATTACAAAACATGATACTTTGATAGTCACAGAGCCCTCCCCTTTAATAATATCAACAATAACAATAATAAAAGTAAAATAATAATAATAATAATAATAATAATAATAATAATAATAATAATAATAATAATAAAAGAAGAAGAAGAAGAAGAAGAAGAAGAAGAAGAAGAAGAAGAAGAAGAAGAAGAAGAAGAAGAAGAAGAAGAAGAAGAAGAAGAAGAAGAAGAAGAAGGATGCAACATATTGAGAACAATAAATACATAAATACAAAAACAGAAAAATAAATAGAATCAAATATTCACACCAGGAACTTTCTACATAACTTCTACAATCAGCTCACCACCACTGTGCCAAAGATTTCATCACTGATTTGAGCTGCACCGAACTCCATCCTGAGCGTGGCCTTGGTGGATGCGTATAACATCTTCTCTCGCACTGGTGAGTCATCGGGTGACCAGCTGATAAGCACCCACTGGTAACCGCCATGAGCTTGAGTGTCTAACCTAGTAGGTGCAAGAGAAAAGGTAAGATAAAAATGGTATAGAATGGAACTGAGAAAGTAGGGAGGAATATCTCTCTGTCTGTCTGTCTGTCTGTCTGTCTGTCTGTCTGTCTGTCTGTCTGTCTGTCTGTCTGTCTGTCTGTCTGTCTGTCTGTCTCTCTCTCTCTCTCGCTCTCTCTCTCTGTCTGTCTGTCTGTCTGTCTGTCTGTCTGTCTGTCTGTCTGTCTGTCTGTCTGTCTGTCTGTCTGTCTGTCTGTCTGTCTGTCTGTCTGTCTGTCTGTCTGTCTGTCTGTCTGTCTGTCTGTCTGTCTGTCTGTCTGTCTGTCTGTCTGTCTGTCTGTCTGTCTGTCTGTCTGTCTGTCTGTCTGTCTGTCTGTCTGTCTGTCTGTCTGTCTGTCTGTCTGTCTGTCTGTCTGTCTGTCTGTCTGTCTGTCTGTCTGTCTGTCTGTCTGTCTGTCTGTCTGTCTGTCTGTCTGTCTGTCTGTCTGTCTGTCTGTCTGTCTGTCTGTCTGTCTGTCTGTCTGTCTGTCTGTCTGTCTGTCTGTCTGTCTGTCTGTCTGTCTGTCTGTCTGTCTGTCTGTCTGTCTGTCTGTCTGTCTGTCTGTCTGTCTGTCTGTCTGTCTGTCTGTCTGTCTGTCTGTCTGTCTGTCTGTCTGTCTGTCTGTCTGTCTGTCTGTCTGTCTGTCTGTCTGTCTGTCTGTCTGTCTGTCTGTCTGTCTGTCTGTCTGTCTGTCTGTCTGTCTGTCTGTCTGTCTGTCTGTCTGTCTGTCTGTCTGTCTGTCTGTCTGTCTGTCTGTCTGTCTGTCTGTCTGTCTGTCTGTCTGTCTGTCTGTCTGTCTGTCTGTCTGTCTGTCTGTCTGTCTGTCTGTCTGTCTGTCTGTCTGTCTGTCTGTCTGTCTGTCTGTCTGTCTGTCTGTCTGTCTGTCTGTCTGTCTGTCTGTCTGTCTGTCTGTCTGTCTGTCTGTCTGTCTGTCTGTCTGTCTGTCTGTCTGTCTGTCTGTCTGTCTGTCTGTCTGTCTGTCTGTCTGTCTGTCTGTCTGTCTGTCTGTCTGTCTGTCTGTCTGTCTGTCTGTCTGTCTGTCTGTCTGTCTGTCTGTCTGTCTGTCTGTCTGTCTGTCTGTCTGTCTGTCTGTCTGTCTGTCTGTCTGTCTGTCTGTCTGTCTGTCTGTCTGTCTGTCTGTCTGTCTGTCTGTCTGTCTGTCTGTCTGTCTGTCTGTCTGTCTGTCTGTCTGTCTGTCTGTCTGTCTGTCTGTCTGTCTGTCTGTCTGTCTGTCTGTCTGTCTGTCTGTCTGTCTGTCTGTCTGTCTGTCTGTCTGTCTGTCTGTCTGTCTGTCTGTCTGTCTGTCTGTCTGTCTGTCTGTCTGTCTGTCTGTCTGTCTGTCTGTCTGTCTGTCTGTCTGTCTGTCTGTCTGTCTGTCTGTCTGTCTGTCTGTCTGTCTGTCTGTCTGTCTGTCTGTCTGTCTGTCTGTCTGTCTGTCTGTCTGTCTGTCTGTCTGTCTGTCTGTCTGTCTGTCTGTCTGTCTGTCTGTCTGTCTGTCTGTCTGTCTGTCTGTCTGTCTGTCTGTCTGTCTGTCTGTCTGTCTGTCTGTCTGTCTGTCTGTCTGTCTGTCTGTCTGTCTGTCTGTCTGTCTGTCTGTCTGTCTGTCTGTCTGTCTGTCTGTCTGTCTGTCTGTCTGTCTGTCTGTCTGTCTGTCTGTCTGTCTGTCTGTCTGTCTGTCTGTCTGTCTGTCTGTCTGTCTGTCTGTCTGTCTGTCTGTCTGTCTGTCTGTCTGTCTGTCTGTCTGTCTGTCTGTCTGTCTGTCTGTCTGTCTGTCTGTCTGTCTGTCTGTCTGTCTGTCTGTCTGTCTGTCTGTCTGTCTGTCTGTCTGTCTGTCTGTCTGTCTGTCTCTCTCTCTCTGGTTCTAGCTCTGTCTCCGTCTCTAGCTCTGTCTCTAGCTCTCTTGCTCTGTTTGTCTCTCTCTCTCTCTCTTGCTCTGTCTCTGTCTGTCTGTCTGTCTCTGTCTGTATGTCTGTCTCTGTCTGTGTCTATCTTTTTCTTGCTCTATCTCTCTCTCTCTCTTCCTCTGTCTCCCTCTTTCTCTGTCTCTGTCTGTCTCTCTCTCTCTCTGTTTAGCATTTCACAGTATGGTAATAATTTTAGTACTCAATACAAAGATGGTATTTCTAATAATCATCTTAAATGGCAAAAATGCCCTTATTTTCTTTTTTGTGCAAAAATAATCACAACAGAATTTATCGTTTACTGAGTGATTTTAAAAGTATTCAGTTCACCAATTAGTCTTTCTAAAGAGGTCATATATTCAACCACTCTCTGACCTATGTCAAACAGTCTTACGCAACATACCTATATAGGAGGTAGCAAGGCTGCTTCTCTCTGAGTAATGGCACAACCATTTTGTCATAGTCATCCTCCCACGACCCTTCTGCAGAGCAGT
Source organism: Penaeus japonicus (assembly GCA_017312705.2). Classification (NCBI taxonomy): domain Eukaryota; kingdom Metazoa; phylum Arthropoda; class Malacostraca; order Decapoda; family Penaeidae; genus Penaeus; species Penaeus japonicus. The sequence continues at coordinate 304,067 of BOPN01000218.1, forward strand.
ATTCACCCAGCTGCAGTGCCTCTGTAAATACATGATTGTGTCAATATCTGAAAGATATATTTTCCTCTCCTTTTCTGATGCACGGAGTGATGCAAGCAAAGCCTATGCAAAAAGCTAAATGAATTTCTCTCTACACATAATAATGAAAAGCAACTGGGAAGAAAGTGATTTGATATTTGTTAACAATTTCTTTTTCCTCTAGCTAGCAAATCTATCCCCCACTGTGATATCAATGAATGAGGCAAATCTAAGACAAAGGGATCCCATAAAATTATTTTCATTCTTATATTTGCTAAGGATTTCTTGTGTGAAGAAAGTCTATGTTAGCCCATTAGAGCCGGTTGACGTGATGACACGTTTTGTGGTTTTTGCGTCAGATGCCCGGGACGAGATATGAGGGCAAGCCCAGCGCTCGGGTTGAGCGAGCGGGGAGCCTAGGCTCGCGGCTTGTGTGTCCGAGAATCTCGAGGCATTAGGCTTATGCGTTTGAGAACCTGGTATTGCGATCGTGCAAAACCGAAACAGCCCTGGCGTGAATGGGTTAAAAGAGGTAACTATTGAAGTCAAAGAAATTTTGAGACGTGTCATGTTGGCATATGTAATGTGAATATGATATTCACACATCAATTAACCCATTAACGATGAGGCTATTTTAGCTCTAAATGGTCGAAACGCCGGGATATTGGCCATGGCCAAGTGCTATACGCCTGATCACCTGGTGCGCCAGCCAGGAGGATAGCAAAGACAAAATATCTCATCCCTGTCAGCCAACCCAGCAACCACTTGACATGATATCTTGTCACCGTCGTTAACGGGTTAAGGATTTCCAACAGAAAAAAATAATTTGTTTAAATTAGTG
>BOPN01000218.1:312425-314925 GCA_017312705.2 Penaeus japonicus
TGATACCACAGATAAGATAAGATGCAACTCATTCTCTCATAATGCATTATTTCTTAACACCCTTTCGTAATCTATTGAGTTACGAGAGCCACAAATTATATAAGAGAAAGCAGGTCATTATCCAAGAATGAAATTGAATCAAAAAAGCAATTTGGAGACTTTGACATCCGAATTATCTTTAAACGCTGTACTAGCTTTTCGAATATTTTTTAATGTACAACTTGTCATAAGCTAAATCAGCTGGATGCCCTGAAGGGAAATGCGTGGGATGGAACTGGTAGGTGGGGGAGCGAGGGAGGGAGGGAGGGAGGGAGGGAGGAAGAGGAAGGAGGGAGAATGTCCGCGGGACAAGAAAGGTATCGAGAAAGACATCACAAAGATGTCTCTACAATAAGACATTGATTCTTTGTGTGTATGCGTGCGTAGGAGGAGGGGGGAGGGGGGAGGTGGGGGGCTTGTCCCTCTCCTTGTGAGAGGAGGGGGGGGGGGGGGGGGCTTGTCTCTCTCCTTTCAGATAAATCTCGTTTCATCTCACATATTTGTTGTTCTTATTCTTAAAATATCAAGGGTATATATTTTGCTGGGAATTTTATTCATTTACGGATGTATGTGCATGCATGTGTGTGTATGCATATATATATACACACACACGCACACATACCCACATATATATATATACATATATATATATATATATATATATATATATATATATATATGTGTGTTGTGTGTGTGTGTGTGTGTGTGTGTGAGTGTATGTATGTACATATATATATGTATATATATATATATATATATATATATATATATATATATATATATGTGTGTGTGTGTGTGTGTGTGTGACATATACATACATACACACAGATATATATACATACATATATATACATATATATACATACATACATATATATATATATATATATATATATATATATATATATATATATATATATAATGTGTGTGTATATGTATATAAACACACACACACACACACACACACACATATACATACATATATATATATATATATATATATATATATATATATATATATATACACTGTATACACACACACACACGCATTTATGTTTGCACATACACATCCACATCCTCATCCAAACACACTCGCAGTAATCCAATCACAAACCAATAAATACCCACACGAATACAAACATACGCACACATATATACAGGTTCAAATTCAGAAACAGATGCATGGCCGCCCAAATACACACATACACACGGTTACGAACACAGACATACACAAATACATACATACATACGTTCACATACGAACAAAAACCCCAGCGTCGATCTGAAAATCATGTTCCATAAAGCGAACATAAAGTCAGTTAAGAAGCGTAACCACCCAAGAAAAAAAACAAAAGACTGTATTGATTTCCAGTTACTTTTTTTCCCCGTCAGCTGCTTGTTATCTCTAATGAAGAGCTTAATGTCAAAAGCGGAGAATGGGAGAAGAGGATAAGATGGTCAGTGGAAATTTGAAGAGGGTGAAGGGAGGGAGGGTTAGTGGAAAATTGAAGAAGAGAAAGGGTTGATTAATAGAATATAGGAGATGAGAAAGGGGTGGTCAGTGGAAATGGATGAAGAGAAAGGGAGGATTAGTAGAATATGGGGGGAGAGGAAGGGATGATTAGTGCAAAATTGGAATTGAGAAAATGGGTAAATAGTGGTAAATTGAAGAAGAGGAAGGGATCATTGGTGCAAAATAGAGGAAGAGAAAGGGATCATTACCATAAAATAGTAAAAGGAAGATGGTGAAAAAGGAAGAGGAAAGGATCATTAGTGGAAAATAGAAGAGGAAGGGGTGATTAGTATAATAAAGAAGAAGAAAAAGAGAAGATTAACTGCAAGTGGAAGAAGAGAAAGTGATAGTAATTAGAAAAATGAAGAACGAAATATTTTGTAAATATGATAGGAGGAAAAAATATGATTAAAATGGAAGAAAAAACAACAACTGCCAAATAGTAGAAAATATAAGAACAAATATAAACACAAATGAAAAGGCAAAAAAGGAGATGAAATAGAAAGCAGAGAAGAATGCAAAGAAGCAATGTTGTGTGACGTCACTTAAACACATTGTTAAGTGAGACCTTATGAAGTAGCGTCTTTTCTTAGAAAATGTTCTAGACCAGTAGATATTTTTTTCTTTTTCTATAATTCAAACTTGAAATTATCATAATTCTCTTACAAAAATAACACTATTGAATTATAACAATAAGAAAATGAAAGTGAAGTCGAAATTACAACAGAAAAGAATATACACACGACAAGAAAAGATAAATAAACAAAGAATAATGATAAACAAACCAACAAATAAAGATATATATACAAACAAAACCCCCGGCACACAAACACAACGACAGCATTGTTTACTAAGCGTCTGAAAGTGGGCTGTGCAGAGATTTCGCGGCGGAATACGGGGAACAGAGGGAATTCTGGATAAAGAGGAGACGGAAGGGAACGGAGAATG
>BOPN01000218.1:324925-334925 GCA_017312705.2 Penaeus japonicus
ACGGTCTACCTGTCTCCACACTCAATAAATATATCCATCCTTCGTATTAACAAAGTCAAAAGACAGTTATCTATATCAAAACATGATTATAGAAAAAAAAACTTTAAAAAATGGATAACCAAATATACATACATTACACACACACACACACACACACACACACACACACACACACACACACACACACACACACACACACACACACACACACACACACACAAGATCCGTGCTTCAGCGCCCCGTCGACGAAACTCCCAAGGGCGCACTAACAACGGCGTGTCCTCCTGCCGCCAACAAGCCTCAACAGAAGAGATACCTTTATCAAGATGGCTACCTTCATCCGACCTTTTTTTTTTTTTTATTTTTTTTATTTTTTGCCAACCTCCTCGCTCGGACGCGGGTAGAAATTGTACCCCCCCCATCAAACAAATCAACTTCTTCTCAATTTCAATCCCGTGGGTTCCCTTAATCGATGGCTATGGATCTAAATTGTTAAATTGTTTTGGGATGTATGGTACCGATTTCGTGTTTATCTTGATGGAGTCTGTGTCCCTCGCGAAGTGTTTGGTGGTCTGTTCTTTCACCTGCTCCGTTTATTCTTCTTCGTCCTTTTCTCTTTGTTTGGCGTTTTTTTCTCGTTCTTTCGTTCTTTCTCTGAGGGTCTTTCTTACAGCCGATGTCGTGCTTATGTATATTTCTTTCAGTTTTGCTATTATTTTTGTGTGTCGTTATTTACCGTGCGATAGTTTTTTTTTCTGTAACTTTTTATTTGAAATGATTGCAAGTAACCATGCAATCGTATTTTCACTATGTCGTGAAGTAAAGGAGGTGTTTTGTAATTATGATTTAAATTGTATATGAAGGTTTTTAAAGGATATAATGATAATGAAGATGATATGGAATAATGATTCAAATGCTGAAAGACGGTTTATAAGAGACATACTAACAAACATAAAGCGTTTTTCACATGAAAATGTAGCATTTATTTTATTATTATTAAAGTATATGCGTGAGCCATGTTCATAAGAGTATTTATGGAATGACACGACCCGTTCTATCGTTCCAATAACAACCCAAGGCCCTTCAGAGGAATGGGAAATGGTCTAAATCATTATCCCTAATCGCAGTCTCGTTCTCCAGCCGCCATTCTGCCGTAATCTATCTTGTGTCTTGAGGTCGGCCATGCACGTGTGTCAGAGCATTAGCAGGGAATCTATGAGTTCGGGGATGGAGAGAGGAAGAACTAGAGATCATTAGACACTATACATATCCCATTACACGCACCTAGTACACGTGACTAGCCCCTAACTCGTACCCGACCACATACACGCACGCACAGACACGCTTACATGCATATCGCACATCATACGACCTATGCGAGCAGACCAATAAATCGATGTGTCATAGAACTGCTACATGAACTCTCGTGTTATGCTGGAAGTGCCTCTCCAGTCGGAGCCCCGATGCTACTCAGGTTCACATCGCACTGAAGAAGAAAAAATAAATCCCGGGTTTTATACGCAGTTATAAACAAACACTGTAAACATCAGTGGTAGAATAGTCTATACTATACCTGAAAACAACAACAAAAAGACCGATAGGAATGAAAATATCAACAGTGATAACATGGACAATAACAATAACAATATTGCCAAAAGAGACGAAGCCAATGGCAAAAACGGCCTTGTGAATATTGATTGATCATCACCAACGCTGTTATCCAGTTCGCCATGACAGTGAATGAATGACATGCAACATGTTAATTACTAGTATTGCTACGGTATTATAGTTGACAGCAATAGTAATCACTCGCACTGCTGTCGTCACTCACTTTGCATAGACAGGACCAGGAAGAGTGGAAGGAGGAAGTGACAAACCATTGATATGAAAAGCAGGCAGACCGAGAGAGAGTGAGAGAGAGGGGGAGAGAGAGAGAAAGAGAGAAAGAGAGAAAGAGAGAAAGAGAGAGAGAGAAAGAGAGAGAGAGAGAGAGAGAGAGAGAGAGAGAGAGAGAGAGAGAGAGAGAGAGAGAGAGAGAGAGAGAGAGAGAGAGAGAGAGAGAAAGAGAGAGAGAGAGAGAGAGAGAGAGAGAGAAAGGGGGGGGGAGTAAGGAAGGGAGAGTGGTTGTGAGAAGAAAACGAATGAGATAGTAGGCGTGTACGTGCTTGGTTTTTAAGAACCGAGATCTGGGAATATTACTATTTACGACATGTATTACTGATTAATCATTTATCATTGGCAATATTATTGGTCGCATTTGAATGATTTTGGAGATCTGTACATATACTTATATACTTATATACTGAGAACAGGATAAAGTGAACTGTAGGTAGTAAACCCTTGTTAAGGCCATCGATGATAGATAGGTTATGTAGAATGTTACTATCAGTATAATATACTGAACTAGAAGTAGACATCCTGAACAGAAAGTAAAATGGATGTCACGAAGCACTTCGCAACGAGTTATAAAACAAATACTGACATTTAGTCCGGAATTTCTGAAGCGACTTGCCTCTCTCATCACCTAATCTTTCCCGCCTGCCTTGATATAGAAGTAGCCAGTAATATGAAGAGATCTGAAAGTAACGCCAATGCATTAGGAAAAGTCGGTGTCGGCCGATCTAGTATCGGTCGGTATTATTATTGTTTGAAGGAAGATAATGCATGAATAATAGATGACCTACTTGAAGCAAAATTGCCTTCCCTCCATCAGTGTAAGAGAAGTTCCCTTGGCAGAAAAAATGAATATCTTTGCACTTCTCCAAAGAGTAGACCAATTTTCTAGACAGGGGGTCCCAACCTGGGGGTCACAGGGTACTTTCCAGGGAACCATGGAGTAATTTAGAAGTTATGAGTTCGAATTAAACTGGATTTTGATTTACCCCAGCATGATATATTTCACTTATTTATAAACTAGAAGCTCTTTTCCTATCGCCCAGGTAACTAATACACAATATATAGCTGGTAATAACTAAATCTGACATCTAGATTGTTATATATTAGTAGGGACCACATGATAGAAAAGACGAGGACATTACTCTACACTTACTAAACAGTCTATGTGGCTAGTTTCTATCAAGGCTTGAGGATCCGGGTATTGGAGGATGTCAACTGGATGCGTTTTTTTCACTACTTAAGGTAATATAATCAGTAGTTCTCAACCACCGTTCGTCCTGTAGCTACCCAGAAAAATCAGTACCTCAAAAGTCGGTTCTTAAACCTATCAGTGCCATCATTTAATGCATTTGTTGTGAAATTCTTATTGTAATGGAAAGCACATCCCATGCAAGAAAAACAGCGGTAGCCATGATGTCGTTTCCGAGAAAAATATGTACCTACATTGAACACATTATAACGGATTTATATATATATATATATATATATATATATATATATATATATATATATATATATATATATATATATGTGTGTGTGTGTGTGTGTGTGTGTGAATCTTTCTCTTTCTCTATCTATATGTATCTATATCTATAACTTTATCTTTATATATATATATGTATCTATATATCTATCTATCTGTATCTATATCTTTATCTTTATTTATAAGCATGTATGTATGTATGTATGTATGTATGTATCTATATCTATCTATATCTACCTATCTATCTATATTTACATATGCTTAACATTGTACGAAGACGTAGACTGAGAATGACATGGAGACAAACAAATCTAAGAAATCATGGTGGAGACGAGGACGAAGACGGAGGTGGAAGACAGAGATAGAAAACGGAGGTGATGACAGATATTGAGAATGGGAGGGATGCGAAGAGGAAGAGAAAGACGAAGGTGCTAGGCGAAGTAATGACGCTGATAGATGCAGACCTACATAAAATAAAGGGTCCTATTGAAAACATTTGATGCCCGAAGCACATTTCGACAATATTATCCCCTCAGTACAAACATTTTGTGCTGTTCAAATGTGGCACTGAAAGAGTTGAGAACGTGGAAGCCCCAAGAAGAAAACAGTGGTGCGCCCTCCCCTAGGTATGCTAGAACGTGCTTATTTTGCTTAAATATCAAATCACAGACATGTCCAGGCAGATCTGAAAGAGAATGTCTGCTTAATGGGTAATCCAGAGCTACATATATACCAAAGTGCACATCCTAAAAAAATAACAAACTCACACACACCCTTTCACGTAAGGGTACCTCCTGGCAGATACGACCTTTGGTGGTTCACTTCGCGTTCCTGAAATATAGATGTGCTCCTGACGTCATGGAACCGAAACATTCTCCTTGTTTTCGTGATCCAACGATGGCAAGGGAAGGGTAGATAGTTAGGGAGAGAGAAAGAATTCACACCATGAATTTGTCATCCTGCGAAGCTAATAGAAAGGGGTAGAGTGGTCGAGCAGTGTACCAGACCCTATAATTTATTGTAATTTGCAAAGTCGTCCAGACAACGCGGCCTTATTCACGCAGTTTGTACCACCAGTCTCGACTCTTTTACTCGAACATACGCCATCTACTGGCATTTGTTTCGGATACGAGAGTCGAAAAAGGTCGTAACACAGTGGCTGCGACTCACGATAGTAGTACGCAAGTGCACCCACAAGCAATTGTCTGCGAACCGATGCTTACCATATTTCAATGTCACAGGCAATATTAAGATAATGTTTAGTGAAATAATGATGAAAAGGGTGATAAAGACGAAAACTTGAAATGAAAAGTGCAAATTATATATCTATCTATCTATCTATCTATCTATCTATATATATATATATATATATATATATATATATATATATATATATATATCTATTATTTATATTCATATTTATATTTATATATAAATATACATACAAATACATAAACACACACATATATACTTACACACAACAATACCACACACACACACACACATATATATATACATATATATATATATATATATATATATATATATATATACATACAGTATATATATATATTTTTTCTTTTCTTTTCATACACACACACGCAATGTGTGTGTTTGCGTATATATATATATATATATATATATATATATATATATATATATATATATATATATATATATATATATATATATGTATATATATATATATATATATATATATATATATATATATGTGTGTGTGTGTGTGTGTGTGTGTGTGTGTGTACACATTTATATATACATACATACATATATGTGTGTATATATATATATATATATATATATATATATATATATATATATATATGTGTATATATATGTATATATATATATATATATATATATATATATATATTCATATTTATATATGTGTGTGTGTGTGTGTGTGTGTGTGTGTGCATGTGTGTGTGTATCTATCTATCAATCTAACTATCTATCTATATCTATATATTTACATAGATAGATAGATAGATACACACAAAAAAAATGTGATTCTGTTGAATTGGACTTTTCTCTCAGTGCCCTCATTAACCGCTAGTATCGCTTGTCATCAAATATAAAAGCTTGATATACAACAACAGGAAGAGAAAGCTCATGTCAATAGGAAAAGGTCACGGGGATGAGTGTGAATATTTAACATGATGATAGTGTGACGCTTCAGAGTTTGAAGATGAAGCGATGAAGCGAATGAAGCTCACTTAATGAATTATTGTAAAAGTGATGTACATGGGGGGGGGGGGATTCATAGCGTCTCTTGTAACGGATGTATAGTGAAAATAGTATCATTGAATTGTGTTTGTGGAAAGTATTGCAATATCGTGTAAAATTGACCGAATGTTGCAGTGGCAACAGAGATATCGCAGTTGAAGATTACGTGCCTTAGTATGCATCCTAAACCAAAATAATCTATAAGTAGATTAGCCACTTCAGGAAATGCCCGTATGTCTTGATCTGTGAATAAGGGAGCCAACGCTTCATCCCAACGCTTCATTTCATTTTCTCGTAAAGAGATCTTGTCCAGTAAGTAGCTGTGTTCCGAGTGTGTTATGGCGTAGTGGGTGGTATAGTACCTGATCTATGATTTCTTCTTCTGGTGTATTACCCTTTCTTAGTACAGTAATCACAGAGCCACGCTGTTACTTGCAACCAGCTGTGCTCTGTCCTCATTTTTATATGCAAATACTTTTCTTTATCTATCTATCTTATTACAACCATCTGAACTCTTCACTATTTACTAACTACACAGTCCTATCTACGCCATAAAAAATGCAATTGTACAATTGTACAGTATATACCGGTTAAAAAGTACAGTGATTTCGTTACAGTGTTAACTTTGTGTCTCGCAAAGAAATCAATACAAATCATTGCTATTCATAAGATAGAAGATAACGTTAACAATATCCTGGAGCATTTCGAAATCTAGCAACACACTGATGTGTGGCATATTTTTTTCCGGTTCTAGTAAAATCCGTCTTTTTTATGTGTCTATTAGAAGGCGTTAGGAATCATAATGCAGATGTATTGCCTGATAGAATGGAATGCAGAATTACTAAGTAGTAGTTGACTCTCAATATTTCATGATACTGCTACGTAAATTTGGATTAGCCCCCCCCCTCCCCCTCCTCCAAGAACACTTATTTTCGATGACGGACTCAGTCTAAAAAGCCGTTGTTGTATTATAGATCGGCTCTGAAAAAAAATCAAAGGTTTGCGGTATTTTCCAATCGTTCTTGTATTAACGATTCATGCTTTATTATCTTTTACTTTTTTTATCCCTGCAAGTACCGTGTCTGGGGGTGTCATGATATCGTGTCATGGTTTCGTACTATACTTCCCCACACGTACCGGACAGATTTGCAATATAGGATTAACAGCGAACGTAATAACGTTATTATACCAAACACTTAATTCTTTATAAAGAGATTGCAGCTGTTGAGAGGATTCAGATTGCAACAACGACCAAGGGGTATTAGGCCATAGTGTACCATTGAGCACTGTATTTTTTTCATTGTGACCCAGTTAGGTTTCGTTTATTACTCTCACGCCCCTTCTAGGCAGTATTGCACACTAGTCACTAGTTTTTACACCTTTCTTTATCCAGTACACCTTTCATTATTTCGCTTTTTCATTTTGTGCGTTCTTTATTTTTTCATTTATTATACTTTTTAGTGAGAACCCTCCACTAGAGGCTGCTACAAACAACTGAGAGAATCTGTTTACTTATTTCACATATATTATTTTCATTTATTTTCTCGCTTATTCAATATAATCTGAACATTATCAGTGCAATATATAAACATATACACACACACACACACACACACACACACACACACACACACACACACACACACACACACACACACACACACACACACATATATATATATATATATATATATATATATATATATATATATATATATATATATATATATATAATGTATGTGTATATATATATATATTTTTTTCTTATTCCTTTTTTCTTTTCTTTTCGTTCTTTCTTTCTTTTTTTTATGTATGATATTGTCTACCTTGTCGAATGAGCATATAAAAAAACAATCAACAATAATGTAGGCCAAACAGTCAAATCTTAGTCTGGCGTAGTCTTCCCCTCTTCGTGTCAACGAATAAAAATCACACGTGTCGTAAACATGATTTTCCGGGATGACTTTCAGGTTCATGTCTTGGAAGTCGAACACATGCCATACCAGAAACCTGAGCCACGAGCAAACTCTGCGGATATCACAGTAAAGATAGAAACGTGTCATTGACTTTACCTAACCTTGTTTAGTCTAGACTATAACAATATCTGATTATTTTTAAGGGCGATGCCAGTGGAAGAGAATTTGCTGTTGTTTGCTTTAGCTTTCTTGGACTCAAAACTTGCTTAAGACATTTTTTTTTTTTTTTGTAGGCAGAAGCTTTTGTACAGATTTATGTAAAATTATGACAAATAACAAGTGGTTTGCTAGACTCAAACAAATGCGTTGGCGAGTTAGGTTTTACGAAAGTATAACATCTCTAATAGTATTCAACTTCATACCTTTGGAACCTTTAAGTACACACAACTCATTTATATATATATATATAAAAACGAATTCGAATATTTTGGCATATCGGTAATCAAATTATATAACTTATATTTTACGTCATTTCAGCAAAAATGTTAGTGTGCACAAAAACAAAACACAGTGGCATTCACTAACAGCATAAAACAACCTTTGATACCAGATAAAGTTGCTACAAAATCTCATTACTATTATCCTGACATATGACATTTACCCAGACATACCCGGAAATACTTAATGTCATTGTTTACATTAAGTAACTCTTTCGCCGCGATGAAAGTCGGTCTTGAGGAAGCCATAATATACGTAATTCTATTGTTGCAAACCCACTGTATCCTAGTACGCACTTTTATGGTATTTTTTATTGTCTTTTCGCTTATACCCATCGAATGGCTGAGTTACTGATGGTGTCGTTATTCTAGTAACGACTATGTATTTGTATAGTCTACAAGTCATATGACGAACTTTAAATTCATTTCAGAATATTAATTTAGTTATCCCTGTATAATGGCGCTTGTTTTCTATGATACGCGAATTATTTTCAAGGGTAGACTATAAAAGAAACTTCGTTCGGAATTTTATTAATACGTTTTTTGCCTCGGATAACAAATTTATATCTATAAACCATATTCAGTGAAGATGAGCCCATACTACTAGCGTTAGCCACGAGTTACGATTATTTATATAGCCAATAGATAAGAAAAGTAAATGAATTAAGGGTAAATTTGGAAATGATACCTAACAGTGATTTTCTGGGGAAACACGATATTAGCTCTGTTAGTTTTAGTCGTGTTTTGAACAAACCCAGCATTCAGTACCGTGGTAAACGAATTATAACCACGATATCGACCCGAAAACTGGGGAGGACATGATAAGTACATGGAAATTGCGAAATAAAAGCGGAAAGTCCAAGGAGTTCTATCATTTAGTGAGCACAACTTGAATATCTAGGGCGCTTCATCCCTAACCCCTTTGTAAACGGGGACAGATTTACTTAACTAGTTCCCTTTGGACACTAATGTAACCTGCGAGGCATCCCAGCTAGGTTTTCTTGCAGGACGAGGGAACTTCGCGCTCTCTTTCATATTAGACCCGTATATGTGTTTGTATTTTTTGTGTTTTACTAATATGGGAGACTAATATGTGCATCCGACAGTGTTTACCAGTGTTGTAATAGACTAATCAAAACTGCAGTATATGGTCCATACCAAGTGTGACAGAAGTATTACAGTTTTATGAGAAGGCAGAAAGCTTTTTTTCGTATAAATGTACTTTCGTAATCACGCAAAAGACATGAAAATAAATGAGTCAGGGGATGAGGACTTTTAGTGCTAAAACACAAAGCAGCCGTACTGGTGGCACAGGGGCACATTGCAGATGCTGCACATGGATTAGACACTTTCCTCTTCTTATACTGGCCGCACATCTTGCATCGTCGGTACTTCAGAGCCGGAGGTCGGCATCTTGCCATGTGTCATCGCTCTCTTAAGAGACCGCGGATGGGCGCTCTTCAAGGCTCTCTTTCCTGCTGGTGTTAGGAGAAAGTGGTGCTATCTATGTTTGGGATTTCAGACTAAACCTATTTTGTTGAATATAGCAATTGCCATCATCAGTTACTGAATAGAGTTATTGTTCAGAGTATGATAAATAAAACATCCATCCATTCTCCCCAAATGTTAGATGTGCCATGAGACGTACATCATGCTACGCATTTTCAGGCCAAAAAAACGTGCGGTGTGTACATCATGCCACCCATCCACAACTGGTTAATACATCCACAGGCTACTATCCCCTACCCCCACTTGGTGTACAAAGTCTTTCCCTTATGTGTTCTGACAGGGTCGAGCCCGGCCAAGTATGTGAACTGATTGAATTTTTTTTTTCTTTAAACGATTATTCAAGACGGGCCATGTTGCCGATCTGACAGTGCGGTCAAACTAATTTCAGTTGGCAGTACTTAGTGACTTCGCAAATATACTAACCTTGTTTAATACTTTATAAAACCTTTCGC
>BOPN01000218.1:342425-357425 GCA_017312705.2 Penaeus japonicus
CCGTCCGAGGCGGACTGCCGCCGAGAAAGTAGGTGGTCGGTCCTCGTGTCGATGTGCGTGTATGGAAATCCTGGAGGAGCACAGCGGAAACTCGTCTTGACAAGGGGAAAAATAAGTGAAAGTTGTGAGCGAGCGCGCGCGCGCTTTGGGAAAGTTGTGAGGAGGCGGTGAGGTCCCGCGGTCTGGCAGGTGCTGAGGAGTTTCGCTGGCGATTTCTTCCCGTAATTAGCGGGGTTCGTCTGCGCTGTGGCATGGCCCGTGGCAGCCTTCTGTGATGGGCACTAGCCTGTTCGCATCCCTGTCTCCTCTCATCGTGTTCATCTATGGCAGTAAATGAAAGGAGAAGATAATGTATGGCCGGCACCTCTAGCGGGGCGCGGGCGGCTAGGAGCAGCGAGGTAGTCAGCTGTGCTCGCCTGCCTCTCGTCAGTCCTGCCGCGGCGTGCTGAGGTGCGGCCGCTCTGTCTCTCGCCCGCGGACGTGTGTCGCGCTGTGTCCCCGCCACGCCGTGTGTGTGTGTGTGTGTGTGAGTGCGTGAGTGTGAACAGGTGTGCTGCGCTAGGCTATAGAACGCTGAATCATTAGCCAGGACACGGCGCCGGTCAGTATATCGTTTCTTTTCAAAATCTTTTAGAAAGTGTTAAGCGTTGATATGACCCGTGTTGAGGGAGTTCCCATACGTTTCGACGGCGCGGAGCCAGGAGGGCCAACGAGGCCCGGGCTACGGGGGGCGTGTGGCACCACATCTGGGTATCATAGTGGGCACAGCAGTAAAGCACCACAGTGACGTGTCGTTAAAAGCCTGTTCTCAGTGTAGCACCAGTTTTTGTTCCTCGTGGCATTAGTGCAAGTGCATATTGAGTTGCAAGCAGAAGTTATCGAGTGCGGCCTCCTATGTGCCCAAACGTAGTCTCAGTGTGACTTTACATCGAACTTGCGAACGCATATTGGCTCTTGCTTGCCTGCGATAGGTGGAAGAAGTGCCAGTGGGATAAGGAAACGCGTAGCTTTTTATCCGGCAAGCAAGCAGCAAGCAGTTTTACGACTGATCCTTCGCTGGGCAGACACCACCTCCCGCTGTCGTTATCAGCGAACAAGGAAGCAAAGAAGCACAAGCAGTCGCCATAATGTCTTCAGGTGAGTACTGATTTCTGATAACCGCATTAGGTATAAATCTGTTAATGATACAGCCTTCATTATCCCAACGTTTGCGTATCTGATTTATGTAGGCCTATGATGTGCATTTTGGCTGTGGTCGAGTACGAAATCAGGCTGATTATGTAACGTCTGTTTTTTGGTTTGTGTTTCAATCAGATGTCATTACTATTTAAAAAATTTTTTTACTTTTTCTTTTTTCCTTTCTGACCGACTGAATGACCCATGATACTACGTTATGGCTAATCGTGGCATCCTATACATCGATTTCTTTACATCGTCAATATAGCTAGGCCTACATCTGATCACGTATGGGCTACTGGTGCAGCGGTCACGATTCTGTTGACTCCTCTAAATCAGGCTCCCGTTGGATTTTGTATTCTGTTACTTCTCTCCCTTTCCCTCTTCTCTCTAGTTCTTTCTTTCTTTCTCTCTCTCTCTCTCTCTCTCTCTTTCTCTTTTTCTCTCTTTCTTTCTCTCTCTCTCTCTTTCTCTTTTCTCTTTCTCTCTCTTTCTCTCTCTCTGTCTTTCTCCTTCTCCCTCACCCTCTCCCTCTCTCTATCTATTTATATCTTTATCTCTTTCTCTCTTTCTCTTTCTTTCTCAATTTCTCTTTCTTCTGTCTCTCTGTCTTTCTCTGTCTCTCACTCCGAGTTTCTTTCATAATCTCTTCGCCTGTTTCTTCCTCTGTGTCCTTCCCTCTCTTTTCCCTCTTTCTACCTCCTTTGCCCCATCCGCATTTTTTCTTGCTCTCTTTCATCTCTCTTTCCTCCCTCTTTCTTTCTCTCTCTCTCTCTCTCTCTCTCTCTCTCTCTCTCTCTCTCTCTCTCTCTCTCTCTCTCTCTGTCTGTCTGTCTGTCTGTCTGTCTTTCTCTGTCTCTCGCTCCAAGGTTCTTTCATTATCTCTTCGCCTGTTTCTTCCTCTGTGTCTCTCTTTCTACCTCCTTTGTCCCATCCGCATTTTTTCTTGCTCTCTTTCATCTCTCTCCCTCTCTCTCTCTCTCTCTCTCTCTCTCTCTCCCTCCCTCTTCCTCTTCCTCTCACTCTCACTCTCACTCTTCCCTCTCTCCCCTCTCCCCCCTCTCCCCTCTCCCTCTCTCTCTCCCTTTCCCTCTTCCTCTCCCCCTCTCTCTCCCTTTCCCTCTCTCTCTCTCTCTCCCTCTCTCTCTCTCTCTCTCTCTCTCTCTCTCTCTCTCTCTCTTTCTCTTTCTCTCTCTCTCTATCACTATCACTATCTCTATCTGTATCCCTCTTTCGTTCTTTCCCATCCTCCCTCCTTCCCTCTCTTCCTCCCTTCCTCTCTCCATCCCTCTCTCACTCCTTATCTTCATTTCTCTCCCTCCTTCCCTCTCTTCCTTCCTTCCCTCCCTCCTTACTTCCTCCCTGCCTTCCTTCTTTCCTTCTTTCTTTCCTTCTTTCATTTCTTCCTTCCTTCCCTCCTTCCTTCCTTCCTTCCTTCCATCCATCCATCCTTCCTTCCTTCCCTCCTTCCATCCTTCCATCCTTCCAATCTTCCCTCTTTCCTTACTTCTCCCTCTCGGTCTCTCGCTTAATCATGTCCGCGCACCTCATATTTATTTTACGATCGGCGATTTGATCTCTCCCAAATGCAAATGATAAGAATTTCGTAAATATACCCTTTCCCACATTCGGAATTCTTTCTGCATTTAGCTCTCTCATCTAATCTTCATCCATCTTTTAGAAAGCCCCGGGGGACTGCAATAAGAGGAATGACAATTATGGGTCATTGCAATAAGTAGCACTGCTTTATGACAACTGACAGCAGAATTCGTACAGCTTAGCGCTCCTGTTGCTGTCACCTCGTTATTATCGTGTCATATTTTTTTTAACGCGCCCTGTTCCGTGTCAATATATGTAGCCTCCGATGTTACGTGGTTCGCGCTCAACGATCATTTTTATCAACAACGGGTGCGTGTACTGAGGGGCAGAAACAGACTGAGTGAAAACCAGTTTGCCGAACATAATATCACCATTCTTACTGAGACCGCAGTTAGCTGTGATTATTATGATTCTTGACCTCCAGCTCATTATGCGCCGCGCCGCGTCCCTTTGGCGGCTATTACACCTATTTCCATCTAAATTTAGAGAGGCAAGCGAGTGCTCCTGGCAAAGAAACCCCTAATACAGCAAAGCTAAACGCATGGTAGATAAAGCTCGGTGGGGGGGGGGGGGTGATGGGTGACCCCTCTTCATCCTGCCTGCGCTCTCTGTCGCGTGACTGGTCCTTCGAGGTCAAGAGGAAGTCCCTCTGCTCTGTGGCCACCTCCTCCGAGAGGAAAGAGGACAGAGGGCAGAAGGAGAGAGAATGGAAGAGAAGGAGAGGAAGAGAGGAGAGCAAGATAAAGAAGGGAGGAAGGGAGAGAGGGATGGAAGAAGGAAGGGAGGGAAGAAGGGAGGGAGGGAGGGAGCGAGCGAGGGAGGGAGGGAAGCAGAGATTCAAAGAATGAGAGATAGAGAAGAAGTGGAGAAAGAACACACAGATTCGCTGCCCTTTTTCGGTAACTGGAACCGCCTCTGCGATCCGTTATTTACGACGGTTTCTTTTGTTCTTCACATTTATCATCCATTTTGCTCTGGCTTTTCTCCTGATACACTCATCCGCTTCCTTCTATTCCCGATCGTCCATCTTCTCCTCCTCCTCCTCCTCTTCCTCCTCCCTTCCTCCCTGCCTCCCTCCCTCCCTCCCTCCCATCCCTCCTTCCTCCCTCCCTCCCTCCCTCCCATCCCTCCTTTCTCCCTCATTCCCTCCCTCCCTTCCTCCCTCCCTCCCTTCCTCCCTCCCTCCCTCCCATCCCTCCTTTCTCCCTCTCTCCCTCCTTCCCTCCCTCCCTTCCTCCCTCCCTCCCTCCCTCCCTCCCTCCCTGTCCCTGCTCATCCCTTTTATTTTCAGCAGGTGCTCAGTAGGATTCATATATTCGTACATATATACATACACAGAGCTTGATATAGAGACATATATAGATGTAATGTATAATTTGTTTATAGGTACATGTAGGTGTGTGTCTGAGATCTCATAAACTCGAAATTATTAAACTTCGAAGCCATTTGGAAACGCTCATCAATTAGATCGTAATTGGCGTGCATCATTAGCCATTAATGTATAGATAAACCATACCAAGCCGGACGGTTAAGGAGACGTTTAAGTAATATTGGTATTGTTATTGGCAGTGATGTGGAGTTAGTGATGTGGTCAGCGCGGGATTTGTGGGGACGATTATATTATTCATTGTTCCGGTAAGTGCTGCGCGGGCGTCTGTGGCAGAGACACTTGTCGGAATGTGAGGTTCTTTTTTCCCCTTTGTTTCCTCAGGTTTATTCTTTCTCTTCTTCTTCTTCCTTTTCCGTGTATCCCTCCTCCTCCTCCTCCTCCTTATCTTTCACCTCCCTCTACTCCCCTTCCTCCTCTTCCTCCTCCTCCTCGTCCTCGTCCTCGTCCTCCTCCTATTCCTTTCTGCACCTCTCACGGATCTTTACCCCCTCCCCCCCCTTTCCACCACTTCCCCCCCTATCGTGAGTCCTCAAGATAGCCCCCTCACGCCCACAAATAGTGTAGTCAAGAGGGCTGGTGTTGCTCTAATGATTACTGCAGTAAACAACACAGAGGCGCCTTGCCACGTCCAGCCCCTTCGCACCCTGCCGTAATGTCCTCGGAGAGTGTCTTCCCCCTTACCCCCTTCCCCCCCCACCTTTCCTATTTCTCTCTCTCTCTCTCTCTCTCTCTCTCTCTCTCTCTCTCTCTCTCTCTCTCTCTCTCTCTCTCTCTCTCTCATCCTATACATCGATTTCTTTACATCGTCAATATAGCTAGGCCTACATCTGATCACGTATGGGCTACTGCTACAGCGGTCACGATTCTGTTGACTCCTCTAAATCAGGCTCCGGTTGGATTTTGTACTGTTCTGTTACTTCTCTCCCTTTCCCTCTCCCTCTCTAGTTCTTTATTTTTCTCTCTCTCTCTCACTCACTAACTCTCTCTCTCTCTCTCTCTCTCTCTCTCTCTCTCTCTCTCTCTCTCTCTCTCTCTCTCTCTCTCTCTCTCTCTCTCTCTCACTCTTTTCTCTTTCTCTCTCTTTCTCTCTCTCTGTCTTTCTCCTTCTCCCTCACCCTCTCCCTCTCTCTATCTATTTATATCTTTATCTCTTTCTCTCTTTCTCTTTCTTTCTCAATTTCTCTTTCTTCTGTCTCTCTGTCTTTCTCTATCTCTCGCTCCAAGTTTCTTTCATAATCTCTTCGCCTGTTTCTTCCTCTGTGTCCTTCCCTCTCTTTTCCCTCTTTCTACCTCCTTTGCCCCATCCGCATTTTTTCTTGCTCTCTTTCATCTCTCTTTCCTCCCTCTTTCTTTCTCTCTCTCTCTCTCTCTCTCTCTCTCTCTCTCTCTCTCTCTCTCTCTCTCTCTCTCTCTCTGTCTGTCTGTCTGTCTGTCTGTCTTTCTCTGTCTCTCGCTCCAAGGTTCTTTCATTATCTCTTCGCCTGTTTCTTCCTCTGTGTCTCTCTTTCTACCTCCTTTGTCCCATCCGCATTTTTTCTTGCTCTCTTTCTCTTTCTCTCTTTCTCTCTTGGTCTCTCTCTCTCTATCTCTCTCTCTCTCTCTCTCTCTCTCTCTCTCTCTCTCTCTCTCTCTCTCTCCCTCTCTCTCTCTCTCTCTCTCTCTCTCTCTCTCTCTCTCTCTCTCTCTCTCTCTCTCTCTCTCTCTCTCTCTCTCTCTCTCTCTCTCTCTCTCTTCTTTCTCTCTCTATCTATCTCTATCACTATCTCTCTCTGTATCCCTTTTCTGTTCTCTCCCATCCTCCTCCTTCCCCCTCTTCCCTCCCCTTCCTCTCTCCATCCCTCTCTCACTCCTTATCTTCATTTCTCTCCCTCCTTCCCTCTCTTCCTTCCCTCCCTCCCTCCCTCCCTCCCTCCCTTACATCCTTCCATTCTTCCCTCTTTCCTTACTTCTTCCTCCCTCCCTCCCCCCCTCCTTCCTTCCTTCCCTCCTTCCATCCTTCCATCCTTCCAATCTTCCCTCTTTCCTTACTTCTCCCTCTCGGTCTCTCGCTTAATCATGTCCGCGCACCTCATATTTATTTTACGATCGGCGATTTGATCTCTCCCAAATGCAAATGATAAGAATTTCGTAAATATACCCTTTCCCACATTCGGAATTCTTTTTGCATTTAGCTCTCTCATCTAATCTTCATCCATCTTTTAGAAAGCCCCGGGGGACTGCAATAAGAGGAATGACAATTATGGGTCATTGCAATAAGTAGCACTGCTTTATGACAACTGATAGCAGAATTCGCACAGCTTAGCGCTCCTGTTGCTGTCACCTCGTTATTATCGTGTCATATTTTTTTTAACGCGCCCTGTTCCGTGTCAATATATGTAGCCTCCGATGTTACGTGGTCTGCGCTCAACGATCATTTTTATCAACAACGGGTGCGTGTACTGAGGGGCAGAAACAGACTGAGTGAAAACCAGTTTGCCGAACATAATATCACCATTCTTACTGAGACCGCAGTTAGCTGTGATTATTATGATTCTTGACCTCCAGCTCTCCATTGGCGCGCCGCGCCGCGTCCCTTTGGCGGCTATTACACCTATTTCCATCTAAATTTAGAGAGGCAAGCGAGTGCTCCTGGCAAAGAAACCCCTAATACAGCAAAGCTAAACGCATGGTAGATAAAGCTCGGGGGGAGGGGGGAGTGATGTGGGTGACCCTCTTCATCCTGCCTGTGCTCTCTGTCGCGTGACTGGTCCTTCGAGGTCAAGAGGAAACCCTCTGCTCTGTGGCCACCTCCTCCGAGAGGAAAGAGGACAGAGGGCAGAAGGAGAGAGAATGGAAGAGAAGGAGAGGAAGAGAGGAGAGCAAGATAAAGAAGGGAGGAAGGAGAGGGGCTTGAAGAAGGAAGGAGGGAAGAAGGAGGAGGGAGGGAGCGAGCGAGGGAGGGAGGGAAGCAGAGATTCAAAGAATGAGAGATAGAGAAGAAGTGGAGAAAGAGCACACAGATTCGCTGCCCTTTTTCGGTAACTGGAACCGCCTCTGCGATCCGTTATTTACGACGGTTTCTTTTGTTCTTCACATTTATCATCCATTTTGCTCTGGGTTTTCTCCTGATACACTCATCCGCTTCCTTCCATTCCCGATCGTCCGTCTTCTCCTCCTCCTCCTCCTCTTCCTCCTCCCTCCCCTCCCTCCCTCCCTCCCTCCCTCCCTCCCATCCCTCCTTCCTCCCTCCCTCCCTCCCATCCCTCCTTTCTCCCTCATTCCCTCCCTCCCTTCCTCCCTCCCTCCCTTCCTCCC
Source organism: Penaeus japonicus (assembly GCA_017312705.2). NCBI lineage: Eukaryota > Metazoa > Arthropoda > Malacostraca > Decapoda > Penaeidae > Penaeus > Penaeus japonicus. The sequence continues at coordinate 349,885 of BOPN01000218.1, forward strand.
TCCCTCCCTCCCATCCCTCCTTTCTCCCTCCCTCCCTCCCTCCCTCCCTCCCCCTCCCTCCCTCCCTCCCTCCCTCCCTCCCTGCCTCCCTCCCTCCTTCCCTCCCTCCCTCCCTCCCTCCCTCCCTTCCTCCCTCCCTCTCTAACACCCTTCCTTCCTTCCTTCCTGCCCACTTACTTCTCTACGTTCCTCTTCCCTTTCTCTCTCCCCTTCTTCAATCTGTCTCACTCTCACCTCTCTCTCTCTCTCTCTCTCTCTCTCTCTCTCTCTCTCTCTCTCTCTCTCTCTCTCTCTCTCTCTCTCTCTCTCTCTCTCTCTCTCTCTCTCTCTCTCTCTCTCTCTCTCTCTCTCTCTCTCTCTCTCTCTCTCTCTCTCTCTCTCTCTCTCTCTCTCTCTCTCTCTCTCTCTCTCTCTCTCTCTCTCTCTCTCTCTCTCTCTCTCTCTCTCCTTGTCTCTCTCTCTCTCTCTCTCTCTCTCTCTCTCTCTCTCTCTCTCTCTCTCTCTCTCTCTCTCTCTCTCTCTCTCTCTCTCTCTCTCTCTCTCTCTCTCTCTCTCTCTCTCTCTCTCACCTCCCCTTTCCCATCCCTCTCCGCTCCTTTTCCCATCCCCTTCCCCTTCCCCTTCCCCTTACTCCTCCCCCCCCCCTCTCCCCCCTCTTCTACCGCCATCAAGGCTCCTGTTGTCAGTAACATCACGAATGTCACTATTTTGCCAACAAGGCGAATGAATTACCGCAATCACTCATCAACATGAGCTGTGTTGACGTTTTTGTGATCACGGTTGCATCTTTGTGTGATTGGATGGTTCTCTTCTTTCTTCTCTATATCTCTTCTTCTCTTCTTTTTGCATTTGCATCATCATCATTTTCTTCTTCTACCTCCTCCTCTTCCTCCTCCTTCCTCTTCCTCTTCCTCTTCCTTCCTCCTGCTCCTCTTCCTCTTCCTTCCTCCTGCTCCTGCTCGCCCCTCCTCCTCTTCCTCCTTCCTCCCCCTCCCCTATCCTTCCCCTTCCCCCTTCCCCCCTTCCCCCTCCCTCCGTCAACTTCTCAAATAGGTCAACGTAGAGCCATGCAACGTCAACGGCGGGTTTGCAGGGCGGGATGCGGAACGGAACAGCTTTTCTCGCAAATGGGTGATAATGTATTGGCGTTTCTGATGTTCAGGTTTTCCTCTCCGGCTTAATTAATTTAATGCAGTTCTCTCGAAGGGGGATTTGTTGCGTGACGCGCTGCCGACGCCGGAGTTAAGGGAGTGTGGGGTGGGGGGGGGGAGGACTCTGCGGCGCCTGACAAAGGCCGCGATGACACACGCGCGCACACACCTGCAGACACGTACGCACGCGCGTGGGTTTACATACGGATGTAGATTTTTTTTTTTTACGTGAACATATATGGATATGTACTTGCGCATACATGCTTTCAAGTACACGAGTACAAGAAGACAATTCCACACTCAGACATTCTGTTTCACACACACACACGCACACGCACACGCACACGCACACACACACACACACACACACACACACACACACACACACACACACACACACACACACACACACACACACGCACACGCACACGCACACGCACACGCACACGCACACGCACACACACATACACACACACACACACACACACACACACACACACACACACACACACACACACACACACACACACACACACACACACACACACACACACACTCACACACACACATACACACACAGACACTTGTCTCAAATAGAATCATTATCCCTCTGACGCAAACGGTCATTAGTGTCAGAAAATGACACGTATTATGCATCAGAAAATGCAACGGCAAACTGAACGTGAACTCTTGGAACGCGCGAGTGATTTCACCGAGGAGGTGGGTTGCATGGGTGAAGTTGTGTCAGGTGGGTTGCAAGGGTGAAAATGTGTCAGGTAGGTTGCAAGGGGGTGGTTGTGTCAGGTGGGTTGCAAGGTTGAGGTTGTGTCAGGTGGGTTGCTAGGGTGAGGTTGTGTCAGGTGGGTTGCTAGGGTGAGGTTGTGTCAGGTGGGTTGCAAGGGTGAGGTTGTGTCAGGTGGGTTGCAAGGGGGGGGGAGTTTTATGTCAGGTGGGTTGCAAGGGTGAATTTTGTGTTAGATGTGTTAGGCTTATTGTGTTACATATGAAAGACTGGTAGGGTGTCACGGGGGTTATGGGGGGTGTTATATTGGTTATGGGGATGAGGTTGTGTCACATGGCATTAGTTGGTGAGGTTGTGTCACTTGACTAAGCTGGTCAGACTGTCACACGAGTCAGGTAATAAAGTTGTGTCACATGGGATAGGCTAGTGAGGCTGTGTCACATGGGTAGCAGTGGTGAGGTGTCACATGGATCAGACTGACGAGATTGTGTCACACGGGTCAGTTTGTGTCACATGGGTTAGCCTAGACAATCGTCCGTGTAGGTTTAGTACAATTCATGGGTTGTTCTGGTTCCCTGGGTTGAATGGTATGCATGGTTTAAAGGGGTTATGTGGTTGATCAGGATGATTGTATTGGTCCTAATCCAAGGGTTGTCGCGCCATCAAATGCAATGGCGTAAAGTAAATTGTAAACTATTTTGGAAAAATCAATTTCATTTCATTTGTTCAATCTCCCATGGCTTCTAGTTTCAATCATGTTTGATGTTGGGTTTGGTTGCATGGTGATGAAAGGGACATCCCATCCTTCTGTATTTGTTATTATCATTTTCGAAGAAAAGAACACGTAGAATATTGATTCATTAATTGATGATACCCCCCCCAAAAAAAAAAAAAAAAAAAAAAAAAAGCTGACAGTGAGCTAACTAATCAGACGTAAGAATCACTAAGCAAGAGGAAGTAGAAGAAAGGAATAAGATCACAAAAGAAACATAAACACATCCCCGCCGCCTCTTCCTTCCTTGATTGCGCAGCTGCTTGTCTCGTTGGCTAACAGACAGCAGCTAACAGACAGATTAACAGACAACAGACTGTCTGACTGGCATGATAGGTGAGTGACGTTGAGAGTTCTCCATTTTTTCCCCTCGTTCTTTCCTTCCTATTCCTAGATCTTATCTGAGTGGGAGCATGGCAGGGGCTTCACTATAAAGCTGATGCAATATAAACATTATAAGAGTCTTTTTGTTATGGTAAAGAAAGCATAGGTGCCTTTGGCTTGTTCAAGCACCGTGTCTTCATTGGTTTGCTAGGTTCACAGGCAGTGTTACTTGAACGCTAATTGTTCATTGTTGTGTGAGAAAATGTTACGCATAGCTCACGGAACTGCTATTGTATGTTGCTTATTTTCCCACCCTGGTGTTGCACGCAGGCACAGAGTTCGATTTTAGTTGCACGAACCCCAAGTCGTCAGGGTGTTCATCCGGCAACAGGAAAGTCACTTACTGTCTGTCCTCACTACCGCGTTTTCATCGTCACATTGCCAACAGTTTGGCAGGTTAAAAAAATACTGAGTATGAGTGAGTATGAGCGTGATTGTGTGTGTGTGTGTGGGAGAGAGCAAGAACGAGAACAGGAGAGAGAGAGAGAGAGAGAGAGAGAGAGAGAGAGAGAGAGAGAGAGAGAGAGAGAGAGAGAGAGAGAGAGAGAGGGAGAGGGAGAGGGCGAGGGCGAGAGGGAGGGCGAGAGCGAGGGCGAGGGCGAGAGTGAAAGAACAAGAGAGAGAGAGAGAGAGAGAGAGAGAGAGAGAGAGAGAGAGAGAGCGAGCTAGAGAACGAGAGAGAGAAGAAAGAGAAATACAGAAATGGAGAAACAGATATAAAAGATAAAAACAAACAGAAAAAGAGAGAAAGGGATAGAGGGAGGTGGGGGTAGGGGTGGGTGTACACCGGGAAAGCAAAGAGAGGGAAAGAGAAGAGGAAGAGACACAAGATGCACGAGGGATGAAGTACCTGACCTATATGTGATAAAGAGATCGATATCAAACCATCGATCTTGACAGACTTAAAGTTTGGGAGTCGTTGTGACGTCACGGCTGAATAATAATCGCTTCCCGTTGCAACTTCATCACAGCGCCCCGAGTTCTCAACGTTGCAATGATTTCACGGCGCTGCGCTGGAGCTTGTTATCAGATCACGTGACTTAGGTAAGAGGAGCGGCGTGGATTTAATTACATTCAGTTCGTAATTCATATCTTGTTCGTGATAAGTGAGACGGAAGTATAGCATTACGAAATGTCACGTGACTGGTTTGTTGCTCGTGTATGAGGAAGAAGAGCGTTCGTTATTCATTTCAAGGGGAATTCGAGGCCGTTTTCGGTGATTTTTTTATGGGAGACTTTTTAAAATATCGATGTTTTTTTTGTTTTTTTTATTGTCTCGAGTATGTAGTTCAAAGACTATATAAAAGGCAAATGAATGCTTTTCATAAAGTCATTTTCGGTGATGTTAGTGAAAGTATTTGCAATGGAGTAGTGCACGATTTTCATATGCAGCGACAATTCAAAAAGATGAGATTAATTTGGCAATCCGGAAACAAAATCCACTATGGTTGAAAAGAGGGACTGTCGAAGGGGGAACTGAAGAAAAGATGAAAAAGTATATTAAAATGGGAGAGGATATCATGCGTTTCATGTGCAGATACAGGTCATCGCTGAATGTAATTTGATGATCCTACACACACGCCCAATGCATACATTCATGCACACGTTCATGTGCATACTGTGTACTTACATTCTATATGCACACGTCCATGTACACGAATGCACACGGATGCACAAACACACGCGCACACACACACGCACACACACACACACACACACACACACACACACACACACGCACGCACACGCACACGCACACGCACACGCACACGCACACGCACACGCACATACACACACACACGTCATTTTTACGAGGCCATAAATCCATGTGACTATGATGGGAGCAATTAGTCGCGGCACCACAGGTTGTGTGTATGCGTGTGCTTGTGCGTGTGCGTGCGTGTGTGTGCGTGCGTGCGTGTGTTTGAGAAAAGTATTTATTGTTGTGGCTTTTGTAAAACCTATGACAAAAAAATTAACACTATATTTAGAAGTGTGTGTGTGCGTGTGTGTGCGTGTGATATTGGTGCCTGTGATTGTAGTTTATCACCTGATAACTCGAGTGTTAATCTACGCAGCACATCCTGTTGAAGGAGAGGGGACTGAGGGAGTGTTTGCACAAGTATGTTGGAAGTTTGGCCTCGTCCCCTCAGACGCGCTCGCTCAGACGCGCTGACGCTTTACACACTTGCGCCTTTTTTTAGGGATGCAGCACTAAATTTGATTTTGGATGTACACATGCACGCGAACAGGCACAGGCATAGATTCAGGGACACACGCAGACACACACCCACACACACGCACGCGCACACACGCACACGCTCAGCACACGCACACGCACACGCACACGCACACACACTAACACAAACAAACAAACAAACAAACACACAAATCCACTCAAGACAACACACATTATATTTTAAAACTATTGAAACACAGACAAACAAACATACCAGTACTCATCTATAGATACCCCTCCCCCTCCCCCTTTAAGTGACACATACATTATGGAATACAGATTACAAAACCAGCGTTACAAAAGGCTCTCTCCGAATGCACGAGCGATGTTATTGTGTTATTGTTACCATCGAATGTGGTGATGTCCAGGGCTCTGAACACGTTCCCGACGATGTTTACAAACCCGTCCACTTCGAACGTTGCGCGTCTGGTACATTTCCGCTTCATGTGACACTTTAAGGGTCGTCTGGGCAGCACTTTGCGATCTCGTTATGCAAGGTTGTTCTTTTGTTTTATTCATTTTGATTATTTGTTGTTTCTTTGTTGATCTGTTTGACGGAAGTAAGCACAATCGTATATTGTGATCAGAGTATTGGTTCTCTCGAGGTTTTCCTGTGTGACGTAACATGTTGGGGGTCACGTGGTCTTGGTGAAATAAAAGGAGACGAGGAGGGGAAAGCGGGAGAAGGAGGTGGAGAAGAGGAGAGAAAAGGGAGGTGAAAGGCAGAGAAAGAAAAAAAAATGGAGAGAAAGAGAAGGAAAAAGGAAAGGAGAAAGAAAGAAAGGAGATAAGAAAGGGAGAGAAACAGGTAGAAAGAGGGGGAAGGGGAAAGACTTAGAGAACAGAAAGAAGAGGGACTTATAGAGAAGAAAGAAAGACAATTATAAAGTGAGAAGAGAGGAGATAAAAAGAAAAGGGAAAAGGAAGATTATGCAATGAAGGAATTAAAACGGAGAGGGAGAGGAAGAAGAAGAAGAAAAAGAAAAAGAAAAGTTGCACCTCCCCCTTAGTGTTGATTAATGACGACCGCCGGCACAGTTTACACTTGCATTCGAGACTGTTAAATCTGTTAAGTTCTTCGGTATGCTAACTAGTCTTCTGAAGACACTTTCAACACTTATTATGTTTAAAAGTTGATCCATCTCTCTCCATAACGCAGTCGCATAAAATGCAGAAACGTTTCGCTAAAGAAATATTCCGATATACCAAAATATATGTATGTATATATTTTTTCTCGTGAAGACATATTCTTAAGGAGTAAACTGACTATGTCGAAAAATAGTCAAAATGTTTGTTACAAAGACACTTACAATAGATTGCCTTGTTTAATGCCGATATCTCAGATTAACTTTATGTTGAGTTAAGCATGATACCTGTTTTCGGAGACAATGATACGTACAAAAAAACAAAAACAAAAACAAATACAACATATATAAAAACAAACAACAAACAAACGATATGTAATGTTAAATCGGTTCGCATTCGGCAGTAGTGATAAGTCGAATTGTCTCCATTTGATACGCCGATGAAGAAACACCTCCCTCCTATTTTTGGTCTCGGCTGAAAATAACTATGGTGGGAAGTGCGTCTTTGAAATGTGATTGGGTATTTTCTTGCTAAAGTGACTGTGTTTGGGTAAAGGTCTTTCTCTGTACGTGTATATATTTCTGATCTTTTGATGTATCGCAAATACGTTAGGTTTTCTTAGAAGGTGAGTGTGTGTGTGTGGGTTATGTTTTTTTTTTCTTTCTTTCTTTTTATTATTATTTTTTTTTTCTGATGTATTCTAAGGAAAGACGAAATAACGGGATAGCTTCAGACGTTTTCGTACCGATTAAGGGTCTCTGGTATCACATTATTCTCCGATTTCTTCCGATGGATTTCGAGTGAAGAAAGACGTGAGGATAATTTCAGAGGATCTTTTCTTCTGAAATTTGTTGTATTCGATCCAATTTTTATTTATACATTTTCTCTCCTTCTGGTATATTCCAGTTATGAAGGAAATACCTGAGGTAGATTCAAAGGGCATATTCTTCCAAAGTGATTGTATCCAGCTAATGGCCTCGGCTGACTTTTTCTCTTCGTCTAATGTATTCCAACGTTAAAGACCTCCCTAAAATTAAAAAAAACAATGAGCATCTTCAAACGTAATTTTTTTTTTCTCGATTCTGACTGGAACAAAGAAACTCCATGTCACGAAGACGACCACGAAGGTTCTAGTGGATTTCAGCAAAGACGAAAACTACAGTGGGT
>BOPN01000218.1:362425-369925 GCA_017312705.2 Penaeus japonicus
AACACATTCGGCCAATTTGCATATGCGATCATCATTCCGACTCCTCCCTCACCTCTTCTCCTTTCCTTCCACTCCCCGTCTCCCTTCCTTTCTTACCAATCCTTTCCCTTGGTTTCCTCTTCTCTTCCTCACTACTCCTCCCTCTTACCTCCCTGTCTTTCTTTTCCCTTTCCTTCCCTTCCCTTTCTTTCCATTCCCTTTCCTTCGCTTCCCATCCCCTTTTTCTCTCTCCTTCCTCTTCCCCTCTCCCTCCCCTCCCCGTTCTGATCCCCCTCTCCTTCCCCTCCCCGTTTTAATCCCCCCCTCTCCCACTCCCCCCCCTCTGCCATTTGGCCTTGAGACAAGAACACACGTAAATACCCTACTCCAAGGCCTAACAATGCTTCATTAGTTGCTTCACTGAGCTTGTGTGTCATCACCTCTTCTCCGTTCCATCTCCCTCTCCCCTCGCCTCCTCCTCATCCCCCTCATCCCCTTCCCTCGCCTCGCCCACCTCATCCCCTTCCCTCGCCTCCCCCTCATCCCCTTCCCTCGCCTCGCCCACCTCATCCCCTTCCCTCGCCTCCTCCTCATCCCCTTCCTCTCCCCTCGCTACCTTTACACCCTCTTTCCCTTCCCTCGCCTCCCCCTCATCCCCTTCCCTCGCCTCGCCCACCTCATCCCCTTCCTCTCCCCTCGCTACCTTTACACCCTCTTTCCCTTCCCTCGCCTCCTCTACATCCTCTTTCTCCTCCACTTCGGGTTCTCTCCATTAACTTCCCTTCCCCTCACCTCCTCCCCACCGTTTTTTCTCCTCCCTAAACCCCTTCCCTTCCCCTTCCCACTCCTCTACCAACTTCCCTCTGCTTGTCTCCTCCCCACACCTCCTATTCAACTCCCTTCCCCTCCCCACACTTACCCAATCCCCTTTCCCTCCCCACGTTTCCTCCTCAACCTCCCTCTCCTCCCCTTACCTCTGTCTCCACCTATTTACCCCCCCCCCTTCGACCCCACCCTCGACGACAAAGGTATGGCACAGCGTCATGAAAAATTTCACGTCCGCTATTTTGTGCATGTGTGTTTGTATGTTCGTATGTGGACGTGTCGATGTGTGTGGATACGTGTTCGCTTTTTTCCAAAGATGACGAAACGAATGACATACAATCCAGTTTTTCAGCACAAGACAGTACTGTGCAATGAGTTCACTGCCCCCAGGAAGGGGTACCACCCCTTCTCCCTCCCTCCCTCCCTCCCTCCCTTCATATCCCCCTTCTCCTCCCATCTACCCCTTCCCCCTCCCACCCCTTCATCTCCCTCCCTCCCCCTCAAATTCCCCCTTCCCCTCCCCCTTCCCCTCCCCCCTCCCTCCCTTCATATCCCCCTTCTCCTCCCATCTACCCCTTCCCCCTCCCACCCCTTCATCTCCCTCCCTCCCCCTCAAATTCCCCCTTCCCCTCCCCCTTCCCCTCCCCCCTCCCTCCCTTCATATCCCCCTTCTCCTCCCATCTACCCCTTCCCCCTCCCACCCCTTCATCTCCCTCCCTCCCCCTCAAATTCCCCCTTCCCCTCCCCCCTCCATCTCCCCCTCCTCCCTCCATCTCCCCCTTCCCCCTCCACCCATTCCCCTCATTTTGAGGTTGGTGATAATGTCACACTCGCCACTTTCTCCTTCATATTCCTCGCTCTCACACTCACGTAGCCACGCTGGCTCCTCCCCCGCCCCATCTTCTTGCCCTTCTGTTCGCTCTTGTTCCCGTCTTCTTATTCTAAATATTTACCCTCCTACCATATTTCTCTCTCTCTCTCTCTCTCTCTCTCTCTCTCTCTCTCTCTCTCTCTCTCTCTCTCTCTCTCTCTCTCTCTCTCTCTCTCTCTCTCTCTCTCGCTCTTTCTTCATTTCTTTTTTTCTTTCTTTCTCACGCTCATACATAAAAGGGGTCATGGTGATAACACGTCCCTTTGTGGAAAAAAGTCATCGCGATATTTCACCTCCGAATTAATTAACTTCATTTGTATAGAAGCTTCTAATAAACAGCTGGATATCCCTTTCATATTTCAAACGGTGAATACGAGTCCCAGTAATATGATAGTGGATCTACAGACCTCGGTTCAGTATGTAGGAGGAAGGGATTGGAAAGAGTAAACTGAGTGGGGAGTGAGTCACGAGTGTTTGTATCACTGTATTGTATAATTAATGCTCACCTCTTCCCATACTGATATATGCCTTCCACTGATTTCCCCTTTGCTCTGGGCATACGTATTTGCATATTCAATAGTGACACCCACAGACATGTGTATGCTCACGCACCCTTTCACCTAAACGCTATTAACTCACAGGCACGCACCCACTCACCCATCACACGCGCGCGCGCCTTCAACACGTGCACAGACACAGGTACACAGACACATACACAAAGAGCAAGAGAAAAGAAATAAATAAACTCCTCCTCTTACTTGTGTGTCACAGCCCCCAACCTTGAACTAGAGGGAAATAGAGAGATCACTTTCAATGAAAACGAAGGATTTGGAATCCGAGGAAATGGCGGCCACGTGGCAGTGCTCGCGGGTATAAAAGGGGGGGGGGAGGCGATTCGTCCAGTGTCCTCAGAACAATCAAGCAATTCGGGAGGGCCGTCGCGGGAGATAGGCTGGAAGGAAAGGTTGTTCCGAGTGAGTGGAGATGGGTGGGCGGGGGGAAGGGGGAAAGGGGGAGGGAAGGGGAGAGGGATGGGAGGGAAGGGGGAGGAAGAAGAGATGGGGTAGGGATTAGGGAGGAGACGGAAAAGGGAAGGGGATGAAACTAGGGATCGTTCCGAGTAAGAGGAGAGAGATGGAGGAGGAGGAAGAAGAAGAGGAGGAGGTAGAGGTGGTGGTGGAAGTGGAATTGAAGGTGGAAGGTAGTGGTGGTGGTGGTTCTTGTGGAAGAGGTGGTGGAGGAAGCGGACGAAGAGGAAAAGGAGGAGTTGGAAGTGGAGATGATAACTGAAACACTGAGAGAGAAAGAGAAACAGAAAACAGAGAGGGAAGAAACAGCGAAAAAGAAAAAGAGAGATAGAGACTGATCAGCCGCCGATCTCGACAAGGCCCGAGAGATCTGTCATTCCCTCATTCAGAACTTTCGAAGACCTAATGGCTTTCCACCAGGCTTCCCACATCCGCATTTTTTTTCTCTCTCTTTTCGTAAATCCTCGTGCCTCCAATTTTGTCGAAGAATAGACCGTGTGGCTAAAAAAAAAAAAAAAAAAAAGGATACGAATAAAATCCGCCGTTGTTGAGAATAGTAATATATATATATATATATATATATATATATATATATATATATATATATATATATATATATATATATATATATATATATATATATGTATATATACATATATATATATATATATATATATTTATATATATATATATATATATATATATATATATTAGCTTGACATCGCTGACTATAAAACAAATCTGTTTATTAACGAGCTCGAATCCTGACGCGTCACCGACTAAATTAGAACGCGAGATACCAAGAACATCAATCAACATCAATCTCAGAGCGATAGTTAAAGGGAGTTCTGGCAAATAGGAAAGGGATATCCAGATGCTGTTTATTAGAGGCTTCTATACAAATGGAATGAATTAATTCGGAGGTGAAAGAGCGCGATGGCTTCACGTTTCACAAAGGGGCGTATGATCATCGTGAGGGTGAAAAGTGATTGAGTTCTTTGGTTTTTGTTTCTTGTTTTGTAGAATGGTTGGATATTTTAGGGGTCTTATGTGTTGTTTCTGTTAAGAAAAGTGAAAAGCAAAAGTGCATTGCTAATTCGTACTTCTAAATTAAACAAATTTTATTTTACATTTGATTAAATGATAAGCGAATCATGAATCATGAGACACGTCATGTTATCTCTTCCATCGCTGATAAGGCAAAAGGGAGAAGATCCCGACAATGACACTCGTGTTAGACGGCATAGAAGCTATACTTAAGAGCTCTACGAAAACCACTATGTTTCTCCGGCTCAGGAAGGGCTGCCACCTCGGAGAAACATATTCCCTTTCGTGTACATCCTATTCATATCTCCTATACTACGAGGTATCCATAGGAGATATACGAATGCCCATATGTGTTCTCCTATTATATACCTCCTATAAAAGGTCAACAAGAAAGGCATAGCGAAACAAGGTCGATAAAATAAAGCAAAGTTAACCATTTCCCGACGAGCACGACAGTCTCCCAATGGAGGAAGTTGCGAAGTTACGTATGTGTAGGCACGTCCACTCACATAGATTGCAAGTCCCTTTTATGTGAGACTTCGTTAGGTGAGGTTCTGGCGAAAGGGGGTTGCGCTTATCCGCGGTGGCTTTATCTGCTTCATGGGAAACTAATAGGAAGTTATGTCTCTAGATAGGTCGTTGGGCTGGATTTGTAAGTGTGTGTGTGTGTGAGGGAGAGGAAGAGGGAGAGAAAAAGGTAGGGAGAGTAAGAGGGAAGCAGAGAGAGGAAGAGGGAGAGGGAGAGGGAGAGGAAGAGGAAAAAGAAAACGAAAAGAGATAGGGAGAGGAAGAAGAAGAGGGAAAGGAAGAATGAGAGTGTGTGTGTGAGAGAGAGAGAGAGAGAGAGAGAGAGAGAGAGAGAGAGAGAGAGAGAGAGAGAGAGAGAGAGAGGGAGAGAGCAAGAGGGAGAGAGAGAGAGAGGGAGAGAGAGAGGGGGGGAGAGATAGAGAAGGAGAGAGAGAGGGAGAGAGAAAGAGAGAGGGAGAAATAGAGAGAATAAGATGGTAAGAAAAGAGAACATTAGGTGATGAATTTGACAAAAGAAATGGAATAATTGCGTCTGTTGCAGTCCGCTTCAATCCTTGCGCCATTCCCCCATCCCCTTCACCCTCCCCCCTCCCCCTCCCCCCACACGCTCTGCATCTCCCCGGGCAATAGCGACCGCAGATTGGATTGACATATGATTGAGGGTTGTGTTGGGGTGGGGTGGGGGTGGGGTGGGGGTGGGGGCTGGGTCACTCGTCGGCGGACAGGGGGTAGGGGAGTAGGGGGAGTGGGGTGTAATGCATATCAGAAGACAGCGGTGGAGGAGGAGGTGAAATAGGTGAAGAAGAAGAAGAACGAGAAGGGAGATGAGAGACTGAGGGAGTGAACAGTATTCAAGAATGCGAGAAGTGATTCAGAAGTGAAAAGAGGAAGAGGTGAAATAGGTGAAGAAGAAGAAGGGGAAGGGAGATGAGATGAGAGACAGAGGAAGTGAACAGTATACGGGAATGCGAGAAGTGATTCAGAAATGAAAAGACCAAGTGATAAGGGCACGAGCAGTGGTAAGAAGTGAGAAGACAAAAACCTACTATAAGCACAATTTCTGTGTTATGGCAAAAAAAAAAAAAAAAAAAAAAAAAAAAAAAGATAAAATAAGAAATAAAAAAATTTATAAAAAACAATTATTATGGATAATTATAACAAGTATTATGGCAGTAAAATCGTCACACCAATCAGAAATATAATAACAAAATGCATTTCATAATATAAACTCAAAATCATTTAAACTAATAGTAGACATAGATATAGAGACGAGAGATAATTGGATTGAAGGGAGGTCAAGAGATAAAGATGAAGGGCGTCTTCGTCGAATGAAGTCTCTCTCTTCCTCCTTTCTTGCAGCGCCTTGGATGCCCTGGAGTGGCGTGTCGGATTTACACTCACTTCGTGTCGTTTCGCGTGCTTAATTTGCCCAGTGCTGTGGAGATCAAAAACACAGCGAGGCAAATGAAAGGGCACGTGTGAGCATACGCATATGGACGTGCACGCGCATGTAAACCATCCTTTAACACACGCATACTCACACTCACTTTCATTTTCATTCTCTCTCTCTCTCTCTTCTCTCTCTCTCTCTCTCTCTCTCTCTCTCTCTCTCTTTCTCTCTCTCTCTCTCTCTCTCTCTCTCTCTCTCTCTCTCTCTCTTTCTCTTTCTCTCTTTCTCTTTCTCTTTCTCTTTCTCTCTCTCTCTCTCTCTCTCTCTCTCTCTCTCTCTCTCTCTTCTCTCTCTCTCTTCTCTCTCTCTCTCTCTCTCTCTCTCTCTCTCTCTCTCTCTCTCTCTCTCTCTCTCTCTCTCTCTCTCTCTCTCTCTCTCTCTCTCTCTCTCTCTCTCTCTCTCTCTCTCTCTCTCTCTCTCTCTCTCTCTCTCTCTCGTTCCCTCACTCACTCGCTCATCCAACATGTCTGGCCCACGTAATTGCAGCTTCCACACAAGCAACAGGTCGGTGCAATCACAGTGACCTTGTCTTGCATCGCTCGACCTTCTCCTTACTTGGTTGTTTCGTCTCCTGGTCGATTGTGTTTTGCAACCTGTACGTGTCTCGAGTGTTGCATTGAAAGAAAATATAGAAATTTATTGTGAAGAAATAGATAGATAGTGTGTGTTTGCTCACATTTGCACGCACACACGCACGCACGCACACGCACGTACACACGCACGCACACACACGCACGCACACACACACACGGGGGGGGAGTAGGAGGGAAGGGTGGTGGGTGGAAAGGAGGGGAAAAGGGGGGTGGAAGGGTGGGTGGAGAGGTGGGGAAAGTAGGTGGATGAGGTTTGGAAAAGGTGTGGAGATGAGGGATTCTTAAAGGAAGGAATGTAACGAGAGGAGGGAGGAAGGGGGAAGGGGGATGGGAGGACGATAGGGTAAAATGGGGGGATAAAGAGGAAGGGAGGAGAAATGTGGGTGGAAGGGTGGATAGAGAGGTGGGGAAAGTAGGTGGATGAGGTTTGGGAAGGGGAGTGGAGATGAGGAAAGGGAAACGGGGCTGAGGAATGTGAAGAAGAGGCAAGGGTTTGGGGAAGGTGGGGGGAAAAGGGAACTTTAAGGGGAGAAAGGGATGTTGAAAAGGGGATTAAAGGGACTTCGAGAAAGGGAAAGGGGAAAGGGATTAGGGAGAGAGTTGAGGGGACTTAGGGAAAGGGGGATTACAGGGTCATCTAGACCTGTGTCTCTCAACCAGAGGTCCGGGGAATTCAACATACAGCTGTTAATCCTATCATGGCTCTTTTTTTTGATAATGTTGCATTCTTAAAAGTGAAGATTAATTGATTTTCCATTTCGTAAAAATGCACGGATTTTTATTTATTTATTCATTTTTGTATCATGCTTGTACAAATGAAACAGTCTGATTATAAACGCCACTTCCTGTGAAAATTGAAAACCATCTATTAACCATCCTTCCATACAAAAGCTTGGAAGGTTGAGAAACACTGATCCAAACAGAGGGAAAAAGGTATCTTTAATTGAAGATATAGTATCAGTGATGCAACTGCTGTGCGGAAAAGATATTACTGAGAAATGATATTTGTTGCTTCGTGAGGAAGTAAATACAAACACATGCAGGCAAGCACGCACGCACGAACGGACACACAAACACACACACAGACGCATATGTATATGTATATATATACACAACTATATATGTATATATATATATATATATATATATTACATATATATGTATATATATATATATATA
>BOPN01000218.1:372425-389925 GCA_017312705.2 Penaeus japonicus
GAACATGGTTAAAGGTAATTAACCTTGATTGAAGGTCTAAAGCCAGAGTGATAGAAAGGCTTACATACATCTCTGAGTCAGAGAGGTGAAGTGGGGGGGGGGGCGCTCAGGAGAGGAGGGAGAGGCAGCACATTAACATATACTTAAAAATTTTACCTGAAAATCTGTAAACGATATAGATTTCCTTCGATTTATCTTTGGAATGCTGTTATGTCTTTCATAAACATAAGCAGTATATACAAATTCTCAAGACAGTCGAGTTGAGATATTCTGATGAATCGAGTCCAAGATAACAAAAATTCACAAATGAGTGTGCATGGCATCAGCTGAGTCTTACACGTTGAACCCTCCGTGCATGACTCATCTCGCGTCGGTATCCATGACCATAATAGTTAGCTGGAGATAGCCATGACTCTGATGACGAGTGTGCAAATGAGCATCATGGCAGTGGGGATAGTCAGAGTCGGTCACGAACAGGACAAATACCAGCTGACCGCTAGTAATGGACCTCCTCCATCAGCTCTCATTGAGCATAACGTCCCGCGGATGTAAATGAAGCTGAGAAAGCCCTCAGGCACAGCGGGACATACGCCCTCGCATGACTGCTGTGGTTGTATCCCGCTGCGGCTAATGCCTGTGTGTGTTTATGCGATGCCGCCACACCGTGTTCAAGCTCTTGTTTGTTTATGCTGGAGGAAGCGAGTTGGCACACTACCGCTGCCTCTCGGATGCGGTGCAGTGACTGACTGACTGGCTGACTGGCTGACTGGCTGACTGGCTGGCTGACTGTGTATATGTGCAGTTGTGATCCACGACCTAGATGTACGTGATCGGAATGGCATTACGTAACATCAAAGCCATCTGATGTCTGTCAATGGGAGAGAAATATGTGAACTTTTAATGTGCTGTACTGAATGGCAAAACACCCTAAAAAGAAAAAAAATACATAGAATAACTTTTACATTTAATAGGCATTTCTATCACGTTGCATTCCTTTCAATGCAACGGAAACGAACCACATCCAGACAGAGTACGTGACTTCACCTGATCAAGGTCAGGTGTGTTGCTGAAGTTAGCGAAATTCGCAAGACTGTGGCGTAACGTACCTGGACGACCCGACCCCGCGTGGGAGGCAACAAGCAGGCTAACCCCGGCGGAAGGTAGAAACAGCCAAGGGGCGGGGCGCAGTTTTTCCAGATCGAGAGTGGAAGCTCGGTGATTGGCTGTCGGTTCGTCCGTCGCCCAATCGGAGATCGGGATGTGCCTCCATCAAGCAGTGCAAACGGTGGGGGTTAGGATGGGAGGGCGTGGCGGGGTCATCATTGCAGACACACGAGCTGGGCGAAGCAGGGGAGGGGGAGAAGGGAAGGAGAAGGAGAGGGAGGGAAGTGGAGGGAAGGGGTGCTGGAGGGAAATGGAGGGAAGTGGAAAGGTAGAAAAGTGAGGGAAAAGAAGGACGTGAGGGAGAGAGAGGGATGGAAGTGGAGGGAAGCTGGTCGAGGGAAATGAGAGGCGATAGGAGGGTGAAGGAAAAAAGGGATGGGAATGAGATGAAACAGAGGATGAAGGGAAGGGGAGAGGAGATAGGAAAGAGAGTGAAGAAGGAAAAAAGTAGAGTGGAGGATGGCGATGGTGAAGGGAAGGGGAAGGAAGGGGAAAATGGAGGAAGGGGGAAGGGATTAAAAGCAGAAAGGAAGAGGGAGGGGGAGAGGGGGGTAGAGGAGGGTCGGGGTAATGGAAGGGAAGAGAGAAGAAAAGAGGGAGGAATGTGGGTCGTGCACGCCGATCGTGTCCGATGCTTGTTTGGTACGTACAGTATACAAGGCTTCGTGCTTCGTACACTGGCATAAGGTTGTTGCAGCTTCTTCCCACGTGACTTGTCTATTTATAACTTGGAATAAAATTTTACGGCAAAATCTGGTAATTTTTGTGCCTCATGAAATGCCGACATAGAGGAATCGCAGCTGCTTATGTGGAAGAAGCTTCGATGGAGAAGCGAGTCTAGTACTACATCATGCTCAACTTTGTACGACCTCCTCAAAGGGATCACGAGGAGTAACTCGCAGGCTCGAATTCGAACCCCACAGGACACGTTCGTAAGACGCATGGACATCTGACTGAACTCGCGCTTCACTCATAAATTCTCTCCTTACTGAGTCATTCTTGACTCGCCTCGCTCAACCTTCTCTCTCTCCTCCTCTTGTCTCTCATCTCGCTCATCTCTCACTTCTCATTTCACTCGCCTCTTAGTTCCCCCCTCTCCCCCTTCAATTCTTACATCCCTTTTCTCTCACTCCTCACCCCCCCCCCCCTCATCTCTCTCTCCTCACGCCTTTCCCATTCCTTTCCTCACTCCCCACCTCTCCCAAACTAGACTCTCTCTGTCCTCTCTTTCTTCTCTTTCCTCTAACCTCTCTCCCCTCTCAACACTCTCCTTTCTCGCCTTGCCCTCTGTTCTCACTTCTCTCACTTTTCATTTGTACCCCTTTTTTTCTCTCTCACCTCTCTCCTCTTCCATCTCACCTCTCTCGCCTTCTCTCCTCTTTCGGCACTCTTCCCTCTCAGCCCTCTAATCTCTTCCACACATTTCCTCTTCCCTCTCACCCCTCTCTTCACTCTCACCAGTCTTTCCTCTCAATCCTCTTTTCTCTCTCCCCTCTCTCCTCTCGCCTCTCTCCCCTCTCTCCTCTTTCGCCACTCTTCCCTCTTGGCTCTCTAATCTCTCTCCCACCTCTCATCTTCCCTCTCCCCCCTCACACCTGCTCGGCGTCCAGCTTTCTCTTCCCTCTCACCATCCTTCCCACTCACCCCTTCCGTCCCTCACACCTGCTCGACGTCCAGACTCCATGACTTTTAGGAGTCACGCTCATTCGTAATCACATCCATGGCCGGGCTCGTGTATTCGTTTTTTATGGTTGCATGTCCACACGAAGATAAAACAAAATGATTGAGAAAATAAATGAGATAAATACAGGTAAGGAACGAGGATGAAGAAGTGAATAAGAATTGTCAAAAGAGAAGATATTTCTAGAATGAGGGAAAACGAAGATGAAAATAAATATGAAAAAGCAAACGCAGCATCGGCTACTGACCTTGACAACGTCAGTAAACCCCGACTTGACTATTTGTATGCAGGTGGGCAGCTGTGCATCTGCACGTGCGTATGCCTGCGATTAATTTAGTGTGTACGTGTGTGTGAATGAATGAGTAAGTCAATGAATGAGTGAGACAGTTGGAGAGAAGGAGAGGATTGTGGGGAAATGAGGGTGAAAGAAAGAAAGAAAAATAGGGATATAGATAAGTAAATAGAGGGGGTGAAGTGGCTCCCTTTCTTTTTTTTATTTCCATCCAAGGTACCAAGATAATGCGAGCATAGTACGTTTTCCCCTCATTACGCCAGACGCGCTCCCACCCTCCAGACTCAGAAATTAGTGAACTTCGCAATGATTTTGTTGTCAATAAAACCTTCAGATTGAATTGCTGCTTAGGGAGAGAGGGAGCAAGAGAAGAGGCAAAGGGGAGACAAAATAGGAAGGGGTGACACTGGAGACGAAGGGGGAGAAGGGAGAGGAGAAAGGAGTGAGGGGAGTGATGACAGGGGAGAGAAAAGAACTGAGGCAAGAGAAGAGGGAGAATAGCAACAGAGAAGAGGGACGGGGAGAGAGGAATGGAGAGGGGGAGAGGGAGAGCGGAAGGGTGACACGGGACCGGTAACAAGGTAGAGGAAAGAGATGAAGCGAGAGAAGAGAGAGAGAGAGAGAGAGAGAGAGGATGGCGACAGGGGAGAGGGGAGAGCAGTGTCAGCCGAGCACTCTGGTCAGGTTTGGTCCCATTAAGGCTTAATAACAAACTGATTGGAGGAAGGTCTGCAGCGCAATCATGAAGAGTGACAATCTATAGGGACGTGAAAGGGTGCAGATGTTTTTAAAGAAGAAATGAAATAAAACAGAATAAAAAAGATGGAAAAATAATCAAATGAAATAGAATAAAATGAAACAGTTCTAAGGTTAAATACAAAGAAGAGATGAAGACGACCCAGGTGTCTCGAGAAGGACGAGTAACAAGCCAAAGGGAGCAAGTTGCCTATTAAAGAGAAGAAATATGCCTTAAGAGAAAGGAACGTTCTGCTACGGTCCTTGTATGCCGACGATTTGACACGTGTCCTTGTATGCCGACGATCTGACACGTGTCCTTATATGCCGACGATCTGACACGTGTCCATACATGCCGACGATCTGACACGTGTCCTTATATGCCGACGATCTGACACGTGTCCTTGTATGCCGACGATCTGACACGTGTCCATATATGCCGACGATCTGACACGTGTCCATATATGCCGACGATCTGACACGTGTCCATATATGCCGACGATCTGACACGTGTCCATATATGCCGACGATCTGACACGTGTCAACAAATATAAACATAGACGAAAAAACATTTACTTCATCACGAAGGGAAGTAAGAATGAGATAAATATATATAGATAGAAAGACCCTAACAGTACACGTGGAGGTCGTGCAAGTGGCCGGGGTCAGCTGGGGCCGAGTAGGGGGGAGAGGGGACAGGAAGGTGGGAGGGGGGAGGTAAGACATGGCATGGGGGCAAGGGAAGGGGAGGAGTGGGTAGGCATGGCGTGGGGGCAAGGGAGAGGGGGGCAGTGGGTAGGCATGGCGTGGGGGCAAGGGAAGAGGGGAGGGGAGTGGGTATGCATGGCGTGGGGGTAGGGGAGGACTCGGAGCTGACTTTGCATACTAAATCCTGGGTGATATCACCGGTCGAGCGAATGAGCGCTGATTGGTATGGCTGTTGTGAAGGAAAGAATGTATAGGAGGGAGGAGGAGGATAATGAGGCAATGTGAGATCATGTGAAGGATGATGACATAGACGGTGAGCGATTGGCTGTTAGCTCCGGAGTCCCGTCCCTTTTGGGGTTGGCTGAACCTCGAATAACCCTTTTCTGCGAGAGAGTGATAGAGCGAGAGCGCGAGAGAGCCATAGAGTGAGAGCGCGAGAGAGCGAGAATGCGATAATGCAAGAGAGCGAGAGGGAGGGAGCGAGAGGGAGCGAGCGAAAGAGAGAGAGAGAAAGAGAGAAAGAGAGAAAGAGAGAAAGAGAGAGAGAGAGAGAGAGAGAGAGAGAGAGAGAGAGAGAGAGAGAGAGAGAGAGAGAGAGAGAGAGAGAGAGAGAGAGAGAGAGAGAATGAAAGAGAGCGAGAGAGAGAGCAAGAGAGCCAGAGTGAGAGAGAATGAAAGAGAGAGAGAGAGAGAGAGAGAGAGAGAGAGAGAGAGAGAGAGAGAGAGAGAGAGAGAGAGAGAGAGAGAGAGAGAGAGAGAGAGAGAGAGAGACAGGGAGAGAGTGAGTCGCTTGAGAGAAAAAAAAACAACACATTACCGGGATAATACGTTTCTTCATCGGTCTTGCTGTGTTTTCCGAGTGTGGGGTTCAGGAACTATTGTTTACGGTGTGACGATGGCAAGATATATTCCACGCTCTCCTGGGCTGAACGATAGACTCTCTCTCTTACGGTAATGAGATAATTATTTTGCTACAGGGGCTGGGTCAGAGGATGTTATTCTGCCGTGAAGGGCGACGTATGACTCACACAACACCCCATATAAAGATAATTTTATTACCCGCCATTACCCGAAAACAAGATAATCACTGTACGACATCGTTTCTCTACTTATCGAAATAGTTTACATTCAACACATTATTGGCTTACTTTAGACTATAGGGATATTTATTCATGTAAACTTCACACATGTCGATTACAGTTCAGAACCCTTTACCAGAAGACCTACTTCACTGGCCTCAATGACGTTTCATTTTCCAATATGTTGAATATGATCTAATAGTGTACAGTCTAGCACACAACACCGCTCTGTCCTTTCAGTGGTGTGATAGCTGTTGGTGATGGAATGCCAGCTGGCAAGGGTCACGTCCTTGTGGCAAACACTCCTCCCAAGTGGCTTACATTGGCCACACAAAGAATATATCCTCTCGACGAAGGGACGCCGGAGTTATGAATGCACCACACCGTGCCTTATTTGGTTACCGTGTTGTATCCTGTCCTTCATTTGTCCTCTGTGATGGGAGATGGGGGTGAGGTGGGGGGGGGGGGGGGTATCCATGGATTGAGGATTCTCTTTCACTAAGATTCTTATCCAATTATTTTAATCACTATCTCAGCCGTCGTTACGACTTTATCACTAGAGGTCGGATACAGGACGGGAAATTTGACCTTGGTAGGGTGTGGTCTAGGGTGTGTCCCAATCACCCTATCAAGGGAGATAGATGGATTCGCGGACAGGGTTACGACCTACTCAGAAAGAAAACGATATCGAAAGAAAACGATATATATTTTCCCCCCTTTTTTTAGGGAACGACGGGAGAGATAATTGGAAATCTCGCGGAGAAATGATGCACGATAATTACGCCGATGATCTTGATTAACCCGCGGTGTCTCATGAAAGCCGATGAAGCGAGAAAAGCAGATTTCAAAGTTTGGGAAGGATGCTGAAGATAGTAATATATAAGGGATAAAGTCGTACTCGAAAGCAGAAGGCGACCTCTGTCTACCTCTGTTTCCGAGGGACTTTGAGCAAAGGGGAACCACTCGATGTTCCCCTGCCCCTATGTTATAAGTTAAGATATCTCAGGATTGGATAGCCTAAGATAGTTTAGTTTAGGTTTTACCTTGGGATTAGATAGTTTAGGTTAGTTTAGGATGGATGGCTTTGTTTAGGTTAGCTGAGGATAGGATAGGCCAAGATAGTTAAATTTAGGTTAGCTTGCGCTAGGCTTGTCCAGAATAGTCTAATTTAGCTCAGGATAGGATAGGATAGGTGACTGGGAACACAGGGACAAAGGAGCACAGAGACGTCCTCTGACACCCGAAGGAGACGTAGGAGCACAAGTAACTCGTTTGTCACCCGCTTTGTCTACGATATCGGCGCCCGACCTTCATCTCCTCCTTCATCCCATCCCATTCTCATTCTCACTTGCGTGTGATCTTGCCAATTGTTTTATTTTCTTTTACGTTGTTTTCTTATCCTATAAAGGTTCAGTGGGTCTTTGTAGTTTCTTCATTCTTATTTTCTATTGTTTTGACTCATTTCCTTTGAAGGTCTGTATCGTCGTTCAATTCTTTGCGTTTCTTTTTTATGTATGCTTTGTTGTCACAAACAAAAGGTATTAAGTTCCGACTTCTTTTCCGTCGCCAAATATTGACATTTGTGAGAAAAAAATCTTCGGAATCGTTTTAAAAATCTCTACGTGACCTTCCTTCCTATCCGAAGCTTCTGTCCCTCTTTCATTTTCCAAGCTGAGGATCCTCTTCGGAAGGATATTATGTCCCAGCTCTCTCTTCTCCTTACATAAAATCGTCACTTAACGTCGACGACAAAGTTAGTGAAATAAAGAAATAAATTGAATTATAAGCTTCATCATCCTGTGATGTATAATTTTCTCATCCGAAATTGAGTTTGTTAACATAATGTGGAGTGATCCCTCCATATTGATTTTGAAGGAAGCTCGTTAATACCTGACACTGTTACTTAATGCTGCCATAGACTCAGAGGGTATATATATATTGTTAAATATATGCAATGGAGATGCTGTGAAAATTCGAAGTCCTGTTCTGATTTGGGTTTCATTTCCATGAATCTGAAGAACAAAAAGTAATACTGTTTATATTTTTTTATGAAAATCGTGGTCTTCGACACAAATCACTTTATATTATGTAATGTACGTGTATTCATTCATGTTATTAGAACACCCTCATTCCTACTCTTGAAGACCTCAGAAGAGAACCTTCTAGAACAACCTTAAATAACATTTTTTTTTTTTTTTTTTATCTATCTGCTTTGTGAAAATTCTTCTATATATAATCTCTTTTGCATCTTCAGCAATATGTTTGTGGCTTATGAACCAATTAGATTTTTTATTTTTTTTACTGGGAGGTTCCATGACTTCCTAAGGCATTGTTTAACATTTTGGTTCTTTGATGGTTCAATTTGTCTCGAACATTCAGTCGAGTTATTTTGTATTCTTTTCGAATCTCTTTATCTTTTCGGAGTCCATGATGGGAGGCATATTTTGCGGTTTCTTTGTATAATGTATTTTTTAGGTTTTAGATAATTATATTTTTACGTAATTAGTAACTAGTCAAATAATAATATTAACTTGTTGAAACGAGTTTGATTCTCCCTTCTGGCTGGGGTACGCTCATACACAGCATAGACTCTTGTATTGTTTCGAATCGACATAGGCCTTTCTGAAATTTTCTTTTCTTTTTTGGGATTAAATGATGGGAAGGATTGATGTAATAACGCAGCTCTTTATAATGTCTATTGTAATCTTTTACAATCCATGGGTGGTATAGCATGGGACAGGCGGAGTTAACTACAGTAGTTACTACAAGTAGGTTCTCGGTAGATCTAGAAAAAAAGGGAAGTTTCAGCTTTATTCAATGTTGTTCAGCACATACTTTAATGTCATTAATTTCATGATTGCCGTAAGTTTCTGTGTCCGGGAATCTCTCCACCCCCCCCCTCTCTCTCTTTCTCTCCCCCTCCCCCCACTCTCTCTCTCTCTTTCCCTCCCTCTCCCTCCCCCCCATTCTCTCTGTCTTTCTCACTCTTTCTCGCTTTAGCCAATCACTTCAGACTTCAGAAGCTCCTCCTCGGCTCAGTGACATACGCCGACTTCCGTATCTCAAGGGGCTTACGGTATAAGAGGGGGGGGAGGGGTTAACCTTTCCCTTCGCTGTTAAAGTGACATTTCTCTCTCTCTTTTTCGCTTGCTTTTGCCGTTTCTCTCTCTGTCACTCTTTCTCTCCCTCTCCCTTATTCCCCGACAAAAGAAAAACAACTGATTCCACAGTATTATGTGGGATATTAATCGACTAATATGTCTCTAATAACATTTGAGGTAAGAGTGAAACATCTGAAAGTCATCAGTGGAAGTATGTAAAGAATGAAAGAGGAGTCATATTTTCCCCTCGACGCTGCAACGTGAGGCATGGGTGGAGCAGGTGCAGCGGCTTGCAATCATTCGCGCTGCGAGGCTTTCGGAATGAAGTTAAAAAAGTTATAAAGTCATAATGCTACAAAGTTAACGTCACTTATCCAAAACCTTCGAAGCGAATCTTAAAAAACACGCAGAAGACCCAAAGACAGATACGTGAAATAATATTGATATATGAATATATATATATATATATATATATATATATATATATATATATATATATATGTATATATATATGTATATATATGTACATTAAAAAGGAAAAATAAAGAAAGATATCCTGCAATCTTTTCCTGGTTCCCCGTATTTACGACGAAAGGGAAATTTACCGAGAAGAGTATCAAGCTGTCAATCTAAATTATGCCTTGGTTAGTATATAGTACCTCTAAGAAACTACAAATGTAACTGAAAAAAGTAACTTGTTCCCTTGCTTCTCTGTAAGAAATAAATGTAGTCTAGGGTCTCTGTAGCCGAGTACGACGTAAAGGTAGCCAGTTCCCATGTAGTCTTGAGTTCTAGTAGCCGAGTAGGACTTAGAGGCAGCCAGCTCCCCTGCAGTCTAAAAATAGTCTCTTAGCCTGTGTTCGGCAATCCTGAGCTCCTCCTCCGATAAGACGCGCCAGAGCAACTTCAACACCAGCTGCAACATCTACACCACAGTTCAAACATGACTCAACAACACCAGTGAAAGAAAATGGATTCGCTGCATGCATGATGAGAAGATAGAACAGCAATGGGAGATTTTCTGAATCATGTCGTTTCCTTTCACGCGTCTCTCTTGCCTCCTCTCCTCGCTCTCCATCCTTTCTCCTGTCTCCCTTCTCTCCTCTCGCTTGTCTTCTCTCTTTGCTCTCCATCCTATCTCCTGTCTCTCTTTGCCCTCTATCCTATCTCCTGTCTCCCTTTTCTAGTCTCTCTTCCATCCTCTTAACTTTCTTCCCTTCCCCTTTTTCTTTATTTTCGCTTCTTTATTCATGTCTTTCGTAGCTCTTCTCTCTTATTCTACTTCCCTTTCCTCTTCTTTCCCTCCCTCCCTCTCTCTCTCTCTCTCTCTCTCTCTCTCTCTCTCTCTCTCTCTCTCTCTCTCTCTCTCTCTCTCTCTCTCTCCCTCCCTCCCTCCCTCCCTCCCTCCCTCCCTCCCTCCCTCCCTCCCTCCCTCCCTCCTTCCCTCCCTCCCTCCCTCTCCTTCCCCTCTATCACTCGCTCTTCTCACCCCACCTCTCGCTGGCTAAACCTACTTATAATTGAATATTTTTTTTCTCAAGGTTTGTAACTTGACGAGCTAAAGAAGTTTTGTAATTATAAAGCCCTGATCTCCATGCAGGATCATGCAGCGTCATAAATTAGCATGACGTGCAACATGTCTTCTATATGTGGGGGTTGAGGCATTAGAAGGATAAGTATAATAATATATACATATTCAGAGAAAGAGAGGGTGATGGTGAGATTGAGATTGAGATCGAGAGAGACAGAGCAACAGCGAAAGAGAGATAGAAATATAGAGAAGCTTTCTTTAGATTGGAGTATACCAGTTCGACCTCAACTGCAAATCACATGACCTAAAAGATTTGGGGTCTCTCTCTCTCTCTCTCTCTCTCTCTCTCTCTCTCTCTCTCTCTCTCTCTCTCTCTCTCTCTCTCTCTCTCTCTCTCTCTATATATATATATATATATATATATATATATGTGTGTGTGTGTGTGTGTGTATGTGTGTGTGTGTGTGTGTGTGTATGTATGTATGTGTGTGTGTGTGTGTGTGTGTGTGTGTGTGTGTGTGTGTATACATACATACATACATATGTATTATATATATACACATACATACATACATACATATACATGCACATACATACATACATACTACACACATATATACAGAGAGAGAGAGAGAGAGATAGAAAGAGAGAGAGAAAGAGAGAAAGAGAGAGAGAGTGAGAGTGAGAGATAGAAAGTGAGAGACAGAAAGATAGATAGAGAGAGAAAGAAAGAGAGAGAGAGAGAGAGAGAGAGAGAGAGAGAGAGAGAGAAAGAGAGAGAGAGAGAGAGAGTGTATGTATGTATGTATGTATGTGAATATGCAGACACATATACAGGCAAAGGCCTTGTACTCAATTTTGGTTCCAGTGTAAACAAGTCGCCGGGTCGGATCACAAGGCAGAGTCTGTTTACGAGTTAATCCTGAGTTGCTTCCTTGAGCTCTCGGTTCATCTGTCCTTTTGATTTAGATTCATCTAGTTGCTTGGGATATCATAACCATTGCTGTTATTAATGTTATTATGATTATCATTGTTGTAGTTGTTGTTATTATTACTTTTGTTGCTGTTATTTTATTGTGTTATCATCATCATCACCACTATGATCACGTCAATGATGATATGTTATGTTATGATTATTACATTCAGCATTCATTAAAGAAAAGAAAAGAAAAAAAATATTATTACAGCATCACCACCTCCAGGAAGTCATACCCATTAATATTCACTTTAGTTATGATTAACTTTTGTTCCAGGGTTTGTCATTTATTTTCTTTGAAGCTCAGACGGTTATACTTCATTTAAAACGCAATGTTAAAAGAAACTCTAATTCACATACATTTTTCCCCCTTTTTTTCCAACGAAACGCAAGAATGTGAGAAAGTAAGACAGAACACGAAAACATCATTCATCAGGCAACAGGGAATGGGATGTACGATAATTAGGCTCCTGACCTGCATAATAGCGGTGGCACGACGGTTTGTTTATATTACGGTCACAGAGGTTACACAGTTAAATACACGTCAGCCGTTAGCTAGCTCATGATTCTGCGTAAAGAATCTCTTCTGATAAACTCCTCATATTCATATTTATTATTCTACTTCGCCTTCTTCCTCTTATGCAATCAGTCCCTAAGATAAGACAAGATTGAATCAAGCTATGCCAATCTTTCATTTGTGATGACGAAACGTTCCTCTGATATTGATGATTCTGTGTGACAAACGTTTTTGTTAAAAAAAAAAAACATAAAAAAAGGATATTTCATTTCTTATAGACTTTCGTTGCTCTGTTGCTTCGTATTTTTTTCCTTTTTTATTATATTTTCATGCGTTTGATATAAATAATCTAACTTCGAATGATGTGATGTCAATCTGCTGCTCTGGAGTAATTTAACCTAATTTTGCTGTTCCGGAGTATCTTAAAATAATTCTGCTGCCCGGAGTAGTTCAAGATATCTTGAAGTAGATACTTCTGCCCTGGAGTAGTTTATACGTACCTTCAATTTGCCTTTCTTACCATTTTCCATAACAGTTGTTTTCTTGTCGTTACCGAAGTATTGTAGTTGAGGCAGCAATTGGTTCTGGGAACTATTGTTTTGAATGCGTCCCCGTTTTATGTATATATCTTTTTTTCCACTTTTCCAGCTGTGAATTCTACGAATGTATATCTGTTGAAGGATGGATTTTAGGAACTGGTGTTATGTACAAGAAAAAAATAATTGTTAAGGAAAGTGAAATGTTGAAGCGACGCAACAATAGAAACCTTGTTGAATGAAGGTATTTGCTCGCTTAAAAGGAATTAAACGAAGTTATGAAATAAGATATGTTAAAGGTTGATAGAGATGATTAAAAAGATGGAGGTTAAAAATAGAGAAAACAGAGAAAGAAAGAAAGAAATGAAAAAACTCGTTTAGTCAACAAACATAAGCAAATATAAAGGGACGAGAAGAAA
This sequence comes from Penaeus japonicus, assembly GCA_017312705.2. Lineage (NCBI taxonomy): Eukaryota > Metazoa > Arthropoda > Malacostraca > Decapoda > Penaeidae > Penaeus > Penaeus japonicus. The sequence continues at coordinate 385,165 of BOPN01000218.1, forward strand.
ATATTAAAATCTGCAACGACATCATGTTTGTTTGTGATTTTAGTATGAACATTTCGTAAAGCCTGATCCTGTAAAAACACGGCTTTGTGTCATGGCTCACACTTAATACTTGTGCGTCCTTTCCTCTCATTACAAAGGCATCACTGAAATACAAAATGTTATATATTGAATTCCTGAACTCTATGAATAAGTAAGTGTATGCGAATAGGAAATACAAATTATATATAACTCTCTTAGCGTGTGTATAAAGAGAGGGTAAAGTTAGAGAGGAGGGAGAAGGGGAATGATTATGTAAATGATAGTATATAGTTGATCCTCACGGTTAGTTCCCTAAAAGCGGGATTTTAAATGAAACGACGGTTGAGTCAAACCGTATTTGTTCGTTCACGGGACAAAAGGGCATATGGGAAAAAAGGACTGTCTGTCTGATGGTATAGAGAGTTTGAAGTAACATGTATTTATTTTCTTCGCGAGGTAAAAACGAGACGACGTTAGCTGGGACGACGCGACGAGGCTCAACTGTAAACGATCCAAACCGCTTTCTTCCCTTCATTTTTCCTATATAATTTTCTCTTTATCCGCCCTGTTTTGCGCACGCAATCTTGGGCGCTTATATTTTGCGCAAGAAATTCGTGCGCGACCGTGTCTGTTCCGTGTGCGTGCGCACATGTGACCGTCCCTTTCACATAATAGCCTCAGCTTCCCCTAGGACGGTCCTGGAACAATATATTTTGCTTAAAGCGACGACACTTGGACCCCCGTGCTTCATCTGAGACCGTGTGGGACCCGTTGCCTCATGGCAGCATTAGTCAAATGACTGCGGACCTACCTTTGGCGTTGTGTTTGTGCGTGTACCTGTGAACACCTTTGCCATGGGAGCACCTGTGATGGGATCGTATGGAAAGGTCACTGTGGCACATATCAGGTGTGCGGCCTCGTGGCTCTACCGCGCGGCCAGGTGGGGGAAGCAACAGGTGTGTGTGGGTGTGTTGGCGTGTGTTGTCCGTTCAGGCTAGGTAGCGTGAAGTGTGTGTGTGTGTGTGTGTGTGTGTGTGTGTGTGTGTGTGTGTGTGTGTGTGTGTGTGTGTGTGTGTGTGTGTGTGTGTGTGTGTGTGTGTATGTGCGTGCGTGCGTATACGTTTTCACACCCATACTCATTCACTCACACTCACACACATAACCACACTCCTACTCACACACACACACACACACAAACACCCACATCACACACTTGTTCTTAGAAAACATTCTGGCGACCCTGTACGTGTTATTCTAAAAGGTTGTGTACACCATGACTTAACGCGTTCTGTGACGTGTCTATCGTTACATTCGTGTCATCCAATTTATAAAAAAAGGTATTAATATTTTTTTCAATTAGTTATATAATATCGCAGAGGTTGGAGTAATATTAAGTTGCTAAGGTGGGGGGGGGGAGATGAGGATTTAGGTCAGTAAGCACAGCCAATAGGAGGTACGAAGGGAGAGGTAGGGGATGGGGGAAGGGAGAAGGATAAGAAAAAAAAGAGGATTCAGAGAGAAAGGCAAAGGGAGAAGGAAAGAGACACGCAAAGAGGGAAGGAAATAGGTAAACACAAAGGAAAATAAAGTAGGAAACAAGGAGGAAAGGATGAAGGGGAGCAAAGAGGAGATCAGAGAGGTAAGCAAAGGAGAGAAAAGAGAGACGAAGACGAAAGCAAAGACGAAAGCAAAGACGAAATCAGAGAGGAAAGCAAAGAGTAAAGCAAAGACGAAATCAACGTCGAAATCAAAGGGCAAAGCAAAGACGAAATCAAAGACGAAATCAACGTCGAAGTCAAAGGGCAAAGCAAAGACGAAATCAAAGAGCAAAGCAAAAAGGAAATCAAATTCGAAATCAAAGACGAAATCAAAGACGAAATCAACGTCGGAATCAAAGAGGACCACCACCACCATCACAATCACAGCCTATTCGGGGTGAATAGGGTGTGACATTCAGAGCGAAAGGAAGGGAAAGACGAAGGATGGAATTAAAGAAAATGAATAATAATTATGGTGAAGGTTAAGTGAAAAGAGAAAACCTTCCTCCTCTCTTTCTCCCTTCTTCGGCTTTCCCTTGTCTCTCTTGTCTTCCTCTCCGTCTCTCTCCTATCTCCCTCTTACTCTTTTCCGTCTCTCTCTTCTCTCTTGTCTCTCTTTTCTTTCTCTCCGGTTCTTTCTTGTCTTTCTCTTCTCCCTCTCCGTCTCTCATGTGTCTCTATCTTCTTCTCCGTCTCTCTCTTCCCTCTTGTTCTTTCTTCTTCTTCTCCGTCTCTCTCTTTTCTTTTGTCTCTCTTTCCTCCTTCTCCGTCTCATTTGTCTCTCTCTTCTTTTTTTCTTTCATTTCTCTCCTTTTTTGTCTCATATCTTCCTCTTCTCTTAGACTTCTCTCTCTCTCTCTCTCTCTCTCTCTCTCTCTCTCTCTCTCTCTCTCTCTCTCAGTCTTCCTCCCTCCCTTACCTCCCTCCCTCCCCCCTCGCCCCCGTGCCATACCGCGCCCTCTGTTTCATCTTTGTTTATGTATCTATTTTATTTCGGTGAGAATAATGAACTCATTAATAGGTTGCCTGATTCTTCGGTTACTCTAATGGCTCTCGTTCCGGAGTCTACGTTTGCTTATTTGCTGTTGTTTTGAGGTTGGTGAGTGAGGAAATGATACACTGAGGTTTCTTGTTTTATTTTCTGTTTTTGTGATTTTTATGTAGCATCGTCGTCACCATCATTATCATCATCATCATCATCATCATCATCATCATCATCACCACCACCACCACCACGACACCACCACACCATCACATCATCATCATCACCACCACCATAATCACCACCACACCACACCACACCACCACCCCCACCACCATCACCACCACCATCACCACCATCCGACCCATCCCCCTTATCCCTCAGCCATTCCGAGGCGTAACGCACAATTAATCACATTCCGCTAAAACGTCCCTCGCTGGTGTGACGTCACGGCACAATGAGGCGGAGCGTCCCTAAGGAAAATCAGGAAAAAAAAGAGGATTCACAGGTTCGGATTTGCTATGATTAGGATTATCGAGGAGGGAGAAGAATCGGAGGAAGGAAGGGACGGGAGGGGAGGGGGGGAAGGGAAGGGTGGAGGGGGGAAGGGAAGGGTGGATGGGGGGGAAGGGAGGGGAGGGGAGGGGGAAGATAAGGGAAGGGAAGGGAAGAGAAGGGAAGGGAAGGGAGGGGAGGGGATGGAGGAGTGGGAAGGGAAAGGGAGGGGAGGAAAGGGAAGGGAAAGGGAAAGGGAGAGGAGGGGATGGAGGAGTGGGAAGGGAAGGGAAAGGAGGGGAAGGGGAAGGGGAGTTGATGGAAGGAAAGGGAAGGGGAGTAGAGGGAAAGGGAGGGATGGAAAGGGAAAGGAAAGGAAAGGAAGAGAAGGGAAGGGAAGGGTGGGGAAAAGAAGGGAGGGGAAGGGAAGTGAAGTGGGGTTGAGGGGAAGGGAGAGGAGGGGAGGGGAAGGAAGGGAATGGAGGGGAAGGGAAGGGAGGAAAGGGGAAAGGAAGGGAGGAGGAGGGAAAGGAAGTGAGGAGAGGGGAACGGAAGTGAGGGGAAGGGAAGGGAAGGGAGGAGAGGGGAAAGGTGGAGAGGGAAGAGAGGGTGAGGGAGAAGAGGGGAAGGAAATATAGGGTGGGGGAAATGAGGAAAAAAGGAGGTGAGGGTAAGGGATGAGAAGGGAAGGGAAGTGAATGAAAGGAAAGTGAGGAATAAATGAAGTGAGGAATAACGGAATGGTTGATAAAAGTATGAGAAGGAAAAGATGGGAAGGTTGCTTGGTTGCGTGACCTGTGACGTGGGTTGAAAGTGGTTGATTGATTGATTGATTGGTTGATTGGCTGGCGTTGATGAGAACGATTGATTGATTGGTATGTGGTGAGGAATAGTTGATTAATTGACTGATTGGCATGTGATGAGGAATAATTGATTGATTGATATGTGATGAGGAATAATTGATTGATTGATTGACATATGATGAAAATGATTGATTGATTGATTGCCTTGTGATGAGGAACAATTGATTGATGTATAAGTTAACCTGTGATAAGAATAATTGCTTGATTGATTAACATGTGATGAGGGCCATTTGTCTGAATGACACATGATGAATTTGCTCCAGTTTCCTAGCCATGTACGGGTTCTCATGTCTCAAAGGTGATGGTGAAGTCAAGGTTGACATGATCACAGAGGAGAAGAACTTGCCTCGCCCCTTTCATCTCCGACGTCATCTCCTTTGTTAGCGTCCCCTCGTTTCCCCTTTCCTTCTTTTATCTCCGTTTTTTTTTTTCTCGGTCTTTCTTTCCTATTTGGGCTTTCTTTCCTATTTGGGCTTTCTTTCGTATTTTCTTTCTTATTTATCCTATTTTATTTCCTATTTTCTTATTTCTTTCCTATATTTATTTCCTATTTGTTTTTTTCTTTGTGTGTGTGTGTTTTTTTTTTGTTCTCTTTCATGATGTTTCTTGTATTACTTATTTTTTTTTTTGTGTTTCCCGTCCTTGCTTGCTCCGTCACTTGTTTTTATTTTCTTTCGAGTCGGTTCCGCCTTCTCCTCTTGGTTGCCCTATTTCTCATACTTTTTTCTCCCTCTCTTTTCCTCTCTCCCCTTCATCATTCTCCTCCTTCTATTCCTTCTCTTCTTCTTTTTTCCTTTCTCCCTTCTTCCTCTTCTTGCTCCTCCTCTTCCTCCTCCTCCTCCTCCTCCATCTCGTCCTCTTCCTT
>BOPN01000218.1:417425-424925 GCA_017312705.2 Penaeus japonicus
CGATCTGTTATTACTCTACATTGTCTTCAGGGGGTAATATAATGATCAGGAAATGAGATGTGGCTGCTTGGGAACCTGTCATGATTATGATAATTGTAGTTTACCATATATATAATAATGGAGTTTTATATTTACCTAATTACAACCTCTGCAAGATCACGTTATTATGTCAGAGCCTGGTACGCTGTCTCATCGCTTGTTAACCGACATTAACTTTGCTAGTAGCCTTTCTGACTACCACCAGCTGATAGACTGCTGAGCTAGCTGGCGAACCGAACACGTTCTTGTTGCCACTCCTGAGTCAGCTGTCCGTTCAGATGCCAGGCGCTCATTTTGCTTTTAAACTGCTCATCCACTTGCTGCGATTTTCATCCATTTGGCCTGATACTCATCCATTTAGCGATGGGTTCAGTCGGCTCTCTGTCCGGAATGTAGAATGATCATGGGAATGGTAGCTTCACCATTCAGTCGGTTCGAATGATTGACCCTAATTCAACTAATATCGTATCTGGAGAACAGTAATCACTTTGCGGTTATTGCCGTCGTTATGATGGTTCAAAAACACGAGTCATTCATTCGGAAATGCTACGTTCCCGAATCGATACTGTTTTACGTAATATGATGGTATATTTACCGATAGCTCCTCCCCAAGCTAAATGTTAGAATGTCCCTCTCTCTCCTGCCCTCCTCTTCCAGTCCCTATTCCTCTCCTCTCCTCTCCTCTCCTCTCCTCTCCTCCACTTCCTACCCTCCCCACCTCTTAGTCCTTCTCTTTCCCTCCCTCTTCCTTCCCTCTCCTCCCTTTCTTCCCCTGCCCTCCTCTCCCTTATCCATCCCTTTCTTCCCCTCTTCTCCCCTCCCCTCTCCCTTCTTCACCCCTCTCCTCCCTTTCTTCCCCCTTTTCCCTCCCCTCTCCCTTCTTCACCCCTCTCCTCCCTTTCTTCCCCCTTTTCCCTCCCCTCTCCCTTCTTCACCCCTCTCCTCCCTTTCTTCCCCTCTTCTCCCCCTCTTACCTCCTCTCCCCTCCCCTTCCATATCCTATCCCTCTCCTCTCCTGTTCTCCGCTTCTTACCCTCCCCACCTCTCACCCCTCCCCTTGCCCTCCCTCTCCCTCCCCTCTTTACCCTTTCTTCCCTTCCCCACCTCTCCCTTATCCACCCCTCCCCTGCCTTTCTTCCCCTCCCCTCCTCTCCCCTCTCCCTTCTCCACCCCTCTCACCCTTCCCCCCTCCCCTCTTCCCCCCCTCCACCCGATTTAGGCCTGAGTGTATTGACGAAAAAGAAGGGTGGGTGAGAGAAGGCATTCTCCCCTCCCGCCCTCCGCGCTCAATTGTACGCTGCCCATCATTACCTCTCGGTGAACTTTCGCGAGGAGTACTTTTATCATGCTTTGTCCTTCTTTGTTCTCTGTCCTTCTGTGTTTTTTGTCCTCTGGCCTCTCTCTCTCTTTCTCTCTGTCTCTGTCTATCTCTCTATCTCTCTCTCTCTCTCTCTCTCTCTCTCTCTCTCTCTCTCTCTCTCTCTCTCTCTCTCTCTCTCTCTCTCTCTCTCTCTCTCTCTCTCTCTCTCTCTCTCTCTCTCTCTCTCTGTTTCTCTATCTATCTATCTATCTCTCTTTCCCTCTCTCTCTCTCTCTCTCTCTCTCTCTCTCTCTCTCTCTCTCTCTCTCTCTCTCTCTCTCTCTCTCTCTCTCTCTCTCTCTCTCTCTCTCTCTCTCTCTCTCTCTCTCTCTCTCTCTCTCTCTCTCTCTCTCTCTCTCTCTCTCTCTCTCTCTCTCTCTCTCTCTCTCTCTCTCTCTCTCTCTCCCTCTCTTTGTTTCTCTCTCTCTCTCTCTCTCTTGTCTCTCTCTCTCGCTCTTGATTATGACTGTATTAAATGCTTTATTTCAATTTGTTATAGGGATAGTACTGTTATATTCCGGAACCTATCCTTTGTTCATTAAAAAAGATTCAGATAAGAACGTAAGCCTAACCTAGTTTTTCGTAATGGGAAATACCAATATCCACAATAAACAAAAGGTGTGGAGCAGAACAGCGATGGTTTGCCCTTCACCTGTGTGCCGCTATTTCCACCTGCTAAGTGGTCATCGGGGAGACGTTTGTGACAGCGCTGCATAAATCCTACGATCTTCCTTGCTCCCGGAGGGGACGGGTCTCAGACGTCGCCTCGTTCTTGTTCTTTGGGCTTTTCCTTCTTGCCGTTTGGGAAGAGAGAGGAGCTGTGCGTTGTATTGATGATGGTCTAATGAATCCGTGTGGATAGGCGAAAGGGACGTCTTGTAGGCCAAAGGTCGTCAATTAGGTTTTATTGGTAGTCCGAGTCTAGAGCTCAGGATTTTCCTGTGCTACGCAAGGTACAGTGTAGATAGGTGTGAATTGGTTATATTTGGGGTTCTTTTCTCTTTTCATTGTAAGTATTATGATGTGGATGGGTGTTATGCCCCCCCCCCCTACACACACATACACCCATGGGCGATTACTCCGAAGGGGATGATTTACCCTTAATTGCCAACCCTGTCTTAGGCCTTGTGCAGAATACGCCTCGGGGTTTTGTCCTTTTACCGAGGTTGGGATGGGACCCTCGGTGACTTTAAATCCAAGGTCGTGTGATCTCGACTTGAGCGCTTTTGAAGGCTGCGATTCCTTTCATGTGTAGCTACGTCGGAGCGAGGCGGTGTTGTTCATGTGAGGGCCGTGTGATGAATCTTTTACGAGAGCGTCTGCCATGAGTCGTTTTCTTGTGAATGCGTACGACCTGAGACCGAGATGTAGCGCAGGGAAAAATAGAACACCGCTGTACGTTTTGATCTTGTTCTTCGAAGATGGTAAGCATGTTTTATTTTCCCAGAGGCATAGTTTACTCGCCACATGATTCCCCACACGTGAATATGATCTAACTTTATGTTGAAGAGCGTGGCATCTTGTAAACGACGACTCCGCGCTGGGGAGTATGTGTCATGCACGTATAAGCGGATTCCTTAGGAGTTTAGGCGGGAATGAGTTATAAGAATATCACTTTGGGATTTCTCGAGGATATGTTCATATAACAACGACGCTGTTTTATAGGCATGGTCGGAATTGAATTCGATCTTACTCGATATTCCCGAGATGTCCTCCCGCTGTTCGCCAGGCTCCTGCATTTGATAATCTGTGAGGAGTTCCAACAAGTGATTCTAGATTCCAGAGAAGCTTCTCTAGCTAGAAGTTCCTGGCCCGGTGTCAGGCAAGGATCCAAGACAATGTCCAGGTTGTCCTAATAGTTCCTAAAAAGATTACCTGAAAAAGTTTGTAATTTCCAAGAAATTTCGATGATTACTTCAGCTATCACTTTTTTTCTTCTTCAAATATCCTGCTGTTGAAGGAGAGTGGAGAGAGAGAGGTTGTTTGGGTTCGACCTCGAGGGCTGTTGTTCACTTGTACACCAGAAGGAGTTGCAGCACTTTGTTCTGGGACACCCGGATGTCAGTCATATGCAATAACACATCAGACGAAGGTGAATGGGAACTCTGACTGACTCAGCAGAGAGATTGTCACTTGCTGGGAAACATTCTGTCCAAAGTACTTACATCTTCATTATATTATTCATTCGAATCAGTTATTCTTTTGATGTTGTCTTGTCCTCCAAGCGTCTGGTCTCTTTTGATAAAACTTTCATCATATGTTGCTTTCAACTCTAGTGTCCGTGAACTTTCTTGCTGACGGGGAGGGGGGGAATAATTACCTGAATTTACCTTCCAATTTCTTCTTTCATCTTCTCTCGAGCTATGGAAGTTCCCTCTATGGATCTTAACTACCACTTGTATTTTGAAGCGACGCGGCACCACATATAGTCACCAGCCACTTGTATTTTGAAGCGAGGCGGCACCACATATAGTCACCAGCCACTCGTATTTTGAAGCGAGGCGGCACCACATATAGTCACCAGCCACTCGTATTTTGAAGCGAGGCGGCACCACATATAGTCAGTCACCAGGTTCAGGAGCGTATTTTCGTAGCGGCACATATTTTCCTTTCATTTCGACAAGAGAGCTTGAGTGGGCGGAGGCGTCACGCGTAGGTAGGAGGATGTTCCTGTGGGGGGTGGGGGTGGGGGATGGGGGTTGGGGGTGGGGGGTGAGGGTGGGGGTAGTGTTCACAGAGGGCCGCTCCGGATAGCCCCAGAGATGGATTTGTTTCTTAATGTGTTCATCGCGTTATGGAATCTGGTTGGCATTTGGGAGGTTGTTAAGTGATTAGGGTGCATATTCTTTCTTTCAATCTCTTTCTCTCTCTCTTCTTTCTCTCTGTCTCTCTCTCTCTCTCTCTCTCTCTCTCTCTCTCTCTCTCTCTCTCTCTCTCTCAATCTCTCTTTCTTTCCCTCTCTTTCTCTCTCTTTCTTTCACCCCTCTCTCTCTCTCTCTCTCTCTCTCTCTCTCTCTCTCTCTCTTTCTTTTTTTCTCTCTCTCTCTCTCTCTCTCTCTCTCTCTCTCTCTCTCTCTCTCTCTCTCTCTCTCTCTCTCTCTCTCTCTCTCTCTCTCTCTCTCTCTCTCTCTCTCTCTGTCTTTTTTTCTTTCTCTCTCTCTCTCTCTCTCTCTCTCTCTCTCTCTCTCTCTCTCTCTCTCTCTTTCTCTCTTTATTTCTCTCTCTCTCTCTCTCTCTCTCTCTCTCTCTCTCTCTCTCTCTCTCTCTCTCTCTCTCTCTCTTTCTTTCTCTCTCTCTCTCTCTCTCTCTCTCTCTCTCTCTCTCTCTCTCTCTCTCTCTCTCTCTCTCTCTCTCTCTCTCTCTCTTTTTTTTCTTTCTCTCTCTCTCTCTCTCTCTCTCTCTCTCTCTCTCTCTCTCTCTCTCTCTCTCTCTCTCTCTCTCTCTCTCTCTCTCTCTCTCTCAATCTCTCTCTCTCTCTCTCTCTCTCTCTCTCTCTCTCTCTTTTCTCTTTCTCTCTCTCTCTCTCTCTCTCTCTCTCTCTCTCTCTCTCTCTCTCTCTCTCTCTCTCTCTCTCTCTCTCTCTCTCTCTCTCTCTCTCTCTCTCTCTCTCTCTCTCTCTCTCTCTCTTACCCCCTCTTCTACGACTACTATTGGTGGTACTGTAACTGCATCATAAAGCACTTCAACAAATTGCATCATTGTATTATACACACAAAAATGCACAGATTACTTCATTGAATAGCCAGGTTAAAGCACTAAAACTACAAGCAACCACTTTGTAATCATACTCTTTGTTGGACTGCAAGCAAGCACAGTTCAGATGGTATTGTGCACACGATTGCAGTATGATGAAACTACATTTGCAAAATTAACTCTAGGGTTTTGCATGATATAACTTACACTACATTACAATTACAATGATATATATTTTTCACTTTACACTTCTTGGCACTCCATCACATCATCAGACGCCATCATACTTGATCAAACTCCATCGCACTTTATCCGATTCCATCGCATTTTATGACATTCCAGAACAAACCATTTTTCATCACACTACATTAAACTCCCTTGCACTTCATCACACACCATACTTTATCAACAGTCATCACACCCCATCGCATTTTATGACACCCTATTATAGTCCATACTTCCTCAAACACATCTCATCAAACTCTCTTATATTATATCACGCCATCACACTACTCTCCATCACTCTTCATCATACTCACTCACATTCCATCACACCATCACACCCCAAACTCCATCCAACTCCCCCAGCCTTCATCACACTGGATCCGAGCACACTTTCTCATACCAAAGGGGCCAGTATCACAATATGGAGACGCAAGTGTCACGCCCCTCCCCTATAACCCCCTTGCCCCCCTCTCCCTCCCTAGCACCCCCCCTCCCCTCCCCTTTGAATTCTTTGGACACTTCTGCATTGCATGTTAAAGGAAACCGGTTTTTGTGTCTTATGGTCGTGTTTGTTGTTTATGTTTTGACCGTCTGTTATTGGTTAGTTAATTGGTTGGTTAAGACAGGGGTTGTGTCTTAAGCCGCACTTATTTGTCTTTTGGTTTAATTGCTAATTGGTTTGTTAACGCAAAAGCTTATGGGCGGATTATGATGAAACTGTTAGATTGTAAGGATATGATTATCCTCATTGAAAATAGGTTTGCTGTCTTGTAAAGCTTTGTGATAAACTTTTGGATTTTGAATCTGATCTCTCTCTCTCTATCTATCTATCTATCTATCTCATTGTCTGTCTCTCTCTCTCTCTCTCTCTATCTATCTATCTCATTGTCTCTCTCTCTCTCTCTCTCTCTCTCTCTCTCTCTCTCTCTCTCTCTCTCTCTCTCTCTCTCTCTCTCTCTCTCTCTCTCTCTCTCTCTCTCTCTCTCTCTCTCTCTCTCTCTCTCTCTCTCTCTCTCTCTCTCTCTCTCTCTCTCTCTCTCTCTCTTTCATTCATAATCATCATCACAATCATCAGTATCATCACCGTCACCATAACTCACCCTCAATCATCACCGCCATCACCATATCTCTCACCCTTATTCATCATCATCATCACCTTCACCATCACTTTCCATTCAAAAGCAATACAGTTAATTGAAGTTGAAATGCCTACAAACAACGCAAATTAAAAAAAATATATGCTGCATATATCATTTGTGGACCTTCTGACCTTTTGGCAGAGTTCATTAAATTCATACTGACCATCTGCAGCATTCTGACACTGGCACCGGCATGCTATACACTGCGTGCCGCTATCGTGCTGACTTCAGTACCAATATCCCGACTAATGCTGACTAGTCACCCGTGAAATGTTTGTATTTTTGATTCGTCGACAGGAAATTAAAAAAAAAGGGGAAAAAATAAACAAAAAGAGTTGGTTAGAAGTGCGAGTCATGATAAACTTGCGTTCCTCTCTGTCTGTGTCTCTCTCTCTTTCTCTCTCTCTCTCTCTCTCTCTCTCTCTCTCTCTCTCTCTCTCTCTCTCTCTCTCTCTCTCTCTCTCTCTCTCTCTCTCTCTCTCTCTCTCTCTCTCTCTCTCTCTCTCTCTCTCTCTCTCTCTCTCTCTCTCTCTCTCTCTCTCTCTCTCTCTCTCTCTCTCTCTCTCTCTCTCTCTCTCTCTCTCTCTCTCTCTCTCTCTGCTATGCGCGAAAAAAGGAAGAAAGAAAAAAAAGTCAAAGAAAATGTGGCCTGACAGGAAAATCGGAGAGAATGAAAGTGAGTGACAGAGAGAGAGAGAGAGAGAGAGAGAGAGAGAGAGAGAGAGATAGAGAGAGAGAGAGAGAGAGAGAGAGAGAAAGAGAAAGAGAGAGACAGGGAGAGACAGAGACAGAGAAGGAGAGAGAGAGAGGAGAAGAGAAAGAGAGAGAAAAAAAGAAAGAGAATGAGAGAGAAAACCCAAGGTTATCACACAAAAAATGACTCCCGCTATACAAGACATGGTATTGATATCAAGACAGATAAGAGATAAGCGATGCAATTCGTCATTGGTGAACTCCCTTATCGTCCCAAAACGCTGACACATCACGGGCCTCAGTGTGGAAGTCAGCTGTGCGGGGGACGGCCAGGCTGCGATGTGTCGGAAC
>BOPN01000218.1:429925-442425 GCA_017312705.2 Penaeus japonicus
GCACTCGTGAAAGCCTATCATGGCAATTATTGACGGTATGGCGACTGCCGAAGTGCCATATTACGTAACGTCAAGAACATCAAAAGAATTCCGATTGGTTTACAAGATCCACGATTAAGGATGACTTTGAGATCTTCTCTAACAACCTCCGTTGATCGCGTTTGGAATAGGAAAAGAAGGAAGGAAGAGGAGAAGGAGAAGGAGAAGGAGAAAGAGGAGGAGAAAGAAGAGGAGAAGAAGAAGAAGGAGGAGGAGGAGAAGGAGAAAGAGAAGGAGAAAGAAAAGGAGAAAGAGGAGGAGATGGAGAAAGAGGAAAAGAAGGAGAAAGAAAAGGAGAAAGAAGAGGAAAAGAAGGAGAAAGAAGTGGAGAAGGAGAAAGAGGTGAAGAAGGAGGAGGAGGAGGAGGAGGAGGAGGAGGAGGAGGAGGAGGAGGAGGAGGAGGAGGAGGAGAAGGAGAAGGAGAAGGAGAAGGAGAAGGAGAAGAAGAAGAAGAAGAAGAAGAAGAAGAAGAAGAAGAAGAAGAAGAAGAAGAAGAAGAAGAAGAAGAAGAAGAAGAAAAAGAAGAAGAAGAAAGAGGTGAAGGAGAAAAAGAAGAAGAGGAAGGAGAAAAAAAAAGAAGGAAGAAGAAAGGGAGATACAGAAGAAGGAGAAGACAGGGAGTGAGTGAATTACTCATTCTTACTTACGCATTCTGGAGGTGAGGGGGAGGAGAAGAAGGAGGAAAAGAAGGGGAAGGAGGAGAGTGAGAGTGAGAGTGAGAGAGAGAGGGAGGAGAGGGAAAGGGAGATAAGTCCGAAAAGTTCTGATTACACGCGAAGGGTCCAGAGGAAAAAAGAGTCCATAGTTAGGAGATCGGATGCCGCTGGGAGCCTCGCAATATTAGCACGGCAAGGGCGCTGGGAGAAGGGGGTGAGGGGTAAGGGGAGGGAGGGGGGAGATCTTTCGGCAAGGGCGCTGGGAAGAAACTTTTCTCTCACGATAAGACGATAGTTGAAAGGGTGGGGGTGGGGGTGGGGGGGAGATGGGAGGAAAGATAGGGGGAAATATCCACCCTCTTCTTACAGTAAGGAGTCTAGTGGGTGGGAGCAGGAGGGGTAGGGGTAGGGATAGGGGGTAAGGGGTAGGGGTAGGGGTTAGGGGGTAGGGAGAAGGTGTTCCAATCGTAAACAATCCATTTTCCAGCAACCAATCACGTGGGATCAGGGCCCTTAATAGCGCTTACCCGAACTACGTCGTTACCGGCCGTGTAATTATTGCCTTATTAAGGGATTACGGTTCCGATCGGCCTTTGCGTTTGTACTTTGCTGTTTTTGTTATTTTTTATATTGTTTTTATATTGTCTTTGTTTTGTCTGTTTTATTTTATTGTTTTTCCCTTTGATTTCCTTTGTTTTTTTTCTTTTCTTTTTTCTTTAATCATTATTTTTATCAATGTTATTGTTACTTGTTTTTGTCACTTTTTTATTATTGTCATTAAATTTGTTTCAATGATTTTTATCAAAATGATAAACAATGATAAGGGCACGAATGATGATTATGATAGGTCGTCCCTGAATGGTACACTTTGAACAGGCACAGCACTTGTAATGGTGATGATAATGATAATAATAATAATAATATTAATAATAATGATATTTATAATGATAATTATAATGGTTATGATGATAATAATGGTAAACATAATCATAATATTGATTATAATAATGGTAAACATAATCATAATATTGATTATAATAATGGTAATGATAATGGTTTTAATAACGATAATGATAATGGTAATGAGCATGACAATGATAAGGATAATAATAATAATAACAATAACGATAATAACAATAACGATAATAACAATAACGACAATAAGCAAAAACAACAGTAATCACAACAATCCTCGCCCTCATCATCACATTCCCACGCACCCCCCACCCAAACCCAACCCACCCCCACCCACCCACCCCACCCCCTCCTCAAATTCAACTAAACGCTCTTCAGCATAGCTATCCCCGGCGTTATTATTACCGTCCGCATAACCATTACATCTCCATCTTCTCCGCACAAATCCTCACAGACGACGCGACCATACGCCCATTAAGCCGGGCGGGCGGGCGTGCGAGAGATCGAGATGCAGGGGTGTGCACTCGCTCCCGAAGTGTCTCCCCCGAAGCTCATTATGGAAGGTGGATTGCGGTGGGTGGGTTGTGGTGGGTGGGAGGAGAGGGGGTGGGGTGGGTGGGGGAAGAGGTGAAGTGGGTGGGATGGGGGAAGAGGGGTGGGTGGGTAGGAGAGGTGAAGTGGGGAAGGGTGGGAGAGGTGAAGTGGGTGGGAGAAGGGGGGTGGGTGGGGGGGAGAGAGGTGAAGTGGGGGGGAGAAGAGAGGTGGATGGGAGAAGAGAAGTGGGTGGGAGAAGAGGGGTGGGTGGGAGGAGAGGTGAAGTGGGTGGGAGAAGAGGGTTGGGTGGGAGAAGAGGGGAAGGGAAAGAGGGAGGGAGGGAGAAGAGGGGAAGGGAGGGAGGGAGGGAGGGAGAGGGCGTGGTGATTGGGAGTAATGGGATAGGGATAGGAAGGGAGGAGGAGGGAGAGAGAGTGGAGAAGACCAGGGATAGAGTGCGGAGTGCATAGGAGGAAGCAGGTGTTTAGGAGGAAAGAATATGGCAACAAGAAAAGTGCTAAGTATGGCAATGGCAGGAGTTCAGAGAATGATAAAAAGAGGAGGCCAGAGTATGGCACCGCGAGGAGGGAGAAATATGGCACCAAGAAGTGTCCGGAACACGGTAACGAGAGGAGGTCGAAGTATAATAACGTTAGAAAGGAGTGCTAAGCATGGCAACGAGGGGAGTGTTAGGCATGGCAACGAGGCGAGTGTTAGGCATGGCAACGAGGGGAGTGTTAGGCATGGCAGCGAGAAGAGCCGAAATATGGCAACGAGAAGAGTACAGAGTACGGCATTGTGAATGCTGAGTATGGCAAAGAAGTCCGGAGTAGCCAGAAAGACCTACAGATTATGGAGTTGGGAGTAGAGCCCCGATGGGCGTGAAGCGTGAGGGCGCGGAGTAGGGCGTCCCTGAGACAGCAAGGGAGAACGAAGCCAGCTGTTGTTTACCTGCTCAGCTCCCGTGTATACAAACAGTTGACAGAATTTATGAAGGAATTACGGGCCTGTAACAAGAGCCCTCCCCTGCTGCCCTGCCTTTGTAGTTTTGTTATTTAATATCATTATTATATTTCATCTTATTTTTATTTGATTATTTAGTTATCATTTACTATTAGGTTACTATTTATTTGTTTAATGATCTATTTACTTGAAAAACGTCTTAACTATTATTGAATAATTTAATCGTAGTTTATTCATTAATATTCTTACTTTTATTAATTAAAAGTATTATGATTTCTTTCTTTATTCATTTTACACGATAGAGAATGTATTACTCTCTATCGCTCTGTTGCATCACGTTGATCAATAGCGTTACGTCACCGGTCTTTGAAGCGCCATTTTTTTTTTTTTTTTAATCTTACGATGTGTCATGCGTTCGTCACTTCCCCTCCGAGTCATCTTTCTTCCCCTCGTTCGTTCGCCCTCTTCTCATTTCCTCCTTATCTTGTTTCTCTTATTTTTTTCCTTTTCTATTTTTTTTTTTTTTTTTTTTTTTTTTTTTTTTTTTAATTTTTTTTTTTTTTTTTTTTTTTTTTTTTTTTTTTTAACTGAACTGTTTTTTTTCAGAATTCAATCGAATTTCAAAGACTTTCATTCTTTTGGTATATCATGCAGTTATTATCTGTATACCGTGTAATATATATTTTTTTTTCTCGCAATACCTTGCAATAGATAGGACTATTGTTTTATATGGAATGGCAGAATTGATCATAAACCAGATATTTGATTTTTTCAATGAATTCCGTTTGGAAATGGATGATAAAACAGATGGCACCTAAATGAAATTCCGGTAATGATAGTGAACATAATAAAAAGTTTTCCATATCATTCTCGTAGTCTACGAAAAAAATAGATAGATAGATAGATCAAGAGATAGACATATATGCACAAAGCATAATAACAATCCGTAAAAAAGAAAAAAAAAAAATAATAAAAAAATAGTAATAATAAAAACTTTCCAGACACAAATTATCCACAAACTACGCAATCATCACAAAGATATATATATATATATATATATATATATATATATATATATATATATATATATATATATATATAACAACACCAACCTGTTCCTTCTTATGACTCATAATTATTCATGATATATCCCAGTGTAATAATCCTATTAATAAAAAAAGAAAGATTACTCATCACCCGAGCACTCGAGAGGCACCCATAAACCTCTTAGAGAGAACAATCACGAAATCGAAAAATATAATTCAATTTAGATAAGGCGCCTCGACGCCGCTTCCAACGCACGGTGAGAATAATCTAGTCGAAAGCCCGGTGAAAAAAAGACGCGCTTTTTTTTTTTGTCTTTTTGAACCATTAGCAATATTGTCTAGTTTTTTCCCGTTTTTTTTTGTATTTCGTGTTTCTTTTTTTCTTTTTATGTTATTATTCAGGTTGTGGGCGTTGGAGTGATTGTTTTTGTTGTTGTGGTGGTGGTGGTGGTTGTGGTGTATTTGTTGTGTAGCTCGTGATTTACCTTTTTGTATTCTTAATAGTTTTTGATAAGTTTATTCCCGTTTGCGTTCTTTGTTATAGCTATTACTATTGACCTATTTGCTAGTAGTAGTGCCATTACTATTGTCATGATCATAATTAATTTCTTATTATCACCATTATCATCATAATCATCGTCATCATCATCATCGTCATCGTCACCACTACCATCACCACCACCACCACCATCATCATCATCATCATCATCATCCCCATCACCACCACTATCATCATCATCACTCTTACCACTACTCTATTATTCGAAAGATCGGAAACAGAAAAGAGAACCACACCATGTAATAACCGACCTAGAGAAAGCTCACAACAAAACAGCAGTTAAGAGAATACACGAGTGAAAAAAAATAACCGAAGAAGGGCGTAAGATTGAAGCGAAAGATGGGCGTGAGGGGGATTCGAACAGATACAGTACGAGTCGCATTACGTAAGGGATCGTCTTTTGATTCTATTTTGGCGCCATTATGGATTTGCAAAGCGCGAGTGACTTTAAGAGGTGGTCCCTTTGATGCGTGGCAAATGTAGATGGCGTTGTGATTTGTGATGTCAGCGGGGATGTAGGCGTCAGAGCAAGATCGAAAAGGCGGAGAAAGAAAGGCTCTCGGAAACTCTTATAAAAATTGGCAGAAAGAAAGAAAGGAAAGAAAAAACACGTGGGAATTTCATACGGAGGGAGATTCGGATACGGAGATGCAAAGGGGAAGATTTTTTTAAACGTTAAATACCCTTTGGATATCTTGCTTTTACGGTGCTAAGAAATGGGATTCTTGATGTAGAGTTAGTGGAGTGATTTGGAGTGCTATGCTATCACAGAGTGAACTTAAAAGCAAAAGGCAAAGCGTGTATGAATGGAGTATACGACTAATTGTGATGTGCGGAGTGAAAATGTGGAAACATGAGCTGTCAGGAAATTTGTATGTTGCGCTGTATGTAAATTTCAATTAAGTTATAGAAGATAAAAATAAAGAGTGATCAGAGGGAAAATAAAAGTAACAGAATTATCCAAAAAAGACATGAGAAAATAACTTGTGTTATGGCCATGTAATGAGAAGAAAAATAGTTGGGTAAACAAGTGATGTATATATATATATATATATATATATATATATATATATATATATATATATATATATATATATATATATATATATATATATATATATATATATATAATGACATGACCACTTTTACGTTATTTATTCACCTAATCACCCGGCTATGATTACCCTTTCTGAAGGAAATCAATCCAACTAATGATGCACACTTATCATGCAGGGAGTTGCACACACCAACCTAGCCTGCAATCTTTTACTCTTCTGTGCCCCCTTTCCTCTCTTTTTCCCTCAGCTCTTTTCTTTTCTCTCTCTCTATATATATATATGATGTTAGATGGGGCTAAGGAGAGAGGAAAACCAGAGGAAAAGTGTATGGATGGAATAAGAGATGACTTAAGAGCAAAATAAAAGGAGATGAAAGGGAAACATGGAGAAGGTAATATGATTATGTAATGATTACCTTTAATGTTTTGCTATTATCATTTCTATGAATCTTCTGGTTATTTGTGTCATTATTTTTATTAATAAAATCTATTTATGATGATATTAGTGGTTTGTATTAATATCGCTGTAATGATGATATCATTAGTTTGTTGTTTTGTTCATTATCATCATACTCCTTATTATCACCATTATGACTTTTGTTATTATTGTTTTTACTAATGTGGACATATATTGCAAAATCGAAGTCACACTTACTGCCATACATGTAATTACATTTGATCACCATTATGTACCAAAAAGAAGTGATAAGACACAGCGGATGAGACTGATATTACACAACGGTCTTACTGCCTCCTCCTTCCTTCCCTCCTCTTCATTTCTTCCCTCCTATTCTCTCTCTCTCTCTCTTCCACCTCCCCTCTGTCTCCTCTCCCTCTCTCTCTCTCTCTCTCTCTCTCTCTCTCTCTCTCTCTCTCTCTCTCTCTCTCTCTCTCTCTCTCTCTCTCTCTCTCTCTCTCTCTATCTCTCTCCCCCCCCTTCTCCCTCTCCTCTCTCTCTTTCTCCCCCCTGCCTCCCCTCTCATCATCATCATCACCATTGTCGCAATTATTATACCGACACCATATCATTATTATTATTAATCATTTAATAGGGGAAGCAATTATGCACTTGATGGTGGTATTATCAATTAGGATTATTGCTTGTTATCAACGTGGAACTGGTGATAATGATAATTACTATTTGGATTGCTATAAATATATCATGGTTGTATTTATATGGAGTTTATCAGTACTCAAGTGATATATTATTGATAATAGTGATACTATCAATACTTATCATCATTATTGATATCATAATCACCATCATTATCATTATCGCCACCATCATCATCATTACCACCACCCGATCTTCTCGCTCTCGCACTTTACCTCAAATATTCCCCAAGATGCATCACCTTTCAGTTCTTGTTTTTTTTTCTCTCTCTCTTTCTTTT
Organism: Penaeus japonicus; assembly: GCA_017312705.2. Lineage (NCBI taxonomy): Eukaryota > Metazoa > Arthropoda > Malacostraca > Decapoda > Penaeidae > Penaeus > Penaeus japonicus. The sequence goes on from BOPN01000218.1 coordinate 437,089, forward strand.
TAATAGTTCGGAAGAAGAAGGAAAAAATATAAGGAAAAGAAAAAAACGAACTTCCCATCCTCTCTTCCTTCGGATTAAATTTCGGAAAGGAAAAGAAAATGGAAAAAAAATGAAGATGAAAAAAACGATGTGCTTTGCAGCTCAATTTCCCGGCTTGTAATCATCAAAAGGAAAATCAATTGAAATGCACCAATAAAAGAAAGTAAAGATCAAACAAATAAGATTAAATAATAAAGAACAAAAAAACAAACAAAACAAATTAAACTCATAAACAAAATAAAAAATAACAAAAACAATGAATAAAATTAATACATAAAAACGAAAAATTATGATATTTTTGTATTATACTCTCATAGTATTAAAACAATTCCTAAGATACATCAATGTTTTCGATCCAGTGTTCGAGCAGCTGCCTCACTTCAGGCAACTCGGCCAAGCTGCCCAGAAGACGCTCCCTGAGACGTTTCTCCAGTGAAGAATTTCCGTAATAAGAAATGCATGTTTTTAATTAAGGTTGGGTTGTGTAATGTGAGGGATTTTCCTCTTTCTATTGTGAGAACCTCTGGGAACTTTGGCTAGAGGCGGAGGGTTTGGATGAAGTGGGACTGGTCATATATATATTTGTTTTTTTTCTTTCTTTCTTTCGTGTAAATACGGGGCTGTGAGGTTTTTGTATGTTTGCTGTTGGAGTTGGTTTTGCTCTCTCTCTCTCTCTTTCTCTTTCTCTTTCTCTTTCTCTCTCTATCTCTCTCTCTCTTACACACACACACACACACACACATACATATACACACACACACACACACACACACACACACACACACACACACACACACACACACACACACACACACACACACACACACACACACACACACAAACACACACATATATCAAGTGTGTGTGAGGTGGCTTAAAGGCTTGAGCAAGGTCGAGGATCAGATGGCCGAGCTCTTCCATCCGTCGGGGAAAAGAGGCTTGGGCGGTGCGGGAGAAAAAGGCGGGGATTTTATGGCTCTTGTGGATTACTGTTTACTGCTCCCCCCATCCCCTCCCCTCCCCCCTCTTACCACCCCTCCCCCCCGATTGTGACTGTTTGGTTGTTCAGAGAACTTCCTTTCGTTGTGAGTGTGGTGAGTAGGATTATGTATCCTGCATCAGAATGGTATATTGCACGTGGTATACTTTTAACTTTCCATTCTGACACATCTAAGCGTCCAAACATTTGTTTCATCTATTTCGGTCGCATGCATGATGAGGTAAGACAGAAGTGCATGCGAGGCTCTGCCGTGTGCGTAGCATGATTATTGGAAATACACGTAATTACTGTCGTCAATATGTTATTTACGTCGGAAGAATAAGGCGCTTCGCACGCAATTAACGACCGTGTTCTTGGAAATTAAACACAGACAGTGGCGCCATCTGTGTCAGCGTCGTGCCTTCATAATGAAGCTCTGCATACCCCTCCCCCTACCCCCCTACACACACCCAGACATCAGGGCTCGCTCCGATAAAAAAAAAAAAAAAAAATTATATATATATTCCCATACGAGTCCAGACCTCACGACGCCAACGCCCTCACGGCTCCGGAACCGAACTCCTCTGCGCCATTTATCAGCGTGAAAACAGTGTCAACAAACACCGTACCTAATTGCAGCCAACTCCATAAAAACACGGACGGTTCAGTAGATCCAAAGCAAGTGGAACAAGTACACATGATCAGCCGGTAGCCTTCCTTGTTTACTTGTTATTCCGACCATGCTTCGGTCGTACGTCAGGCAGGCCTGCGGCGCCATCCCCCTTGCGGCAGAGTCTGGAATGGATCCAAAATGCATCGAAACTATTGTCCGACCTTTTCTAATAGTCACTGCTCATAATGTATAAGTTTTGGGGAACATCTGCTCGCTTGGGGATTTCCGAAGACAATATATCCGTCGTTATTGTTGGTCTTATCAATGCTACCAGCGTCATTGTCATTATCACAATTTTTTGAGTAGTGGTAGTATTAGCATTGTTATTATCAGGAATATTTATTAATGACTACTGCTACTACTACCACTAATACCACTGCTGCTGCTGTTGTTTGTGTTATTAATGCTGCTTTTGCCACTGCAACTGTTGTTATTGTTGCTGTTATGATTAGCTACTGCCGATTCCTTACCTACAAAGCTAATAATTGCTTTTATTAATTAAATAATAGCTACCACTGAAATCACTCATAAACCCGTCATTACTGTAATTATATATTGATCCTTTCTCCTAAGTTTACATATGCGTGTGCGAGAAGCCACAAGTAAAAAAAAAAAAAAAAAAAAAAAAAAAAAAAAAAAAAAAAAAAAAGGAAGCAAAAACAAAAACAGCGTGACAAAATAAGCCTAATTCAATTACCTTCTTCAAAGACTGACCTCCTTCAGTAAGCAAGAAGCAAGGTTTCCTACCTAGGATGTCGACAGGCGCTCTCAAGGACACACGACATCAAACATTTAAGACGAAACCTAATAAAGTAAAGGAAGAAAAAAAAGGGAAAGCTATTCACCATCTGCTGACAGCCTTTGGGAGCTTCTTTATCTCGAGAAAATATGTTGATATCAAATGCATCCAGCTGGCAGACGTCAAGAGAGAGAACGCGCGAAACAAAGGGAGCAGGAGGTCGCTCGCGTAGCCATGTTGAGGCAAATGCTTTATCGGCAGAAGCGGTAAAACAAGTTGGCAGAAAATAAAAGAAGAAAAACACTATGCGCAAGGGAAGTTTTTCATTGAAAGATGAGAAATATGTGTGTTTGTGGGTTCTTGTTTTGTCGGTTTACTTTGGCAGGAAATCAACAATGCAAAGAAGTTTATTGGGAGATGATGGAGATGCGTGTCGTTTCGGTGTTTTGTGCGCGCCATTTCGTCACTATGGGAATATATATATTTTTAAAATTTGAATACAAGGTTTTTGTTCTGGGGAAAGTTCGATGGGGTTCAGGTTAGATTTTGCATTACGGTCTTCTCTTTCTCGGAATAGTAAATTAGTTTTATTATAGCTACATCGTTATAGTTTATAATTGGCTCATCATGTTTTGAAGTGAGTTGGTATTATATAGTTGTTTGTTAAAGATTATACTGTGAAACGGGTTACGTCATCAGTGTAACATTATCATGCATGGCACAAAACTTCCATATGGCCATGTTCCCTTTCCATTTACCTTCTCTATCTCTTCTTCTTCTTCTTCTTCTTCCTCTTTTTTTCTTCTTCGTCTTCTTCTTCTTCTTCTTCTTCTTCTTCTTCTTCTTCTTTTTTTCCTTTCTCTTCCTTTTTGTATTTCTCTGCTCAGTATTATGCATCGTATTTTTTCTTTCCTTGGTGTTCATGCCCCTCCTCCTCGTCCTGCTATTGCCTGTGGTGCTTGGAAGCCATTGATAATCACGACAGCTGCTCTAATGAAGGCTTTGTCGTCTTTCACACTCCCCCTCCCCCCCCCCCCATCTCCCCCAACCTCCCTTCCTCACCTGGATTCTCCCCCTCACCCCCCTTCCCTTCCATTCCTGGATCTCTCCCCCTTCCCCTTCCTCCCTCTTAATCTTATCCTCCCTTCTGCCTTTCCTCCTTCTATACCCAAAACCTCGCCTCGAATCTTCCTTTACTTGATCACTCCTTTTCCTTCCCCTTCCCCTCTTAATTCTGAATTTCTCCTCCTACCCCCCTTCCTCTCCTAACCCTTAAACTCCTTCCTTCTCCCCCCCATCTTTACCCTAAATCTATCTTACCCTCCCTTCGTTTTTCCCTTACCCTCCCCTCCCCCTACTCTACCTAACTCTAACCTTCCCCTCCCACTTCCCCTTCCACGATCCCTCTCCCTCTCTATTCCTTCTCCCTAAACCCTTACCCTCGCCTCCCCTACCCTCTTCCCCCTCCTCTACCTTCTTCCCTTCCCTTCCCCCCTTCCATCCCTCCCCATCTCCCTTTCCCCCTTCCCTCCCTCCTCTCCCTCGCCTTCCCTCCCTCCTCATCCCCCCTCCCCTTCCCTCCTTCCCTCCTTCCCCATCCCTCCTTCCCTCCCTCCCCATCACCCCTTCCCCATCCCTCCATCCCCTTCCCCCTTTCCCTCCCTCCCCTTCCCCCCCTTCCCTTCCACCCCCTATCCCCCTCCCCTTGCAACGACGACGCGAACATACGGCAATCGCTTGATGCTTCCCCCTGGCCAAATCAAATCAAGGTCTTAATGACGTCATAACAAAAGAACTCGCGGGCAATGGCGTCGGAGCGAAGTGTTTCCGGGAGGTAATTAGTGAGAGATGGATAAATTGGCCATGAGGCTGTGAGGTTTGTTCTTTAGACTCCTCATAAATCGTAGATTGTCTTTTGTTTCGATTCGTGTTGACGAAATATGAGGGAGATTTTTTTTTTTTTTTTTTTTTTTTTTTTGGGGGGGGGGGGTTATTGTGATGTAGTTTTAGTCTTAAATGATACAGAAATTGTAGTGAAAGTTGGGGGTGGGTGGGGGGGATTGCGGTATAGTTGCGATAATGACAATGCAAGATTGCAATCAATGTGAGATCATTTTTATAGTATGTGTTGAGGAAATGTATGAATATTCTTTCAATAATGATAATTTTAATCAATCTTTACTAATATTTTTCTTTTTCGCCCACAGGTAAGTGCAACGTCGCAGCGTGCAATCAGCAAACACATAGATAAGTAAACGCATTTTGAAATAAGCAATGTAGGGGGTACTTGCGTGTCAAGCTTGGTACTGGGAATATCTTTAATTTTTAATTTTATTCATTTTATTATTCATATTGTTTTTATTATATAATCAATGTATTTTCTTTATTTATTAATGACTATTGTGATTATTATCAATTGTTATTATCATTATTATTATTATTATGATTTTAATCATTATCATTATTATCATTATTATAATTTTCATTATCATTATTATTATTATCATCATCATTATTATAATTATTATAGATTATATTATTATTATGAATATCATCATTATCGTTATTTTTATCATCACCATCATGATTATTATTACAATTATCACTATTATTATTATTTTTTACATCTTTATCATCTCCCTGGTCTCCGTTCGATGCTGCTATTGGCAGAAAGAAGCAATAACACTTCTCTGTAGGGTTTTGTTTATAGCCAAGTGAGTAGAAGAGGCAGGGAGGGGAGGGGAAGAGGGTATGGAGGAAAGAAGGGAAGGGGAAGAGGGGATGAAGGAAAGAAGGGGAGGGGATGAGTGGATGAGGGGAAAGAGGGGAAGGGGAAGAGGGGATGGAGGAAAGAAGTAGAGGGAAAGAAAGAATGAAGGAAAGAAGGGGAATTGAATAGGGGATGAA
>BOPN01000218.1:447425-449925 GCA_017312705.2 Penaeus japonicus
TACGTCCTTCTCTTTCTGTCTTTATATTTCTTTCGGTCGGTCAGCATGTGTGGCTGTCTGTCTGTCTGTTTGTCTTCATTCTATCTCTCTTCTGTCTATGTTTCTTTCAGTCTATCTGCCTATCGCTTGTCGTCCATCTGTCTGTATGCCTGCCTGCCTGTTTGTCTATCTGTCTATCTATCTGTCTGTCTACTTGTCTATCACCCAATCTTTGCCTCATTTGATCCATTTTCTATTCGTATGCCTATCTATCTATCTGTCTAGCAGTCTGTCTGTCTTTGTCTATCTATCTGCCTTCATCTATTCTTCTCTCTCTCTCTCTCTCTCTCTCTCTCTCTCTGTATATATATATATATATATATATATATATATATATATATATATATATATATACATATACACATCTGCTTTTCTATCTATCTGCCTTCGCCTATTTTTATCTATATATCCGTCTCTTCCCATCTCTCCCCTTCATCATCCCCTTTCGGGCGTGCGCCTCGCTCGCTCCGCTGCGCAAAGGGGAAACCGAGTGCAATGTCGAGGGAAAGGAGTCTTGCAGTTTTTCATCGCGACACTTATTTGCTTTGGGGTTTCTAAGTGAAGGTTTGAATAGCTTATGCATGTGAATGATTGTGAATGGATGATGAATAATTCAGAGGCGGAGACAAACAAAGGACGATGGAAGAGTAAGGAGGAGCCGCGGTTGGAAGTTTGCATGGAGAGACTTGCAGATGACGCATGGTATTGATATGTCAGGACGTGGGAAAGAAGCGCAGGCACACGATCACCGACTCGCATACACACAGGCAAAGGCTCGCGTACACACGCACACGCACGCACACGCACGCACATACACGCACACACACACACACACACACACACACACACACACACACACACACACACACACACACACACACACACACACACACACACACACACACACACACACACACACACACACACATACACATACACATACACATACACATACACATACGCATACACACAAGCACAAAGACGCATGAGTAACCTTTATACAAACGCACACACGTGTATTTACAATTGTATTAAGTTCATACGCAGATTAGATATACAGTATATGTATTATATTCCGTTATATATACAGAGCATATATATTGCAAGTTTGTCAGTGCCTTTCGTGTTTCCACGTGGTTGATTCTGAAAGAGAAAGAAAAAGAGTGAGAAGGAGAGGGAGAGAGAGAGAGAGAGAGAGAGAGAGAGAGAGAGAGAGAGAGAGAGAGAGAGAGAGAGAGAGAGAGTTATATCATATATTATATGAGCGTTATAATTAGTATCATTATTATTAATATCATTGTTATTACTATTGTTGGTGTTGTGACCATTGGTTATATGTTGTTATCATCAACATTATCATCACTATGATCATGATTGTTATTGCAATCGTTATCATCATTATCATTAGTACATCCTTTATTCAAATATCCCCTTAACGCTATCTCTCGCATATATACATGGTGGCGAGGTCGGTAGGGTGCGGTCGACCCCCCCCCCCCACCGCGTTTACTATTTCTGTCATTATCATTACCAATATCATCATCATGATCATCATTACTGAATTATCATCATCATTGCAATAACCATCGTCATTATCATTATTATCATTATGATTATCATCATCTTTATCATCATTTTGTGATCATTATCATTTTTATCTTAATTGTCATTATCTCAATTATGACTGCCGTTTTCATCATTATTATTACTATTATCATTATTATTATCGCTATTATTGTTATCATATTTCTATGATCTATGATCTCTTCCTCTTTCATTCTCTCTCTCTCTTTCTCTTTTATTTTCTCCCTTTCTCTCTTCCTCTTTCATTCTCTCTCTCTCTTTCTCTTTCATTCTCTATCTCCCTCTCTCTCTCTTTCTCTTTTATTCTCTCTCTATCTTTCTCTTTCATTATCTCTCTATCTCTCTTTCTCTTTCATTCTCTCTCTCTCTCCCTTTTCATTCTCTTTTTCTTTCATCCTCTGTCTCTCTTCCTCTCTCTCCCTTTTCATTCTCTTTCTCTTTCATTCTGTCTCTCTCTCTCTCTCTCTTTCTTTCTCTCTCTCTCTCTCTGTTGTGTCGTGTTCCTTTACCTTTGCTTTCCTTTATACATTCGTCTTTTTTTCCCTTCTATTCTTCTTTCCATTCGGCCTGCTCCTTCTTCCGTGTCCTCCCCTTTTTTTCTTTTCCTTTTTTTCTTCCATTTTTTTCTGTCTTTCCTTCTGTTTTTCTCTCTCACCTCGTTCCTTCCCCTTTGCTTTCCTATCAGCATGTCTCTTGTTTTCCTTTTTTGGAGGGAGGAGGAGGAAGAGGAAGAGGAGGAGGAGGAAGAGGCAGACAAGGATAATGTTAAGCCAGATTTGCGGAGCAGGTGCTTCACTGGGCTTATATGCACTGAGGCGAGCCCGCCTGCGTCAGCGTGTGCTGACTCGTGAGAGAATGTGCCAACGAATGTCGACTC
>BOPN01000218.1:452425-454925 GCA_017312705.2 Penaeus japonicus
GTTACTTGCCATTTACATCGACCTAAGATTTTGCAGCATGATTGACCTCTGCATGTTGCCTCTGCTTGCATAAATGGGGCAACATGCTTTCTATTGATATTCTTTTGAAGTTTGTTTGTTGACAATAGCTCATAAGCTTAAAAGGCTGATGTGAACGAACGTGGAGGTGGTGGTAAAATGGGATTAAGATATCAAAAGTCTACGGCGACACTCTCCCTGTTTCAGTAACTAATATCGACGTTAGGTACTGTTCACGCTAAGAAAGACACTATCAGGGAAATATGGATTTGCGATTCTACTCGTTTTTTTTTTCTTCTTCTTTTCTTTACATCGTACACCGAGTTAAGAAATGTTCAATTGGATCCGAAATGTCACAAAAGGATTCGGGGAAATGAGTCTGGAAAACCCTATGGAATTATTATCGGATATTGTTATCGAACTCAGTCCAATATTTGGGTCATCACTTTCATCATCGTCGGAAACAGCGGGAAAACAAATCTTTTCCGGAAAATAGCCAATAGATATTATGGCCCGGAGGTGTTGTTAATATGAACATCACTATCTGTGGACCCTTTTCTCCTGCTCATAGAGCATCATGTGGAGCGAGAGTGTTTTTTTGTTTTTTTTCATTTTGTTGTATTTAGTTATTTTTTGTTTGATAATGACGTTTGTTATTTATTCTATATTAATATCTCTACTTTTTTATATGATGTAATTATTCATTTATTTATATACGCCTATACTTATTTATTATGAATAACTTTTCTCTTTTATTTAAAATTAATGTCATGATAATATATTCGACTGTTTTTATGAAGTCCAAATACACAATTTTAAAAATTTCTTTATGCCCAGAGGACGCGAAACAATATTTTCCCAGCTCACAACCGCCTTAGGAATATGAACTTTGCCGTAGGAGCTACCGAAGAAAACGAAAATGAAAACGAAATATAACGCAGTTGGAATTGAAGGAATGATAGCTTTCGGCCATAAAAGAAAATAGTTCGAAAGAAGATAAAAGTAATGATAGCTCTCGGCCATAAAGATTTCGCGAGACAGTGAAAAGAATGGGTTAGGGCAAGATCGGGGCGAGAATGAGGGGAGAACGAAGGAAAAAAACGAGAGAGGAGGAGGAGGGTGAGAGAAGGGGAAATGGAGAATAAGGGGAAAGGGTCTGGAAAATTGGAGAATGAGGAAGAACGAGAAGAAACGAGACAGGATTAGGAGACAGAGAAGGGAAAATTAAAGAGCATGAGGGGAGAGAGAAAGGAAAAATGAGAGAATGATGAGGAGAGAAGCGAAATTGAGAGAAAATAAGGGGAAAAGGAATGAATATGAGAGAATAAGGGAAAAGGGAATGAGGGAAAACAAAATTGATTATTAGAATGGAGAATTGAATAATGTAGGGAGAGAGGATGGTAATTGAGAAGAATAAGGGAGAGAGAATGGCGAAAATGAGAGAGAATGAGGGAAGAAAAATTGAAAAATTCAAGAGAATCAGAAATGATAGAGATAGAGATTAAAACAAAAATGAGAAAGAGAGAGAGAGAGTGAGAGAGAGAGAAAGAGAGAGAGAGAGAGAGAGAGAGAGAGAGAGAGAGAGAGAGAGAGAGAGAGAGAGAGAGAGAGACGAAACGAAACGAAACGAAACGAGAAGAAAGAGAGAGAGAGAAACGAAGCGAGAAGAAAGAGAAGGGCAGAAAAAACGGAGTAAATGAGACAAGGCAAAAAAACAAAATAAATGAGAGAGAAAATACCAAGTAAACACCAAAAGAAATAGAATGTAGAAGTGTTATTTTGGAGAAGAAAGTACTAGAGCTGTGTAAGTGAATGGGGTAGGGGGAGGGGGGGGGGCGTAAGATTACAGTTGGTCAAGGGGGGCGGGTCAGGGGAAAGGAAGGAATGGGACAAAAGGGTGAGGTCGAGGGTGAGGAAGAGGAGGAAAGGGAAAGAGAAAGAGAAAATTGCACAGGAGAAAACGAGGCGGGGAAAAGGAAAGGCCCAGACAGAGAAACAAGACAGCATACGAAAGAAAGAAAAGCAAACAAACAAACGAAAAAAGGTGTTCAGAATAATCCAACCTAAAAAAAAATAAAAAAAAAATCTCATTGAATAGCCTCTGTTTTGTCCGCGCATTTTCACCGTACCTGAGTGAAGAATGGGTGAGTGGTGCTTGGCGAACGTTCCTGAGTGGCACCTTCTAGATTCTCTGAATGGCACTCGGTCGATGCCAAGAGTGGCACTTGGTCAAGATTCTGAATGGTATCGCCGACCGTTCTGTCCGGGTATGCTTCCAGGAGGAGGTGAGGAAGGGGAGGAGGATATGGGAGAAGGGAGAGGGAGAGGGAGAGGGAGAGGGAGAGGGAGAGGGAGGTGGAAGGAGGGAAGAAGGAACTGGGAAAGGGGAGAAGGATGGAGATCGGTAGAGGTGAGGGAGTGGAAGTGGGTGGGAGAATCGGGATTTAGCATGGGAGAGTCGGTGGGAAGGATGAGGTGAGGG
>BOPN01000218.1:459925-467425 GCA_017312705.2 Penaeus japonicus
CACGGAAAATTGCAATATAATTGCGATGTGAAATTCGTCGCTTTATTAAAATGTCAACAAGTGTAGTGTATTACGCTGAGAACTTCCCAAGCTTTCATTTCAACTTGTTTCGTTCGGGGATGGAAACTCGAGTCGAAATTCCCTCATAGTCTCTGTAATACAATATACATCAAGTGGCTGTAATACAATATACCTAATATAGAGCAAGTAGTTGGTAGCGCACACGATCTGCCGTAGTGCGTGAAAAGCAGGTTACGTAGGGTAGGTGTTCTGGCTTTGCGAAAGGGATGAAAAAGTATGGCCAGGGAGTGTCGACGTGGAGCGCTTTATTTCGCATGACAGGGAGGAAGAGAGGTTGGAGGGGGTGGGTGGAGGGTGGGGGGGGGTTGTGTCGGGTCTAGGGAGTTCTGGGAAACACTATGGGTGTCTTCCGGTATGCTACACCACACAGGGACGTGGCAGGACGTGTAGTACATTATGTATGATAGACAGATGTAACAGCTGTAGTGATATATAGAGAGAAGTAGACTGCTTGATGTCTCTCTCTCTCTCTCTCTTTCTCTTTTTCTCTCTGACTCTCTCCCTCCCTCCCTCCCTCTCTCTCTCTCTCTCTCTCTCTCTCTCTCTCTCTCACTCACTCACTCACTCACTCACTCTCTCTCTCTCTCTCTCTCTCTCTCTCTCTCTCTCTATCTATCTATCTATCTATCTATCTCTTCTCTCTCTCTCTCTCTCTCTCTCTCTCTCTCTCTCTCTCTCTCTCTCTCTCTCTCTCTCTCTCTCTCTCTCTCTCTCTCTCTCTCTCTCTCTCTCTCTCTCTCTTTCTCACACATTCATCTCTCTCTCTCTTTCTCACACACACACTCACTAACCCATTCAGTCACTCATCCCTCCATTCCCCTCTCCCTCCCTCCTTCCCTCCTTCCCTCATTTCCTCCCTCCAATCCTCCTTCCTCCCTCATTTCCTCCCAGCCTCACTCACTAACACGTGTCACCGGGCTTATAATTAAGCGAACGAAGTAACCACGTCTGTTACCTGACACAAGTAATTAATGGAGGATAATGAGGCTGAGACCATCACCCGCACCGAATAGATAATAACAGTTCTCTTGTGATGAACATGTCTTTATTTTGAGGTCAAGTTTGCTCATTTATTCCCGACGACCCGTGATTTTTCGTGTTTTTTTTCTGTAAGCTTTTTTTTCAAATAATATCGTTTGAAGTAAAGGATTTTATTTTTACAAGCATGTGTGTTTTTTCTAATTTGTTTTGCTATCTTTTTGTTGTTGTTGCATGTATATATTTTATTTTGTTACTTGCATACTTTCTCTTGTGCTGCGGCCGTATCTTCAATTGCTTTTTCAAACATATAATTTATTTTTGGTTGGAGACATTTCTCCTGTTGTTAGAAGCATATTTTTCTTTGGTGATTGCAAGCTTTTTGTTGTTGTTGCAAACATGTTGATATTGCAAGGATCCTGTGAGTCGAAGAGCCTCGTGTTTGTGTGTAACCAAGACCTGCTGAGATCCGCGGCCTCAACACGTGGTAGGAATCGATATTCGGGGTGAGAAGGAGACGAAGAGGAGGGAGGGAGGGGGGAGGGAGAGAGGCCGTCAGGAGAAAGGGGGAATGGAGGAAAAGGAAGGGAGAAGGGGGGGGGGTGAAGCAGGTTGGTAGAAAGGGGGAATGAGTGATGAAGGAGAAGGGAGAAAGAGAGAGAGGGAGAAGGAAGGAAGAGAGGGAGGGAGAAGGGAGGAAGAGAGGGAAGGAAACGGGTGAGGTGAGAGAGTATGAATGAGGAAAGGAGTGAGAAAATAGGAAGGCTAGAGGAAGGAGAAGGGTAGGAGGAAGAAGAGAAGATGAAGGAGGGAGAAGGAAGGGAGGAGAGGGAAGGGAGAAAGGATGATGAAAGGGGAAAGGCAGTAAGGAAGAGAGGAAGGAGGAAGGAAGAGAAGAAAAGAGGAAGATGAAATGGTGAGGCAAAGGAAAAGAGAGGGAAAAGAGAGAATGAAAAAAAAAAAAATGATATAGAAGGGAAAAGAGAGACAAGGAAAGAAATGACAACAAGAAAAAAAAGAGGCATAAGGATTTAGACGCGAGTGAGGAAAAAAGGCAAAAAAAGGGGGAGATGTAAAGTAAAAGGCATCGAAGGGCCTGGACCTTTCTCCTTTCTCTTCCCCTCGGCTTCCCTCGCCCCCTACTTTCACAGTCAGGTCCTGAAACCCCATCCCTCATGTAAGACCCCGGCCGCCCTTCGCAGACCGGCCCTCATAAACCTCATACATATTTTGCAAGGAAGTTTCGAGGCCGAAGGCTGTCGTTTTCATCATCTGCAACGGAGCTTTAGCGTTTCGGATTATGAGTACAGGAGGGAAGAGAAAAGGGAAGTAAAGGGAGAAGGAAAGAGTGAAAGGAAAGGATGAAAGAAAGAATGAAAGCAAAGGGAGAAGGAAAGAGAGATAGGAAGAAAGAAAGTAAGTAAAGTGAGAAGGAAAGAGAGAAAGGAAAGGAGGGAAGAGAGAAAGAGTGACAGCAAATGAGAGCAGGAAATATGAAAAGAAAATAAAGAAAAAAAACGTAATGCTGGCGAGAAAGATTGATAATGCCAAGGAAATTGGCAGGATCGCCTCCCCCCTACCTTTGCCCCCTTCTCCTTCCCCACATACTTGTCCCCCTCCCCTCCCTGCTCCTACCCTTCCTCACCTCCCTGTCGCTTTTCCCTCCCTCCTTATCCCCACCTCTCTATCCCAGCTCCTCTCTTTACTCCACTTCCCCTCCATAACCCCACCTCATCACTCTGTCCAACCTCAGCTCCTTGTCCCCTATCCATCCCTCCCTATCCACCTCCCCTCCTTGTCCCCCCTGCCCTCCTCTCCCTACTCCAACCTCCCCTCCCCTCCCTACCCCACCTCCCCTCCTATCCATGCTTCCACTTCCCCTTCCCTCCTTGCCCCCACCTCCCCACCCCTCCCTTCCCCCCACCTCCCCACCCCTCCCTGCCTCTACCTCCCCTCCTATCCCTACCCCCACCTCCCCTCCTATCCCTATCCCCACCTCCCCTCCTATCCCTACCCCCACATCTCCTCCTATCCCTATCCCCACCTCCCCTCCCTACTCCCACCTCCCACCTCCCCTCCCTTCCCCTCCCACTCGCCTTGCAGTGTTGTGACCTCGATATTCCGTTCAGCCCTAAATGAACTCCCATCATTATGAGCATGCAAGGGACGAGGATTGAGGGTGGAAGGGTCGAAGTGTGGCCGCCTCCGTGATTGCGGGAGGAAGGGGGGGGGAGGGGGGGGAGGGGAAGAGGAAGGGGGTTGGGTGCACATCGGGGGAGGAGGAAGGAGGGAGGAGGGGGATGGAGGGGAAGGAGGGGAAGAGGAAAGGGGTTGGGTGCACATTGGGGGAGGAGGGAGGAAAGGGATGGAGGGGAAAGGGAAGGGGGGGGGGTGGAGGGGGAAGAGGTTGAGGATGGGGGAGGAGGATTTCGTGGAAGGGGGAGAGGGGTAAGGGGTAAGGAAGGGTGGAGCAACCGGGCACGACTGAGATTGGATTTACGTATGTATGAATGTGATCAGACATGCGCGCGGCTATGATAATGGTCCAGGACGGCACGCGGGCTTATTAGGGACTAAAAAGAAGAAGAAAAAATGAAGGGGGGGAGGAGAAAATAAGAGATTGCAAATAATGAGGCAGGAGTTCGGGTTTGCGAGTGAGAGTAAGAGTGAGGGTAAGAGTGAGAGATAGAAACAGAAAGACAGACAGGCAGGCGCGCGCGCACACACACACACACACACACACACACACACACACACACACACACACACACACACACACACACACACACACACACACACACACACACACACACACAACCTTACATACACACAACCATACACAAGAACAATAGCAAACTATCGAAACAAATGGAAACAAGATGAAACATGTAGATATATACTAAGAGTGAGTAACAAGAGAATAATTGCCAGTTCAGTGTTTTAATTGGTCAATATCAGCAGGACAGCGGACGTGACGCCAAACAAAAAATGTTTCGAGGTCATGGGAACAGGAACATTTTTTCGCCAGTAAAGCAAACATGAAAAAAAGTTTGATCCTCACATGACCTGTTGGAAAGCCGTAATAGTGAACTGATTCAAGTTAGTGAGTGAAAGACAGAGACAGACAGACAGACAGACAGACATACATATATACATACATACATACATACATACATACATACATACATACATACATACATACATACTGACAGAGAGACAGACAGACACACATGAAGTTGAACCATAAAACAAATATTCAAAAACAGCACCGGAAAAGCATCAAACAAACACACTTTCCTGAGAAGAAGGTCCTATCCCTGAGACAACAGAGTCAGAGACGTATTTTACGACAGGGTGTCAAACACGTGACTAGCGGCCCATTTGCTGCTCTGGCTGTATCTTGATTTACTTGGCCATTTGTCTTTTTTTCTTTTTCTTTTTTTTTCTTTTTTAATAGGAATATCACTTCTATTATATTCGTAGATTCTGAATTTGCCTTTATGTCTATTACGCATTAGATTCTCTCTCTCTTCTTTTTTTAATGATCTGTCTTATATTCAGATGCGTGTTTTTTATTTAATGTAGACAGCTCGCCATTCATAGGAAAATGCGGGATCTGGATGTACGAAATACAGCAAAAGAGGTTCAAAATATATAACCTAACGCTCTATAGCCTTCCACCAACAACGAAATAGCACACCGCTTAAATTTTCCGCCATCGTGAGTTCCGTCAGCTGGTTTCGTCATCACAGATGCAGCTGCAAGAGCGAGCGAGCAGCTGCAGCGCCAAGTTGACCCTCTTACTCCCTTGCAGCACATCGAGTCAGGAGCCGAGACCGTTTTTCGGCACTTTATGAAGTTGTGTCATAAATATCCGACCTCTTATCCTTGAAAGGAATCAGTTAAGAGTGTAAAAGTTTTCGGATGAGATAAATAGTTGGATGATTAACAGTGAATGTCGATTATATATCTTAAAGTTGGTCGTGTTTTAAAAGGGATAATGACACACACACACACACACACACACACACACACACACACACACACACACACACACACACACACACACACACACACACACACACACACCATCCTCATCCTCATCATAATCACCATCTCATCATCATCATCACTATCACCATCACATCATCATATCATCATCATCATCATCATCATCATCATCATCATCATCATCGTCATCGTTATCTCCACCTGTTCTGCTTGCGTTCTATCTCTCTTTTTGTTTATTCTAAATACATGTAAATCATAAAGTTATGATCCCATATGAAAACAAGTAATTTAGTGACTCTTTCATGATATAACGTAGACAGTGATTCTGGAAGGTTCTGATGTTCCAACTGCCTTTTATTTATTGTTAATGAATTTCAAAATTAAGATGTTCCTCCTTTAGTTTGTCTTAGTTTATGGCATTTCAGTGAAGATATATCTATTAACTGAAAGTAGTAAATTAGTTGTTTTTGTATACCGTTGTTGTATGTGTGTGTGTTTGTGAGCTTGAGTGTGAGCGTGCGCGTGCGTGTGTACACAAACAAACACAAATCGGAAGTGAAAGAGAGAAAGGAAGAGGTAAGCAGGACAAGAAGGCAAAACTGGAAGGGGAAGGAGGGACGCGGGGGGGGGGTGATGGACAGAGACCCACCAAAAGCACAATCTTTTCACGAGGGTGAAAACTACCGGATCTCCCCCCCCCTCCTCCTCCTCCTTAACCCCTCCTTCTTTCCTCCTTCCCCTCACCCCCTCCTCCTTAACCCCTCCTTCTTTCCTCCTTCCCCTCACCCCCCTCCTCCTTAACCCCTCCTTCTTTCCTCCTTCCCCTCACCCCCCTCCTCCTCCTTAACCCCTCCTTCTTTCCTCCTTCCCCTCACCCCCCTCCTCCTTAACCCCTCCTTCTTTCCTCCTTCCCCTCACCCCCTCCTCCTTAACCCCTCCTTCTTTCCTCCTTCCCCTCACCCCCCTCCTCCTTAACCCCTCCTTCTTTCCTCCTTCCCCTCACCCCCCTCCTCCTTAACCCCTCCTTCTTTCCTCCTTCCCCTCACCCCCCTCCTCCTTAACCCCTCCTTCTTTCCTCCTTCCCCTCACCCCCCTCCTCCTTAACCCCTCCTTCTTTCCTCCTTCCCCTCACCCCCCTCCTCCTTAACCCCTCCTTCTTTCCTCCTTCCCCTCACCCCCCTCCTCCTTAACCCCTCCTTCTTTCCTCCTTCCCCTCACCCCCCTCCTCTTCCTCCTTCCCCCCCCTCCCCTCCCCTTTCCTCCCCTCCTCTCCCTTCCTTTCCCTCTCCTCCCCTCCCCTCCTCCTTAACCCCTCCTTCTTTCCTCCTTCCCTCTCATCATCCCCCCCCCCCTCTATATCCTCTTAATCCATCAATCCTTCTTGACACGCGGTCCAGTAGATGTCCCATTGTAGTATCCTATCCGAGACCGAAGATGAGTAAGTGGGTAAGTGGGGGGTATTTGTTTGTGTGGATTGTTTTTTTTTGGGGGGGTGGGGTGGGGTGGGGGGTCCAAGTGGGTTGTGGGTGTGTTGGGTCCAAGTGGGTCGTGGGTGTGTTTGCTGGACAAGTATCATCAACTGGCGGTCGGGTCAAGAAAAAGTTGCAGGGCGGTTTGATGTAATGTTTCTGTTTGTCTTTATTTTCTTTATTTTTTTCAGTTGTCCACCTCGTCGTTGGGTTTTTGTAGTAGGACAACCTCACCATCCTTTATTATCTCACCATCAATAAATACCTCACCATCATTATCTCATCATCACCAACTACCTCACCATCACCAACAACCCACCCCATCACCACGTACAACCCACCCCATCACCACCTACCTCACCATCACCCTCAACCACCACGCCATGATCACTGTAACCTTATCACTGTAATATCATCCGGTCGTTAACCCTTTCCCTCCGCGCTGGCCACAACGGAGGCGGAGGCGACGCGTGGCTCCCAAGTGCCCGAGACAGACGCGGCAAAGGTCGGGCTCAATAATGCAACGGGACTCTGTGACGTGGTCAGAGGGGGGGGGGGGGGGGGGGGGGGGGGGGGGGAAGGGGGTAGTGGTGGTGGTGTTTTTCTTCTTTTTTTTCGATTTCGTCTCGATGGTGTTTTTTTTCGTGTTTTTTTTCGTTTTGTTTTGTTTTTGGGGTGTTGATTTAGTTTTTTTTTTTTTTTTTTTTCTTTTCTTTTCGTTTTGATTTCGTTGTATTCATCTGCCTTGTTGATGTGTCGTTGGTTTTGTTGTTGTCTTTGTTTAATACAGTTGTTTTTGTTGTTTTTGGGCCGTCATCCTTTCTGTCGACGCTTTTGTTGTCTTTATCTTGGTCTGCTTTGTCTTTGTTGTTTTTGCAATCGTTGTTTTTGTCGTGATTAATGTTCCGTTCATTGTTATTGTCGTCGCTGTTGTCGTTGGGTGTTGTTACCGTCATCGTTG
>BOPN01000218.1:477425-482425 GCA_017312705.2 Penaeus japonicus
GGAGCACGTGATATTTTGTTTTATAGGAAACAAACATTTCGTAAAAGTTCTTTTTTTTTCTTTTCTTTTTTTTTTGTACGAAATCACCAATTTGTGATATTTGCCGTACGAAATTACCAATTTGTAATATCACTCATCTGTACGAAATAACCAATTAGCCATAATCATCTGTAACAAGTAGCCATTTTTTTTATTAGTTATTTGTTTGAAACAACCAAATTGTAATATTATTTATCTGTAAGAATTAACCAATTCACAGTATTCATCTCGACCAAATAGCCAATCCCCATTATTTGTAATAACCAACAAATCCGTAATATTTTGTACATGAAACATCCAATTCGTAAAAGCACTTGTATTTTTTAAACAACCAATTGATTATAGTTATCAGTACGAGACAACCAATTCCTAATAATCATCAGTACGGTATTACGATACAAACAATCATAAATTACCAATTTATCTCAAAACAACCAATTCGTAATATTATTCATCAATAAGAAACAACCAGTTCGCGATATAATTTATCTGTAAGAAACAATTAATTCGAAATATTTTCATCTTCCCAAAACAACCTAGTGATGCAATGCCACGAGTCTGGTTGCATGCTGAGTCTCTTTGCTTTATTACGGGTAAGATTATCGGTGCCATGATCTAATTGACGATCATTAGGAAGGCCTGATTGGATGGTTGCGTTACCGTACAGAATCCATAGCAATTATCTCCCAATTTTCTGCGACTGTTTACTGCAAGAAAGAGAAGGAGGACATGGTGGGCTGTGTTGGATTTATTCATCTGATTGATTATATGTATGTATATGTGTATATATATGTATATATATAAGTGTATATGTATATTTACATATATACATATATATATATATATATATATATATATATATATATATATAGATGTGTGTATGTATATATATATATTTTTTTTTATTCATATGATTATATTTATATTTTTATATACATATATGTATATTCATATATAAATAAATATTTATTTATTCATTTATTTTATTATATTTATATTTTATATACATATATGTATATTCAAATGTATACATAGATGAATAAATACATATATATGTATATATATTTTATATATGTATATGGTTACATATATGCATGCACGATGATATAGAATTAATATATGAAAAAGCTGGTGCACTCTCTCTCTCCAGAGAACCAGAATGAACCCCTAAAATATCCCGAATCGGTGCGGCCAAAATGGAGGCGAATTCCCCGGTTTTTCTGAGAAGCTCTCGCTGTCCTTGAGGGCCAAATGTGATATGGTCCCGCAAACAAAAGAACCACAACCCTGATTACAAAAAAAGAAAGAAAGAAAGAGGGAGAGAAAAAGAGAGAGAGAGAGAGGGAGAGGGAACGAGAGAGACAGATATAGAGAAAGAGAGAGAGAGAGAGAAAGAGGGAGGGAGTAGAAAATGAATAAGGATGAATGAATACACAATACAAATTCCGAAGAACGATGTTGCCCAAGAGGAAATCGAGTTGGCGGGACCAACGTTGTGAAAGCGAAGGAACTTGAGGAGAGATACAAGGGAGAGAGAGGAGGAGAAGGAGGGGATAGGAAGGAGGAAAGAGGATGGGAGGAGCAAAATGAGAGAGGAGAGAGGAGAGAGGAGAGAGGAGAGAGGAAAGAGAGAGAGAGAGAAGGAGAGTAGAAATTCAACAAATAAACAAATATATATTAATTACATATTACTAACAACCAATCGAACCAGTTGAGACGAATGACTAAGATCTACTGTTGTATTATAGGGGTAATAAGAGTAATAAACATAATGGTGATAATAATATTGACAATGATAGAAATGATAATGATTATAACAATGATGCCAATAATGACAAACCGTAATGATAATGATAGCTATAACAAAACAGAGATATAGTGTAAAGATGAAATAAGACATCAAAATAGAATTTAAAAATAAGAAACGGCAAGCGAACGCAAAAAAATAAAAAATAAAAAAAATAAAAAAAAATCATGCATGGCGACATCAGCTGACCATGCACCTTCTCCAAGCTTCCGAGCCAGAGGACGTGTCAGCTGAATCATTTGCAAGCTGGGTCTCCTGCGGGTCTCCCTGTGTGTCTCGCCGTGTGTTTTTTTCCATGTCCTACAGTTCTTTATTTTTCTTCTTTATTTTCCTCTTTGTGTATCTGTTTATATGATTGTATGTATATGTATATGTATGCATCTCTCTCTCTCTCTCTATCTATCTATCTATCTATCTGTATATATAAATATATATATGTATATATATATATAAATATATAAATATGTATGTATTCGTATATATATGTGTAAACCTACTGTGTGTGTGTGTATATATATATATATATATATATATATATATATATATATATATATATATATAT
The DNA here is from genome assembly GCA_017312705.2 of Penaeus japonicus. Taxonomy (NCBI): domain Eukaryota; kingdom Metazoa; phylum Arthropoda; class Malacostraca; order Decapoda; family Penaeidae; genus Penaeus; species Penaeus japonicus. Next base: position 479,834 of record BOPN01000218.1, read on the forward strand.
ATATATATAAACATACACACACACACACACACACACACACACACACACACACACACACACACACACACACACACACACACACACACACACACACACACACACACACACACACGCACACGCACACACATACATTCACACACTAATGCCTGTATAAGTGTATGTTAGCGCCTTAATTTTTAAGTATCCTCCTCCTTATATCGTTATTATTAGTTGCAACAATAGATTGTGACGTCACGCATTTGTGCTTTGGTTGCCACGCGTCAAGACAAAGGGCGACGCTCACTCACCTGTGCCCATATCCGTATTGGTTGCATAATCTTGGTACAACTTAAGGTATATGCACATGTATATGTACATACTAATACGCTTATGCATACACATATGCTTAAACATAAACATAAGCATAAACATGCGCTACACTTACACTAACACTTGCACTTACACTTGGACATACGCATACGCATACACATATACATAAACACACAGATACACATATACATATACATAAACACACACATACACAAAAACGAACACACACATACCCATATACATAAACACATACACGCACAAACAAACAACCGCACATGCATTTTACACACACACACACACACACATGCATGAAATCATAAGCAACAAGTTTGAGACTCTCAGCTTCGTAGCTTAACCCCCCCCTCCTCCGTACCACCACCCCTTCCCCCTCCTCAACCACTCCCACTCCCACCCCCTCCCCTCTACCCCCTTCCCTCTCACCATGTGTGACTCTGAATTGTGTGCAACATGTGACGCGTTGGGGGGGGGGTAAAGGCAGGGGGAAGGGGAGGGGATGGTGGTGGCAAGGAAAGGGGAAGTGTGTAAGTTAATAGAAGAAGGGGGGAGGGGTGGGGGAAGGGGAGAGGGGTAGGGGAAGAGGAGAGGGGTAGGAGAAGGGGAGAGGGTAAGTGGAGAGAAATAGAGAAAGAGAAAAGGGGAAGGAGAGAGGAGTGAGATAAAGGCGAGGGAAAGGGGACAGAAACAGGAGAGAGGGGAGACATAGTAGTGATGAAGAGGGAGAAAGGGCGAGGGGGGTTGAGAAGGGGAGAGGATAGAGGGTTGAAGGAAGAAATAGCAAGGGAAGAGATGAATAAAAAGGGGAGTGAAAGGAATGCAGAAAAAGAGTAAGGGGAGGGGGGTTAGAGGGAGAGGATGGGGGTTGGGGGTGGGGGTGGGGATGGGGGTAGAGTGTTACGCGTCACGTGATCCAATATCCGTTGACGCATCGGTTACGTGACGTCGCCACTTCCTGCGGATTCTTTGGCGATTTCTGTTAAAGAGAGAGAGAGAGAGAGAGAGAGAGAAAGAGAAAGAGAGAGAGAGAGAGAGAGAGAGAGAGAGAGAGAGAGAGAGAGAGAGAGAGAGAGAGAGAGTAAGAATAAGAGAAAGAGAAAGAGAAAGAGAAAGAGAAAGAGAAAGAGAAAGAGAAAGAGAAAGAAAGAGAAAGAGAGAGCGAGTGAGACAAGAAAATTGACGAGCAACAGTGTATATGAAGTATATAACAATTTGAAAAAAGAATCACGCAGCTCTTTTTCAAAAGTTGTTATCTTCCCATCTTAAGTCTATAGAAAGTTTGTCTTAACTCTAATTCCCGCGAACACTAACTCATCACTTCAATCTTTAAATTTAGATATATGATTTATTTATTTTAGATTCTCATGGTATTTAACCTAAACATAGATAATTGTAGATAAGTTATTGTTATTGGCAAAAAGAATTAAATTGAGGTTAGGCATTATGTATTTATTTCTACGAAGCTTAGATCCAAAACAGAATTTGCGTAAAACTCATATAAGTCCGTAGTCCTGAGTTTTCGCTGGTGACGTCACACTTCAGGAAGCGAGAATACAAGTCATGGGATTTTTAAGCAAACTGTTTGAAACATGACTGAGAGAGGCTCACTCTTCGCGACTTTTTAAATTTTCATTTAATTCATGTATATTTTGTGACACTTCATGCAACTTATAATGTGACACTCTATACTGTTATGTGGTGATGTGACACTATACAAATTGTGTAGTAATGTGACACTACACATTATGTAGTGATGTGACGCTCTATGCAAATTATGTAGTGATGTGACACTCTATACTCTATACAAATTATGTAGTGATGTGACGTTCTAAACAAATTATGTAATAAAAGCCACTGGATCGTTTCTTAGTTATTTATACACATGTTGCGTGGAATTTTCGTGTTGCTCTGATCTCTTGAGGATATTGGTAATTCGAACGAATGTGTCATGTCAAAGCCCCCTCTTCCAAGGTGACTCGAGAGTTTCTAATCGCGTGTCCTTTCCGTTTCAGACACTCGGCCATCGAGGAGGATGGTGATGGCGGGGGCCGCTGTGCCCTGGGCGTGGCCGCCCTCAAGCGCCACCCCCAGCATCCCGCGGCTTCCTTCAGGGACGAGGTAGCGACGCACGACACCGGATACTTCAGGAAGGACTCCCGCACACCCGACGACGTGTCTGCCACCACCACCACTACGCACGCCGCGCCCCTGGACACGCGGGTGACGGGGCGGTGTCAGGCCGTGGTGGCGGTGCGGGCGGCGCCGGAA
>BOPN01000218.1:492425-493519 GCA_017312705.2 Penaeus japonicus
GTATTCATATCCAGTTTCATTTTCAATTTCTCATTTAATAGGAATTACTGATTTTGATTTCAGTATTGTATTTTCTACACGTTGGCACTGGAATATTGCTGATATAAACGAAACCGATTTCCATCAATTAATACGGATCCTTAGAATACGCTATTTTTCTTTTCTTTAGTCATCTTGTTTACTTTCCTTTACCTCAACCTTGGACGACAAAGAATCTCGTTGAATCTCGCTGCCTCTCGTGATAAACGAGAGGCAACGTTGCACTTGATTAACTTGTCTGTCTTCAACGTGATGCAATCGTGCCAGATGGAGGTATGTGCAGCTGGACCTGTTTTTGTTTTCGACATCCCGTTTCGATGCAAGATGTCGGAAGAAAGAAATATTTGGCGGGGATTTTATTATATAGGAATTGGTATTGCGGGGATTTTCATGTAGGAAGTAAAGCTGTATGGATTTAATTGTAGAGTAAGGGAAAATGTGTGGGTGGAATTATAGAGCAAGGGAAAATGTGTAGGTGGAATTATAGAGCAAGGGAAAATGTGTGGGTGGAATTATAAAGCAAGGTAAAATGTGTGGGTGAAATTATAGAGCAAGGTAAAATGTGTGGGTGGAATTATAGAGCAAGGGAAAATGTGTGGATGGAATTATAAAGCAAGGTAAAATGTGTGGGTGAAATTATAGAGCAAGGTAAAATGTGTGGGTGGAATTATAGAGCAAGGGAAAATGTGTGGGTGGAATTATAAAGCAAGGTAAAATGTGTGGGTGAAATTATAGAGCAAGGTAAAATGTGTGGGTGGAATTATAGAGCAAGGGAAAATGTGTGGGTGGAATTATAGAGCAAGGGAAAATGTGTGGGTGAAATTATAGAGCAAGGGAAAATGTGTGGGTGGAATTATAGAGCAAGGGAAAATGTGTGGGTGGAATTATAGAGCAAGGGAAAATGTGTGGGTGGAATTATAGAGCAAGGGAAAATGTGTGGGTGGAATTATAGAGCAAGGGAAAATGTGTGGGTGGAATTATAGAGCAAGGGAAAATAAAATGTGTGGGTGAAATTATAGAGCAAGGTAAAATGTGTGGGTGGAATTATAGAGCAA
>BOPN01000218.1:495675-498175 GCA_017312705.2 Penaeus japonicus
ATACATATATATAAACTTATGATGATAATGATTATTGTAATGATGATTATAAAGATGTTGGTAATAATGATGATAAAAATACTATTGATATTGGTAATGATGCCGATGGTAAGATGATAATAGTAAAAGTAGTATAAATTGTAATTAACAATGATTGCGTTAATAATGGTGATAATAGTAATAGTGGTTATATGGATAAACGAATTGATATGTTGATAATAATAGTAATGCTGATAATACTCATAAACAAATGAATAATTAAGTTAGTAAAACATATTGTAAAACAAACTTTTGCATGAGTAGTATCGCCTCCCCTCCTCCCCCTTTCCCCCCCACCTCCTCCTCCCACCTTCCCCTCCTTCCCCTCCCCCCCTCCGCCCCCTTCCCCCCTCCTTCCCCCTTCCCCGTCCCCATTGTGCGTCGAGGACCACGCTCTCCTTGCCCTTGGCTCATGCTCGGGGCCACGTCTGCCCTTAAAGCTGAAAACATGACACCTCACACCTCCTCTCCTCCCCTCACACCTCCTCTCCTCTCCCCTCCTCCTTCCCTCCCCTCACACCTCCTCTCCTCCCCTCACACCTCTCCTCCTCTCCCCTCCTCCCCTCACACCTCCTCTCCTCCCCTCACACCTCCTCTCCTCCCCCCAACCGTCCCTCATACCTCCCCCTCCCCTTCTCTACACCTTCCCTCACATCTCCTCCCCTCCTCTCGTACCTCCTTCCCTTCTCTACGCTTCACCTCCTCCACCCCTCCTCTCTTCCTCTCCTCCTCTATCCTCCTCCTCCCCTCCCCTTACACCTCCTCCCCTCCCCCAATCCTTCCCTCACCCTCTACACATCTCTAACACCCCCTTTCTCTCCCTCCCCTCCCCTTTGTGCTAAGTGCCACATCTAGGCCTAAATCTCTTCGATGCGGGAGAGGCGAAAATCCAATGCTAGGGAGGGGGGAAGGGGGGAGGGTGAAGGAGGTGGACGGAGAGAGGGGGGCGGGACGGGGTATCATATGGGGATTGTAAGGGAGGGGGAGGGGGAGGGGAGAGGGGGCGGGGTGGGAGGGCAGATGGGGTGGGGTTATCATATAGGGATTGGTAGTGGAAGGAGAGATGGGGGAAAGGGAAAAGGGGAGAGGGGGATAATACCCCTCGGTCGGTCGGAATTTTCCTCCTTTTTTCCCCTCCCTCCCCCTCCTCCCCCCCTCCTCCTTGTGGCGACATCTTGCAACCCCGTTTTCCCAGCTCGCTCGCCACGATATAATTTTGATTTCCCGAGCAATATCATATGTTAGTCGGGATGGGGTGGGTGGGGGGGGGGGTGGGGGGGTAGGGATCTTGTCTCTGACGTTAAGTGGAATGAAACTTTTTTCTAACCCATGTAACCTTCTATTCCCTCTTTCTACCTTCATCCTCTCTGTATTTTTTTTTTCTTCAATTTTTTCGTTCTTTTCCTCCTTCTATTACTACTGCTCTTCAGCCTCCTCCTCTCCGTTCTTCTTCTTCTTCTTCTTCTGTTTCTTTTCCTCCGACTCCTTGTAATTCTTTCCTCTTTTTTTTTTTTTTTTAGATCTCTTCTTCTCTTCTTTATCTTCTTCCTTTCTCTTCTATCCTCATTTCTCCACCTCACTCCGTGCTGCTCCTCTCCTATTATCCTCTCCTCCTCTCATGTTCTCCTTTCCTCATCCAATTCCTGTTTTTCTTCCTCCTTCTCCTTCTGCTCTCCTCCTCTTCCTCTTCCTTCTCCTCTTCCCCTTCTTCATCCTCTTCCTTTCTCTTCTATTCTCATCTCACCTCCTTAATATCCTGCTGCTCCTCCCCACCTCCTCTCTCCTGTTCTCCTTTCCCCTCTTCGTCTCCTCCCCGCTCCTCTCCTCTCTTCTTTCCTTCCTACGCATTCTTCACCCTCCCTCTCCCGCCGCCGTCCACCCTCCCCTCCTCTCCCCTCGTCCTCCCTTCCCCTCCCTCTCCCACCCCTCTTGCCGACCTTGAAAATACGATTTTCGTGCTGAAAATAAGTCGGACGAGATGCTGGAGCGGCGGTCTGGAGATCTGGGGATGAATATGTCATCGTCAGAAATTGAAAGAAAGAGGTTTAAGAGAGAGAGAGAGAGAGAGAGAGAGAGAGAGAGAGAGAGAGAGAGAGAGAGAGAGAGAGAGAGAGAGAGAGAGAGAGAGAGAGAGAGAGAGAGAGAGAGAGAGAGAGAGAGAGAGAGAGAGAGAGAGAGAGAGAGAGAGAGAGAGAGAGAGAGAGAGGAGGGGGAGGGGGGGGGGAAGGGGGGGGGGAGAGGGAGGGGAAGGGGAAGGGGGAAGAAGGGGAAGGGGGAAGGGGGAAGGAGAAGGAAGAGGAAGAGAAAGAGAAAGAAAGAGAGAGAGAGAGAGAGAGAGAGAGAGAGAGAGAGAGAGAGAGAGAGAGAGAGAGAGAGAGGAGGGGGGGAGGGGGAGGGGGAGGGAGAGGGAGGGGGAAGGGGAAGGGGAAGGGGAAGGGGAAGGGGAGAGGAAGAGGAAGAG
>BOPN01000218.1:508094-513094 GCA_017312705.2 Penaeus japonicus
ACACACACACACACACACACACACACACACACACACAAACAAACAAACAAACACACACACACACACACACACACACACACACACACACACATATAGATTGATAGATAGACAGACAGACAAATAGATAGATAGATGCATATGTATATTTATATATATATATGTGTATGTTTATATACATATTTTAACATACACACACTTATTTATATACACTGCATAACGCTATATATATACACACAACCTTATTGACCAGACCTTGGCATCTCCCACAGGCTATGAAGATTCTCTCGAAGAAGAAGCTGATGAAGAAGCATGGCTGTTTTGGTGAGTCTTCCCCTCCCCGCCCCTGCTCCTGCCCCTCCCCCTTTTCTCTGGCTCCCCTCCCGCCCCCTCCCTTACCCCTCCCTCACGGCTTTTTGATCTTGGCGGAAACACGTGACCTTGTGATGCCACACTTACCCCGCTGTGGCCTTGCACCTGTGAGACGCTCTTTCACTCTTTCTCTTTCTCTCACTCTCTCTCTTTCTCTTTCTCTTTCTATCTTTCTATCTTTCTATCTTTCTCTGTCTCTCTCTCTTTCTTTCTTTCTTTCTTTCCTTCTCTCTCTCTATCTCTCTCTCTCTCTCTCTTTCTCTCTTTCTCATTCTCATTCTCATTCTCATTCTCTTTCTCTCTCTGTCTCTCTCTGTCTCTCTCTCTCTCTCTCTCTCTCTCTCTCTCTCTCTCTCTCTCTCTCTCTCTCTCTCTCTCTCTCTCTCTCTCTCTCTCTCTTTCTCTTTCTCTTTTTTTTCTCTCTCTCCCTCACTTTCTGTGTGTGTTTGTGTTTGTATGTGTATGTGTGCGTGTGTGTGCGTTCGTGTGTGTGTGTGTGCGTGTGTGTGTGTGTGTGTGTGTGTGTGTGTCTGTCTGTGTGTTTGTATTTGTCTGTGTATGTATATGTATGTATGTACGTGCGCGCGCCCGTGCCAACATGCGTGATTGCATGCATGCCGCGAGTGCATATTTTCGACCGTGTTACAAAGTGGCATCGCTCTTGCAGGGATGTAAGAGTTGTCAAGACAGCAATTGATCTACCTTCGCTCTTAACGTTTGCACGAGGCGGCCACAACACGCTGTCTCTTTTTATTCACTCGTATCGTACCAGACCAACAGGAACAGAACTTGAATATATCATGCTTGGATTCAAAATTCCAAAGCTACATGTTTATCTAACACTGACACAAGCCTCGTGGCCTGAATGTTTTATTGGCACATGTATGAGGTGTTTAATTTTTTAAGGCGTCGAATCAAGATTTCATATTGCACGGCGGAATACGATATTGTATAAAGAAACTATTTTTTTATTTGGGTTGTAATTTTTTTTTTTTTTTTTTTTTTTTTTTGTTAAGTAAATACTTTTATAGAACATTAGATTTGCAATGAAAAGGTAACGTTTAAGACTTCATTTTGCCATTAATTAAATGTGCTTCTATAGCGTAGGCATGACCATTCAGAGGTCATGATAGGTTTATGTTAATGATATGATAGTACTAATAATATTGATGATAATGATGATATGATAATAGTAATGAAAAATTATATAATGATAGTAATAATCATAATAATGATTACTAATACTAATAACGATGATAATAATAACGATAATGATGATAATGATATTGATGATGATAATGATAATAATAATCATAATACTAATAATGATCCTCCCAAAAATGATAATGATAGCAATAATGACGATAATGACAACGATGATCTCAAGATGACGATGATAGTAATAATAAAAAATAAATAAACAAAAATAAAAATAGATCAATCACTCAGTAAAAGAACAAGCATAACAAAGTTGTCCTCCAAACGATGTTATGCAGAAGGAACCCACGCAGGGATAACATGACGTAATCCTGGAATACCTGGTAGAGTGAGGGAGTTCCCTAGCTCAGCCATATCTGTTGCAATCAGGAGGGGTGAGGGAGAGGGGAAAGGGGTGAGGGAGAAGGAGGAGGGAGGAGGGAGGGAGGGAGAGGGGAGAGGGAGGGAGGGAGGGAGGGAGGGAGGGAGGGAGGGTAGGAGGGAGAGGGTAGAGGGGTGAGGGGAGAGGGTAGAGGGAGAGGGTAGAGGGGTGAGGGGTGAGGGAGAGGGAGAGGGGAGGAGGGAAGGAGGGAAGGAGGGAGGGAGGAGGGAGGGAGAGGCTAGAGGGGAGAGAGGGTAGAGGGAAAGGGGTGAGGGTGAGATAGGAGAGGAGAGGGAGGGAGGGAGGGAGGTTGGATCAGTGAGAGGGATGAAAGGATAGATAGGAGGAGAGACTAGAGGGGAAAGAGAAGCGAAAGGGGAGATAGGAGGGGAGCGAAGAGAAGCAAGAGGGGAAAGGCTTGAGGGGAAGAGGATGCGACCTGCAGTCACCCCGGTCGCTTCCATGAGGCGAGCGATTGCCTTGCTCCAAGCCGCCGTCGCCGCTCACAGGATTGTATTAATTCTGCAAAATAGAGACTTATTGCGTCCGTTGGCCCTCGTTGCAATATGTTCCGAGGCACAAATGTTGCAGCCAGCGCTTGTTTCAATCATGGAAATGAGAACAGCGACGATATTAAAAATGAGATGAAACGGTTTCAACACCAACAGCCGCCACGGACTGTCAGCGCCATCGACCTTATCTCGACGAAAACATGGGAAAGAAATAGTCCAAAGAACGGCAAAGAAAAATTGCAACGTGTGTAAACGGTTCTAGAAATTAGGAGCGATAGTTAACTGACTTTTATTTATTTATTTATTTATTTTTTTAAGCAAGGCTGAAATAGAACCACGCATTCTCTTACGCAATGGTTCTAGAGAAGAAAGGCGCTAGAAAAGTGGTTCTTATAAGCTTTTCCATCGCCACGCAAACGAAACCAAATCATTCAAAATACTTATTGCTTTCATATAAGAATACTGATTTATTTTCCATTTTCTCACTTTTAATTGAGCGAAGAATTCCGTATGAACAGTACTCAAAGACAAAGCAATACTCGTGAAGACATTTCCAAAAAGGATTGGAAAAATTCCTACTTATCTCATCCAGCCCAGAAGGTTAAGAAGAACCTCGGCTCTAGAAGCTTCTGGAAAAAAGGAAGTATCCATAGAACTTCGGTGCCACATAAAATGGCCCCGCCCTGTTGGGTCACTCGTAATGTATACACAATGGGGTTGGCAGGATGTGCTAGTATGCATGGGGTGTGAGTGTGCGTGTACGTGTGCGTGTGTGTGTGTGTGTGCGTGCGTGTGTGTGTGTGTGTGTGTGTGTGTGTGTGTGTGTGTGTGTGTGTGTGTGTGTGTGCGTGCGCGTGTGCGTGTGCGTGTGCGTGTGCGTTTGTGTGTGTGTGTATGTGTGTGTGTGTGTGTGTGGGCTAATGTATGTATTTATGTAAGTATATATGTATGTCTGTGCCTCCATGAGCTGCATGGCGAAGATGCTGATGCTGGCCCTTGCTCTCACAGGACAGCTTCTGCAAGTTCATTTTTAACTCCGCTCTCACACTTACCTAGTTATACTTCTTGTCGTAACACTCTTCATATTTGAACGTTTGAACACCAGACCCTCACTCTTGGCCGGTTGTTCACGCTTGTTTTGTCTTGCTCTCACGCCCCCTCCCCTCCCCTCCCCTCCCCCCTCCTCCGTCCCCCGAAGGCCTATCCCCCACTCCGGATTATGAAAGACAGTTAGCTATATCACTACCCCCCCCCCCCCAAACCCCCCACCCGCCACACCCCCACACCCTCCCCTTTTCCAGCATGTTGTGTTAACCTCACCTCTCTCTCTCTCTCTTTCTTTTTTTTGGAACGTTTTATTTTTGCCTGATTTTACTGTTTTATTTTTTTGTCATTTTTGTGTTGGTGTTCGTGTTGGTGTTCGGGTGTGCATGGCGGAGCAGGCCGAGCTTGGACCATAGGCGGCGAGACAGAGAGATCCCCGCACGCCCGCTCCCTCAGCCCGTGCCACCGCCTCGCCAGCTATTCGCCGCCCACTCTCAGAGGTAAGTCCGCCCGCACACCACCACCCACGCCACCATCATTCACCGCTCCCACCCACCTGGCTGCCGCCCACTCCACTACTACTACTACTACTACCTACTACTGCTACAATTATTACTACTACTAGCCAATATTGCAACGAACACCGCCCACACAGTGTGTGTCCGCCCACCCCAGTGTGAAGAAAGCGAGCCTCACAGTGGGCGGCGCGCACGGCAGACCAAGCAGTGTAGTAGGAGCGCCCGCGTGTGCACTGTTGCAACTCCGGTGGTAGATAGGAACGTCAACACCTCACTCTGTGTTCGTGTCTAGTCTTAGAGTATGCTATGTTCCACCACGTTCATCAATGCTTAGATGCATACGTGTGCTCCTTATGAGTGTAGGTATTTTGTGTGATCAAAGTGCACATATACAGTAAGTGGTCAAGTAATCACACATGTAGGCAAGGATGTGATCAAATCCGAACTTGAGATTAGAGAGCAACTTGTTCAGACGAACACCTACTTTAATGCATAACGTTAGAACTTACGTCGAGTAAAATTATAAACGTGATTTCTCGAAAACCACGTCATAAAGTAGTGTTTTTGTTATATGAATAATTAAATTCACATTGGCTGGATGAATGATTTAGCCGGCTTTGTAGGTGCAATGATTTTGTTATGTTGTTGACTACGTAAAGTACAACAATACCTAAAAAGCTTCTACGACACTAGTTTTGTATCTAACCATTTGCCCAACATGTTTCAATCATAGTGTATATAATTTTATTATATGGAATCCATCATAATAATGAAAGTCCCATTAGGCAATACCTCACTAATATCACCGCACCCTAATCTACAAAACCAAGTGACCCCCCCCTCCCCCCGGTATCCGCAGTGAAGGGCCGGTTACCGCCCCCGCGCGCGTCGGGAGGGCGGCCGATCGAGAACCCCCTGGACAGAGTGCATCGCGAGATCGCCATCCTCAAGAAGCTCATCCACCCCAACGTCGTCAAG
>BOPN01000218.1:515594-523094 GCA_017312705.2 Penaeus japonicus
CCTGCTCCTGCTGTCGCCTGATGTGATCTTGAAAGTAAACATTCTTTTCTATTTGGGTGTTAATTCATCATTTTCCTTTTCAGATATTTCATATCTCGCTATGATATTTAATTATACCACTCATTTGCAAGCTTACATTGCTCACGTGGATAGTTGTAGATGAATGAGTGGGTGTGCATGCATCATTTATCTGTAAATTATGCAAATGAGCGTAAATACAGGGGTCTCTTTTCCACCATGGTTATCAACCACGCGGCATCATTTATCATTTGAACCTCTACCAAAGCTCGTATATCTGATGAACTGCGTCTTCACAATTCCAGGAGCACCCATGGGTAACAGCAGGTAACCAATACCCATTACCCACCGAAGAGGAGAACTGCGTACTGATCGAGGTAACGGAAGAGGAAGTCCAGTCGTGCGTGCGGTCCATCCCCAAGCTGGAGACGCTAATCCTCATCAAGTGCATGCTCAAGAAACACAGCTTCCACAACCCGTTCAAGATGAACGTCCTCATCAAGGAGCAGTTCGCGCGTGCTGGACGGTCGCACTCGGCGCCTGGTTCGTATGAGTTCTACTTGGACAGGTATGGGTTGTGGTGGTGGTAATCGACAGCTCTCGTCTCTCCTCATCCACTCTGCGCCCTGCACTGCACGCCTTTGTTGCTCTCCGTGGTGTAGTACTGACCCAGTAACGTTTATGATGTCTTTATGATGTGGGTGACACGAAGAACATTTTCATGATGGTGATTCCTTCCACATTTTGGTGAAATTGATTAATTAAGGGAGCTGGAGTTACGGATTCCATTCACGTATCTGATTGTTCTTTTCCATTCCTGAAGATGTTCTCTTTGTAAGGTGTTCAGCTGTCAAGTGTTGAGGGAGAGCTTTGACTCTCATTGATCGTAGTGTATTGTTCTATCGGGAGTTCTAATGAACAGAACCCATAAAGAGGATTATGGCTACATCAGATTTTTTTTCTTAGTATCAGTAAAGAAAAGGCTCATTTCACTTTTCCTATTGGTGCTTTTTTGAGGGAAGTTTTTATTTTTTTGTTACGACAGTTTTAACAAGAAAAAGTAGTTTTACATATTTTAGAAGAAGCGAAATAGATAAAGGGAATATTACACTCTCTCTCAATAGTAGATATTTCTAAGAAAAAAGAAAAAAAAAATAGAAACCATATTCAAAATTTACTTTTTTGAACCACACAAATTGGATAAATTACAAAACTCATCTTATAGAGAGAGAAATTAAATTTGTTTGTTGTTTATTATGTTCAAAATATAAAGCTACAAAGACTACAAATAATATCCATTATTTTTAACAGCACCATAGGACAATATGAGTCACAACACTAAGTTCATGAGTGAGTAAAAGACACATATCCTGTTTAAGAAACTGATAGTATTCATAATGAATAATATATATATATATATATATATATATATATATATATATATATATATATATATGTGTGTGTGTATATATATATATATATATATATATATATATATATATATATATATATATATATATATATATATATATATATATATATATATATGTGTGTGTGTGTGTGTTTGTGTGTGTGTGTATGTGTGTTTGTGTGTGTGTGTGTGTGTGTAGTGTGTGTGTGTGTGTGTATTATCATGAGTCGACGTGTCGTAATCCCAATAATTTCAAAATGTTTAGTATGTGAAATGCTACAGCGGCCATTTGCAGATACAATACATAATATCTCCTGTTGCTCCATTTTTCGTTAAATGTGCAAGAATATCATACATGGACACTATTGTTTTTGTTAGAACAGGCGATCTTTAGGACATGAGACACCCAACATTATTTGTCCCCAAGCATTCTCAACTCGGTATCCCTTTTAAAATATGCACATGCATAAACAGGTGATGCAAATTATACTGACACGTTACTTAATTTGATCTATGTTTATTTTTTGTTTTTCTTAATTTGCTGTCCGTGCTCGTATCGTTATCTGATATATCTATCCAGGACAAATCAGAAAAAAATAGCCTAATATTTAATTTTAAAGCACGTGCTTTGAGGTCGGGTCATTCGCCGGAGCGATAAACACACTCAGACCTCGCTCTCTTTTGATGTGCTCAACAGAGTCTACATATAGATTGCGCATTTTTTTTTCAAATCCACTATATGTTATTTTGGATCCCTCTATATACTGCATAAAGATGGACATGGATGAAAATGAAAGAACGAGGGAGAATGAGTCAGATATATATAGCAGTTTTCATGAACACGCTGTATGTATACGCACACACACACACACACACATGTAATTATGTGTGTAAGCATGTGTTAAAGCAAAAATCATTTCTTAATCAGGGTCTGCAAATATAAGTGCCTAGTGTGAGTAAGGATACACAAAATGTTGACGGACAACTGAAACGGCAAAGCATGAGTGTACAAGAGTCGTGGTCGGATGTATTACTGTTCATAAGTGTATATATATATATACATATATATATATATATATATGTATATATATAAATACATATATATACATATATAAGGATTTGATTATTTTGCTATAAGTATTAATTATATTTATGATACATCTGTTTAATAATACTGAAAGCTTTTTTGATAGAAAATATTAATTCACTTTTTTAATGCTTAACAAGATGACTTGCAAACAACAGTGTACTAAGGCTGGGAAATCAAATGTACAACTCCGGGCAGTCATGTCCTTAAGGATTAAGCCATGTAATTATAACATCCATCAGCTGATAGGCTGTAGTGCAGTTTGCCTTAGTGACTAGACTTTTGGAAGCTTTGATAATCAACCCAAGTATATTTCCAGTTAAGGAAGAGTTTACAGGTTATTGAAAGCTATGATATTATTGTGTCTCTTGCTCACCCATTGTAGAAATGATCACTGCTGGAAGTAAGCAAAGCTGAACGTGCATTTGAAGCCTGAACGTTGACCCTGTTAATTTAGAGGAACTTTCGTTTTGTATTTTATCTGTAGCTGATTATTATGATTTATGTTTGGCTTTGTCAATCTTATTAAAAGCACTTTCCTTGACACAAACACAAAATTAAGCTGATATTTTCCCTTATAGAAATAACTTCAGCAAAGGCATGGAATCACATATCAATTGCTCCTATCTACATTATAAGCACTGCTGTTCAGTACATGAATTGTGATGAAATTAATGCCACTATTTATTTTGCGATTTCAAGCAAACTCATTCAGTTGATATTAATCTCCAGTTTTAAGAAAGTAGTTTTAATGAACACTTGTCAAATCCCATCTAGTAAAGTAAGCAGTATGTTAGTTCTTAGTTCAAGAAGACAAATATTGTCATTATATTGCCTAAATTTTAAAGATATCACAACTATAAAAGGATGGATTTTAATAGTTAAATATAAATATTTGATACAGACTTAAATGCTTTGCTGGCTGTCTGGATCTATACTAAAACAAAATGCAAAGATTTAGCATTTCTTTTGGTATTGATGTGAAAATAGTGGCAATCAAACGATGTTCAGTAAATGCTTTGAAGAGCTTCTGCTTTTGGTCTTGTATTTCACTTGTAATTGTTAAAGTTCTTGAAATTTGGCTCAGTATAACTATTTTCAGAGACATTGCCAACTATTGTCCATTTCTGGAGAGTAGACATTTGGAGAAGTGATATTTGCAACAAATTAAAATGACTGAATAGTATTTGAGGCTCAGTTTACCAACAGTAAACATAGAGCGTCTCATTCTAGCCAGTCAGCAAAATCATTACAAATACTCTGTGGGTTTCAGATGTCTAGTGTCGGGGAATGATTGATAGTTGCCAAAGTTGTTCATTCATTAATTCTCTCAGGATCTCTTGCATAAGAATGCAAGATTATAGCCTTTTTTCAATGAAACTATGCACAAAAGAATTCTAGTGCCTTTCATCAAACTCTGTTCCTTTGTGAAGTTTAATATTGTGCTCCTTATGTTATGTTGCTTCTTTGACTAATGATAACTTCTGTTACCTGAATGTTTAACCACAATTGTTTGTTTGTAGTGTAAAGTAAACTTGCAGAAACAGGTCTTTTACCAGCATACTGTATTCTATATGTAGCATGTATATAGATATTCAGTTGTGTTTCTGTAAGTATTTAGAATATTATATGCTGTCTAATAAGTCTGTCTTTGCAGGGTTTTCGTTTTTTCATGTATGTCACCTTGTGTACAGAACCTGTTGTTTGAAGCTGCAGTTTATATTTCAGTTTATTTTGTTGAATTCTGAGATATCTGTATATTTTTTCATGGAATATAATTGTTGTATATTTAATTTAACAATCTGATGCATTCTGCAAATCACCATGAGGAAAAAGATAATTCTTGAGACATATAATTGAATTCCTTTAAAGAACAAGTCTTAAGATAAAATATCCCATTGGTGATTTTCAAGTGCAGAAAGTAAGGGATAACACTATACTCTAACTATAAACATACATATTAATTCATAAATTTGTTTTACCCATCTAACAGGAAGAGGTCGCTTGATATCACACTCCCAGCAGTAGACGAACTGGAGGTCTGCGGGGAGGACAGATGATGTGACGGCCCATCACTTGGTGCAGTGCAGAAGAAAATCATTGTCATGATGTGCTTGTTACGATTTCTATAACAATATAAACGTAAATAACATGATAAACTCAAAAACTCTCTCAAAAAACTTACCTCGTTGTTGTTGGTTTCTCCTTAACTCCTTAAGATCATTTCTTGAATACATATACTAGGATACAAAACTGTATCCTTTGATGCAATAAAAATGTGTATCTGCTGTTTTAAGTGAGAGAAAGCTGTGCCAACACAATAAAGCGTAGCTGCTCTAGTAAAGCATAAATAGAGAAGAGATTTTACAAGGGGACAAAGAAGTTAATAAAGTGAGCATTGAAGATAATGCATGCAGCGGTGCTAGAAAAGGCAGGCAAGGCGACTGTTGGTTATGTTTTGAAGAGATGTTTTAGCTAAGATGTCTTACACTGCCAGAAAACTGAAATAGTGTAGACTGAGCTCTTAGAAAGTTTCATGTTATTTTTGGATCAGTATGTCAGAATTTTTGAAGTGTTTTTGTCTTGGCTGAAGTCTGCTACCATTTATATTTATTACCCCACAAACAGGAAAATAATGGTTGATTACTTTTCTTGCATTAGATTTCATGATGTAGCTAAACAGTGATATTCTTACTTTATGTTATAATAAAGTAAATAAAGTAAATATTCCAGCAAGAAAAATAGAAAACATTTGTTTTCATTGGCTTGATGGAAAATCTTGCAAATGTGCACAGTAAATTTAATAGTTTTATATGAAGGTAACTAATAACTACTGTCATCTGTGATGTTTGGTAGCCTCTCCCAGTCTTTTTGACAATCTTGTGATCTGATAGAATTTGTTGCAGATCAGTTTTATTTTTATTTTTTTGTGGTTGAAATATTCAAGCTGATATAAACAAAGCATCCAGTTGCTATAAGTTGTTCATCCATAGGGGCTTTTTATGTAAAGTTTGGGTCCCTTTGTACAAGGACGTAGAATTAATATGTTTATTTTTTATTTTAATGGGGGTTTGTATTCTTCAGGAACATTTTTTTTTTTAGACATAGATCAGAGCTTTTTGACTGTTTTTTGATGCAATGGGACTTGGTTTGAATTCCTGTTCATGCTAGGTCAGAATTCAATACCTTTGGGCTGTTCTGCTGTCATCAGGGTTAATAAAGGTTTCTGAAAAGCCTATTCCACGAGGTGTCTTGGGGTTTAAAAAAAACACAAAAAAAAACGAGCATCCATGTATGGGAGGAAATGACACAAAAATTAGTTATTGGTTCGTCCAGACTAACTTGTCATGTGAGGCTGGGCTGTGAGTGTTAAACATCGTTGTAGCATCTGAAAAGTGCTGTTCACTGACAAGACATTTATTTCTAGAATGTTATTAATGCATAATTTCTTATTACTTGAACCATTGCATTTTTGATGTTGTGCTAGACTTAAATACAGTAATATAACTCAGTGATATATAAGTACACTGTTTTGCTTAATATTAATACAATGCCATTGAGACTGGCTGTGCAAAGTCTCCATTAATTATTCTGTGATTTTCTGACTAGCATATTTAGGTCAATATTTCAGTGTTCCATAAACTGTAGACTACTCTGGGACAAGTTCCCATTGATGGCACATCATGGCAGTAATCATAATGATGTACTATTGGTATTTGGTAAAATCATACATATATTGAAGTCTTCTGCATGAGCTGTTACCTTTTAAAGATGTTTAAGACTTGAAGTATCTTCACTAACCATTCATATTAAACAAAATATTTGCCTCACTGATATGCCAGTGTGAGGAGGCAGAGAGTGGACTGCAGGTTTGGCTCAGTGTTTGTCTCGTGGTACAAGATACAGTTCCCAGCATGCAAAGTTAAACAAGCCTCCCTGTGAACTGATTTCACTTCTATGCAAAATATGAACATTTTAAAGGTGTTTAGCATCAAGTGTTTTGTGTACAATTTTTTTTTCTTGTTATATATATTTCCATACTTCATTTTTTTATTCCAAGCCAAATTTCAGGTTACTTTCTTTCAATTCAGTGTAACCCATTAAATTGAATCATCTGATGAATTTAAAAAGACTTAAAATGTCTTTGAAAAGGCAATAAATTTGGTCGTAGAAAGCGAGTTGAACAGTTGTTTGTTCTACATGTTGTGTCCTCTGTGTTACAGTGTAGTTCACATATGCAACTTGTCAATTTATAAATCACATGTTTATTATGAATGCATTTATAACGGATACACATGTTAGGCATCTTTTTTCATACATAATGAATGAGTTTCCTTTATTTGTATTTCTATTGTAAAAATAGGGTTAGTGAATGGCTTTAATGAATTTTATAATATGATAATTGGTTTGTATACAATGATCTTTTCTGTCTTGTGATTGCTATATTCAGTGGTTGACACACTCCAGAAGCTAAAAGTATACCCGTCAAAAGCTAATTCTCTCCCCTCCCCCTCCACAAATTAAAAAAATGAATATCTAATATAATGATTCTAGCATGAACTTCTTCCAGAGCTGCAGGTGTCTACCACTGACTGTTAATTAATTCTGGTCAAGTGGATATCCTTCTTTGAATCAGCCTGTGTTTCCTCACTGGTATAGTTTGTTTCAGAGATAAAGAGGTATCATTATTTTGAGCAATTATGGTTATGGGTTTATGCTCAAAAACAAAATTATTGATTTTTTTTTTTTCCGTTGTTAAACTGTTTCATTTTACGTTGGTAAATGATTGAACTTCAGCACAAATGATTAATTAATAAAGATTCAGCACTATTACACACATAGAAATTACTTCTCCCTCGCTTATCCTGTGTTGCTAAACATCCTGTACCTTTGGCAAGGAAACCTTTATTGAAAATAAGCTTATTGTGAATGATGAATCTCTAAGGAGGATTTCCACACAGCAATACTTGTGACAGGGAATAAA
>BOPN01000218.1:530594-538094 GCA_017312705.2 Penaeus japonicus
AGAAGCAACAATTCCAATCTCCTATGTTTCATTTAATAATGTTTTCATAAACCACATCTACAAATTTAAAATGAAATTATTCAAAATGTAAGATACATACATTCACAAGAAATCAATACTTGCATAAAAAATCATGAAAAAACACAGGCATAAAATTGGAATGTTTTTTTCTGTAAAATCTGATTGCAAAATAATTATCATAAATAATATTATGTAAAGACTAGTACACATAAGCAGTTCAGCAGATGATAACACATAACTAAAAATATTACACTTCCAAATTGGTTCCTGTACAAATGTCCAATTTCATCTGCAATGCCATGGACTTCCTTCGCTCCAGATTCAAGCCACAAGAGAGAGAATTATTTTGAGCGTTATCTGTCCTCTCTGTTATCTGTAATACACCAGCTAAGAGTAAATTTAAAGAAAATGCTAATTTCAGACAAAGAAATAAGTTGATTTCAGATAAAGAATGAAGGAAAGAGATTCTAAAGTGCTCCCCTGAAGTGGTGTAGGGAAGATGTACATTTTAGATTATTTTGGTTCTTCCATACTGATTATGGAAATTAAATTGTTAATATTTTTTTTATTTTTTTTATTTGACTGAGTAAAAATTCTTTTACTGAAACCTGCTTCAGAAACTTGAGCCTCTGAACAAGAATGTTTCATATCTTAGAAAAATAAAAGAAAGGAAAAAAGTTTTTAAAAAAATGATGCATATGAAGGAAACAAAAATAGTAGTATATAAAAATATGAATCTATCGTTTTTTAAAAGAATGTCAGGTCGTCAAACTCCCCATCCCTGGCGCTTCTAGTAAAGGAGTGCTGGTTGTTGTTTTTGACGTCAACTGTGGGCCAACATCGGAGGGAGACAGATTCACTGACTGGAGCAAGGAGGCTGAAGGTACAACTGATGGTTTTGATGTTTCCTCCTCGCTGCTGGCAGTCTTTTGTGCCTTGAAGTAGCGGCATGTGAGGCAGTTTACCATGAAGCCTACAAAACGGCTTACCAAACCTGCAAAGACAATTGCACTCTTTTTATGAAGATGGTCATGAGAATTCAAGGGGCTAAACAGCATTCTGGGAAACTGGCCAGAATCATGTGGTAGAAGAATTCTATCAAAATTACCTGATTATGGGGGAAATAATAAAGGTTAACTGTTTATTGCTTTCTGTTTAAGACTGATACACAGACACAGACACAGACACACACACACGCACACACTCACTTACGCACACATATGCTTCTCTCCAATTGTTAAATTACTTTCTGGAACAATGAATATGAGTGTAATAAAATTCAAATTCACTAATACTTGTGATAATAATGATAATGATGATTATAATGATGAGATGATGATGATGATGATGATGATGATGATGCCAATGATGGTGACAATGACAATGACAACAACAATAAGAAGAATAATAAACAACATTAATAATGATAACAATTATAATTCGAAAAAAATAGGGTAATCATGTCATCATCACCATTATCATTACAATATACTGAATCACTTATTTACAAGAACACTGTAATACTTACCAGAGCAAGTAAATACTCCTCCAATAATGCCACATAATCTTGTCAGGAATTCAAGGAAAGGTTCATGCCTTTCCACAACTTCCACTTTCAAGGCCGAAACGTCGTACTTGAAGAAAATCCCAGGAGTGCCATGGGAATTCTGGAGGATGAGAGAAAGTTCTTGAAATAAAAGATATCTTTTTTTCTTGCCAGAGCAAAAAAGGAAGAAGAAAAAAAAAATCCTAATACACTGAAAATCCTACCAATCGAAAATATTCTACAGTATGAATGTAGCTGAAAGTTATCCTTGCAATACTAGCATAATTTTATCTTTTACATGAATGCTTCATATCTTTGCTTTTTCAATACTATTTGCCCAATCATTGCACAAATTTAGGCAGATCATAAAACAGCACAATAGGATAGGCAAATGAGCAAGAATAAAGGCATAAAAATAGTTTACTGATTACAATTATACCCAATATGTTTGTTCATGTATGATGAAAACTAGTGTACAAACTACTGGCATATGAGCAAGACTAAAAAATACATCAGCACAAATATCACTGCACACACATGATCATTTGCAGCATCAAGTGATTTCAAGACAGCTCACTGGAAGACATATGGCATAGAGTTGTGTTGCTACTGCTCTTAGCACATCTGTCTTCTTGTCAGCATTATATTCAATAACTCTGTCATCCTATAATCATATTTCTTTATAATTTCTGAAGGAGCACAATTATATTCCATTTCTGCAAAGTATTTTACATGTAAAAATATATATGGTTCTTTTGTAGTTGATTGTTAAACTGAACGGGTTAAAGAGAAAACAACATTTTTTTTATATCACTACATCCAAAATCATCAAATCCAAGATTTCTTTACTTTTAAATATATTACTACTTTCCAACTGGCTCCTGGAACCTGCTAAATTACAGTGCAAGTGAACATAAATGAATGAATGGGAGAATGAATATGTCTAAGTGTGTGAAAACTTTGACAACTTGATCTTGTCAATCTACATGTTTAACCCATTCACGCTGGTTGACTTGTTATCACATTCAGCGGTTTTTGGGTCAGACGCCGGCGACGAGATATTTGGTCAAGGCTGGCGCTCGGGGTGAGCGGGCGTACAGCGCTCTCGCGGCTAGTGCGCCCAAGAATCCCGAGGCGTTAGGCTTATGTGTTTGAAAACCCCAGCACTCCGACCATTTAGAATCGGAATCGCTCTGGCGTGAATGGGTTAGAAGGCATGTTATTTTCCTTTTCATGGGTTCCCAATGTAGTGAGAATAAAGTTTGTGAGCTAGTCTAAAATGCTGCATCTTCACTTAACAAGCTGAATAGGCAATATTAGATTTCCACACTAGTTCATTATGTCATAAGCAAACATAAAACTTAGCTTATAAAAGTGACCTCTAAGAGAATCAAACCTGAATAGGTTAGTATACTCTTTCCATTATAAGATATTCTGTAAAACAATAGAGACTGTCAGTGACCATTTGGTAAGATATTATTTTAGGTATTTACCCTGACTTAACCCATTCATGCCAGGGGCATTCCAGCCTGGCAAGTTATAATGCCGGGGCTCTCGAACGCATAGGCCTAAATCAATTAAATGATCGACGCCATATGACGGCACACTGTGAACTGGCCTTGAATGCGCGGTACCCGTGGTGTACCACCCGTCCAGAAAGGGTTAATTTGTTAGATCACACGATTACATGCTTGCCCCACTAACTGGGTTGGGATAAAAGTTGCATTATACAAAGGCTGGAAACATCCATATTATGATCTCAATAGTCCATTGACAGATGATATGTGATGCAAGCTAGGTGAATGCTGCACTATATTTACAAAATAAAATAATGGCTGAGTCACATATCATCTGTCTTTGGACTATTTATATCAGAAAAGATTTGGTTCCAGCTTTGGTTTGGCACTGCTCTGAGTCCTTTGCCATTGCATATGAATTGATCTAAAGGATACAGCTACAACCCACATGTGGATGGTATTAGGGAAACAAGGAAGGCCTAGTACATTTAATGTCTCATTAAATATTATGATGTCCTTCATCATTGTGCTATACTGTTTGATTACCATTGATAATCACTATAGCATATTATAGAATTATTTTCATGCCAGGAAGACAAACTAACATTAAGAAAATAATCATTTGTTTATTTGTCTCATTTGTTTCATTTTCATTACTTTACTGTTACTTCAATATCTTTCACATATTCCATTATTTGCATCATATTTATCTTCCTCTCAAGGCACACTGATTCAATGGCTTAAATGGAGGCACTTTAGTCAGTCTGTTTTGGAAATATTCATAAATGAGTGCTAACACTATTTACCATGATTTAAAAAGTCAGTCAATTTTTGGAAATTGAAAAGCTTCCAAAAACAAACGAAGGCATACCTTTTCATGGGATATTTCACGATGTTGTTCTGCTACTGAGTACTGAAAAGTAGTTCCGCGATGACTGTAGGTATCAACCTTGGTCGGCACAACCATAATGAAGTACTGGTAGGTTAAAAAGTCTGCGAGGAAAAAGTACATTGATAATTTCCTTTATCTGCACATACATGAGACAGCATAAGGAAACAGTTTGATATTACTAAGAGAGAAAAGATCCACTATCCATTAATACTTCTGTGACGGGCATTTTCACAGTGTCTGATCACTTTTGTACAGCATTTTTCCTTTTGTTGAAATCACAAGTTATTATTCCTTCAGCTACAATAGCCTATTGTTCCAAATGCTAATTAGAATCACTTTGGTAATGCATAATAAACAGACTCATATTTCCTTCATTAACTAGAGAGCAACTGATCTTAAGATGATCAGCCTGGGCAATCAAGGAAGGGTTAATAACTAACATCCACAGGACTAAATACTAAGATGGGTCATGTTTTAGCTGTTTTAATACCAGTGACAGTATTCACAATAAATAAAGAAAAAATTAAGAAATAAAAAGAAATACAGTAGTATACTGTGTTAATATGAATGCCACAGCTGATTGTGGACAGGTGTCACCTTATCTAGTGTAAACATCACAACTGGCTCTCTGCCAATTAACTTAATCAGGCTAGACACATGCTATAGATACCATGACTCATTAGTCATATAATGAGAGAATATCAGATCTATATGAAATATATCTAAATATAAAACCCCTTCATCATGTACAGTATTCTAGTATGTATGGCAAAAAAATAGATGAATCTTGTCTAAAAGCTATGAAATTAGAGAGACATATTCTGGATCTCTGAGTGTTCATCAGAAAGACAGAATTTCCTAATTACCTTTCATTAATCAATTTACTAATCTATCATCACAGAATCAGCTAACAGTTTAATTAATAAACATTGATTTTATGCACCAACCAACACTTTTCTGAAAAATAAAAATTATACACTTGATAACAAAGTAATAAAATGAAAAGGAAAAATTCCCCATTGGTTCCCACTTACTTTTCTCAGCTATTTGCTCATCTCCCTCCAGAGGGTGCAAGACACCAGGTGAAGCATCGCCAAAGGACAATTTGTCGATGCGGTGAGTGAAATTGTAATCCTGTTCGTCCATAAACACTGCTAAGTGGGCATGGCCTCTTGGCAAGGGGATGGATTTACCTAGAACACAAAAGCAATAGATTAATATGTTTTCTGCTGTAAATGCTATGGCCAAGGATGTCATATTACAAACATAGTGCTCTTCTGATGTACTGGTATGTGTCTTAAAAAAATACATATGCATATTTTACTGTCTACTCTGCAGGACAGAAATTTTTAGCAACCTAACATTATGGCTGTTATTCTTAATTAACTAAGGCACAAACGAGAATAGCAATTCTCAGAAAAGAAAATCCAAGCATAATTTCAGCAACAGTTAGTCAAATTTTTTCCTCCCTTTTCATAAATGTATAGTGTTCAATGTGTTAAATGGTTTGTTGATGCACAAAAGGCTGTCAACAAGGAACTACAATATGATAGAAAGTAAGGAAGTCCTCTGCATAGATTTGGCTAAAATAACAGGTAAGATGTCACAGCAAATGAAAGTAAATATAGAGGTTTTAAAGATAAACAAAGATAAATGATCAGAAGTATGTTTACAAAACATAACTCCACTTACCTGCAGTTATGTGAAAGTTGCCAGCCACTTTGTTGATTCCAAGATGTCCATAAATGCGGCATGCATCTTTATCTTTCTGCGGAAAGCGGCGCCTGTAAGAAACCAATGTGTACCCAGGTTATTATTCTAATTATCATAAGGAGGAGTTCACATGTCATTTCCAGGTATAATTGTAATGACAAACAACTACACCCTCTTGATTTTAAAAAAAATCAGTTCCCCTTTCACAGCAAATTTCTTACACTATTTCTTACTAATTCAAGTTACAATAATTATTAATGAAAAATTATGAATAAGCAGGGAGAAGGGAGTGGGGATGATGGGGAAAAAAAGGGAAAAACAGAAGAAAAGAAGAGAGAAAGAAAGGAAGAGAAGGAGAGAGTGAGAGTGACATAAATAAAGACAGAAAGAGTATTCAAAATCTCAAACAGCCAGTTTACGACACTTTACCTTGGGGGCATGTCTCCGAAAATGTTTGTGTACCCACTCCGCCACAGGAACTCATGGATGGAATGGAACTGTTCTCGGAGATAACTGTTTACCTGCCAATAATATCATGATGAATAGTAAACATTGTGAAAACTAAAAAAAGAAAAGTAGTTATCACATTTCATCTCTTTGTTCCATATAAACATCTCTCATACATATAAACTCTGAGATCCATTACATCAGATTATTCACTACTTCTCTCATTTACTGAGTTAGTTCTTAGTTTACTGGTAATCTCCAAACTGTTCCTCATAACTATTCATTTCAAAGATAACATTCTTTTCAGTATTAGCTATTTTACATGAGATTCAGCAACGTCAAGTGCTTTCTCCTCCAACTAATTATAATTACAGATAATTTTTCACATATTCTGAAATGTAAAGGTATGGTTCATGAACATTTTCTTTCACATTCTATATCAAGAGCTTAAATTTTGAGAAAGGTTAGACCATGGAAATCACTCATTCATATATTGTAAGGAATTGTTAAAGCTAATATGTAATAAAGGTAAAGGTTAATATGAAGAAGTCCTTTTTACTCATTGGTGCCGAATGACAGGATACCATATCATGGGAAAATTTCGCTCCTGTCAGTTGACGTCCTATCATGACATGATCTCTCCCTTAAAACATACCTTTTACATTGTTATGTATATATATACTCATAAGAGCTCCATTTGTAAAGACATTTTTCTTGCAAAAATAATTTAAACAAATACAAATACCTCCTATTACCACCCCACTGAATCAGGTAGGAAGAGATCTTCAACTTAGTCACTGCATGTGCTTGTTATTACCAGCATTAGGCAAATGTAAGCCCCCACGTGAATGGGTTAATGAAGCAAATGTCTAAACATGAGATATATCTACAATATATTAATAAATCTAAAAATAGTAGGGTTGCAAAGCACAATAAATCAAACAAGATAAGACACAGTTGACATCCCTTACTTGCATTACAGGTAATCCAAGGCAACATCTTAGTATGAACATGACACACATGAACAAAATACAAAAACAGTACATAAAATGCAGTGCAATTCATCATTTTTCTTATCATGGCTGTAATTTATTTTAAGCCAAATATAAATGCAAAATCCAGTGCTCATTTTTTATATAAAATAGATACATTGAGTCTTTCTCTATATCTTACAGAAGATATGAATTCTTTTGACAGTATCAAAATGTTTTCATCCAATAATCATAATAAACATCTTCTAGCCATAAGAGTCATTAACATAACATCTGAAAAAACAAATTTAATCTTCATGATAATTCTGATAATTTCTTTAGTGCAGAAATATGCAACTTTCAAAGTAATTTTCTGATCTATAAACAGAATAA
>BOPN01000218.1:550594-555594 GCA_017312705.2 Penaeus japonicus
CAGCAAATAGGTATTCTCGATAGGTATTTTGGCATCACAAGGCATTTCATCCCCGCACACTTCAATCTCTCCATCCCGTGCAATAGAAGAAAAAAAAAGACGCATCGCGGGTAAATGGCGCGTCAACAATCTCTTAGCCGAGTGCATCTCCCTCTTGCAATATGAGGCCGAGTCGGGATTGTCTCGGATTTGCGTATTGCAGAGAATGTTTCATCTGTGAGAGTTGCACTTTCATCTGCCGTAACCTCTGCTACAGTCTGTGGTCTTGCTAGTCTTGAGTCGCTAATGATCTAACTATCAACTATTATTCTTATATTCATTTCATTAAGTAACTATAGAACCGCGAGTTTCATAATGTTGCACTATAATTACATATAAGTAAGTACATATTACAGTAGCTAACGATACTAGATAAAGAACACTGCTGATGCATTTTTGAATTTTTTATTCTCTTTTATCTTATTATGATTATTCTCGGTTGGGTGGAGGGTTAAATTTCTAAATCAGTATTTATAAATCTAATAATAATGACTAGCGCTGTCATTACTATTTTCAGTATTATTTATTTTTCTCGATGATAGTTTGAGATTAATGTGTCATTATCATTATCATTATTGTTATTCTTGTTGTTGTTATAATCATTATCATTATTATCATTATTGTCTTTATTATCTTTATTATTATTATCATCATCATCATTATTATCATTTATATCATTACCACCATCATTATTATCATTATCATCATAATCATAATCATCACCATAACTTTATTCTGACATATATTGTACTCAAACGGCAGTCTCTCAGCGATATAATCTTTGCTTAGGTTCTGGTGTGTTTCTCCATCGCTCCGGTATAAAAGTGTGGTGTTCTAATACTTAGGACCAGGTGTTTTTGCATTCAGCGCACTCACCCAATAATTGTATTTCTCGATAATAAGTGGAAAATGTGCCCGAACACCATGAAATTTTGATTGCAGCCGAAGTATAGCCTGTGTCTGAAAACACAATCAGCAAACACGATCGTACAGACACGCTACGCAAGTGGAACTGTGTACTGTGGCGGCTGGATATTACTTAACTTCAGAAGCGATATTACGGATACGTGGATGTAGGAACTTCAGTCTAGCGGTAGAGGTGGTGTTGTGGTAGCTTCCTCAGCGTGGTAGTCAGACTTGCTGACACACCTATGTATAGACAATCATTCAGCCGAAGTTGGGGAAATTTCAGTCTTTACAACAATATCTTTCTGGACTCTTAACTCAGTTAATGCCTTTTAAACTAAGTTTTTTTTTTTTTTTTTTTTTTTTTTTTAAGCACCTGGGCTCTGAATCAACATAAACCTCTGACCTCTGAATTATTATTGTCCCTCAAACCATGTTGGCTTTTTTGAACTCTGCATCAACATAACCCTATAAACCACTCTAAACCACTGACTACAGAGTGATGTATTTACCCCTGCAATAGATATATATAGCGTGCTAAACCCATTCAAAACTAGCACACTGTTATGAAATTTTCGGTCTAACCCTCTCAACGATTTCGACTCCTATAAGTCATTCCGGATCCCTAATCCATCTTGGTTCCCTGCACCATCATATGTGCATGTGTGTTTTATGTGTGCGTGAGGCCCCTTTTATGTCCCTGACGTCCATCTGTGTGACTATATGCATGTCATGTAACTGTGGCGTACTGTATTTGTTCTCGGTTTCATCTCAAAGGCATGTATTTGATCACCGTGTAGTGTCTCTCTCTCTAAACCGGTACTGTTTGTGTGTTTGTTCAAAGCAGTGCGTTTAATTAGAATGGTGTTGGTGAAGAGGTTCCAGCCTTCTGCCATGACCCCAACGATGCATTTGTTGACCTAGGATTTTAGATTGTGTTTGGTCCTTGGAAAGTATCGAGGACGACCGTGTTTAGTGATGTAAAGATAAACCTTCTTTTTCATTTGTTTGTTATTCATCATCCATCTCATCCAGTTACATATATTATTCCGATGAATTTCCATCGCCGTAAAGGGACGTCACCGACCCTGATGACGATCACGTGACGGAAACGTATCCGGATTTCCTTAATTGGATTAAACAGAAATCAGTCGCGTGATGGCCGTGTGTGCGTCGTGATGTAAGACGCATAATCCTCTCCTTTCGGGGATAAAAAAGCGTTGTTTTATGTGAGGAACTACAGCCCCGGGTAAAGAGGGAGAGGGAGGAGAGGGAGGAGGGGGTAGGGGTGGGAGAGCGCGAGGCTTCAGAAGCGCCATGCGCCATGATACACCGGACGATCACATCTAAGAAATCAATCTTGGGGAAATATTTCCTCCCATGCACCATTTCTCGGTGGATTTTCCCCGGCGAGAGAAAGCATATCGTGGCGAGGTCGCGCGGGCACACCTGAAGAATGAATATTCGCCAGCCGCGATGCATAAGGAAACATTGTTAGAGGTTTGGAGGATACGTCCTGAGGACCCTCCAATCTGAAGGGAAACGTGAGGTGAATTGCATGTAGCGGAAGCCTCATCTAGCCTGCTGGACTGGCGAGGGTCAGGAAGATAGCGTGTGGCATGAACACTGCAGGATAACTGCCGCAACAACTGCAGGACATCCTCTCTCTTTCCCCTTAGAGACAGATTAGGAATTCTCTCTAACTTGGCTATGAGCCATTATGTAAAATCCCCTCTCTTTTTCATTCTCTATTCTGTCTGTCTTCTCTCTCTCTCTCTTTCTCTCTCTCTCTCTCTCTCTCTCTCTCTCTCTCTCTCTCTCTCTCTCTCTCTCTCTCTCTCTCTCTCTCTCTCTCTCTCTCTCTCTCTCTCTTTCTCTCTCTCTCTCCCTCCCTCCCTCTCTCTCTCCCTCTCCCCCCCTCCCCCCCCTCTCTCTCTCGTTCTATCGTTCTGCCCCTTATTAATTTTCTTCTTTCCTTAAAAAACAAACTTTCCACTTGCTTCCTAACTTCTAGATCCTGTCAAGCCCAGAAGATCCATCATGAATATTATCAGCCTTATCTTCCTTCCTCGCTGAGTCACCCGGTTCTTATTCTCTCTCGGCCCAGCGAAGACTTAGCACATTCTGACGCAATGAAAAAGTTTTATCTCGTTTCTCCCATTTCACAAGCTTCTTCATTGCTCTGTCTATGTTGCTGTAATGGAATACTGCCCTTCTTTCAACCTTTTCGTGGACAAGTTTCCTCTAACGTTTACGAACGAAAGAGAGCATGTTTGAGTAATCCGATTGAATCCGAGTGAATCCGAGAACGCGGAGGCGAAGTTCTGTATTTATGCGAACGTTTGGATTCCTTTTACGACATCTCTTTTATGATGAAGTGTTACATTTGCGTACATTATTTTTTTTGCTTATTTGGACTACGGTATGAGATGTATTCAATGTTGATTTATTTTCCCGATTAGGGTCAATGTAAGCGTAATAAACTAATGATAATCAAATTATTACTTATAATGATAGTGGTATAGATGTTATTACCATAATGTTAAATGTTATGATAATAGCAATGATAATAAAAATATGATTATTAATGGTGTGATTATGTGACCCTATTCCATTACATATATATGATCACTATTTTCATATTCTGCAATAGTTGTGATATGCAACAACCACGGCGATAAATGACTGTTAATCCCACTGTAATGACTAAGGCCATTGTTGCAATCGTTGATGTAACTTGTGATTATGACCAGTGCCATTATTGCAGCCAGAACTCAAGTCCCATGTTACTAATCACATTATTGCTTTATTGCTGCCATTATATTGCATGATGATACTGTCTATCATTTCCATTTTCATGATCAGTAGTGTTATCATTATCATTATCAGAATTATTTATCGAGGACGTATACAGAGGCGATGGGCGGGAGGGAGGGGAGGGGGGGAGGTGCTTCAGTTCCTGCTCTTTGTTCTATTTGATATCAAAGCGCCCTTTTATTCAAAACCAGAGAAAGAGAAAATGCTCTTTCAGTAAAAATCAGAGGAAGAAAAATGCTCTCGTAGTCAAAACCATGAAAAAAATTGCTCTCGTAGTCAAAACCATGAAAAAAAATGCTCTCTTAATCAAAATCCGATTCTATCAAATTAAAATCGGAAAACGAGGGACTATTTATTCTTTCCTCTGTATTCTAGAATGTTCTTTCAATGATTCAATTCATATTTACTATACATTCACTATGAAATTTCAGCCTTCAAATCAGTTCAAAATATTTCAGCTAAGACCTCCCCCACCCTCTTAATTATAAGTCTACGTTCACTCTTACTAATGACTCCCACTCAACCTATTTCCTCTTCGTGATCTGCCATTCCTTGCAACATCCAAAATATCATTGCATTTTCCTTGTCTTCTTTGATATCCCGCCGGCGCTTCACTACCTTCATTTGGTATTATGATTCTCTCAACATCACCTGCTAGATCTTCTTTTGTAAAAAAAAAAAGAAGAAAAAAAAAAAAAAAATGGGGAAGGGGGGATAGAGAGAATTTTTGGACAGTATATTCATATGCAGTATCTTTTGATGACGGCGTGATATTTGTAATTTTCTTTTTTTATGATTTTTTTAAAAAGTAGCTCCTTCTTATTGTATTTCTTATGCAGTATGCGGCAGAGAGTGCATCAAAGGGGTATTCTTTACTTTATTTTTTTCTAAATTAATTTTGAGAATACACAATGAACACGCAAACACATGTTGAAGTTGCGTTCCTTTGTCTGCAAGGGCATGTCTGTGCTTTTTTTTCTCTATTTGATATTATTTTTTGTTATCATCATTATTCTTATCATGCCTTTATTTTTTTCATTATCATTATTATCGTTTTTTATTAATGCTGTTACTGCATAATTATTAACATGTTATTTTTTCTTATTTCATTGTGATTATAGTTATTATTATCATCATTATCGATACTGCTTTAATCATTATCAACATTACTATCCTCATTACCATTATGATAACCATTATCTTTGTTATTATTATCATTATCATCATCATCCTTACCA
>BOPN01000218.1:565594-568094 GCA_017312705.2 Penaeus japonicus
TAATAACAATACGAATAAACATACAAATAACGATAACAATAACAATTATAATATTGACAAGATCAGAACAATTTTCAAGTAACAAGAAAAAAAAAAAAACTTGGAGAAAAAGAACAACGATAAGAAAGATGTGCATGGTAATGGTGGCCATGACCATAAATTCAGGGAATCATCACCATTATTCTCAAAATGGTTCGATATTTCGTTTACTGATTATCAAATATATACATAAGGTCAAAGGTGAGTCACACGCGTCGATAACGGTGCAGAGGACAGCGGAAGGGGCAGGGGGAGGGGGGTGTGGGGAGGAGATAGGAGAGGCAGGGGAGGAAGATGGGGATGGTAGGGGAGAGGGGGGTTGTTGGAAGGGGACAGGGGTGGAGGCAGGGGAGGGGGGAGGGAGGAAGCAGAGGAGAAGGAGGGGAGGGGTAGGATTATTAGAAGAGGGGAGGACGAGACAGGAAGGGGGGTAAGGGGTAGTAAGAGAGGGGAGACGAAGGAAGCAGGGATGGGGGGAGAAGGGTAGGAGGGGGAGGGGGCTGGGATAATAAAGAAAAACCGAGGGAGGGAAAGGAGGGAGTATGGGGGGCGGGGGAAGGGAGTGGTGAAGACGGGGGCGTGTATTGGTTCTAGGAAAGTGGACAAACATGCTTCTTCTCAGAGAGAGAGAGAGAGAGAGAGAGAGAGAGAGAGAGAGAGAGAGAGAGAGAGAGAGAGAGAGAGAGAGAGAGAGAGAGAGAGAGAGTTCTAATTCAGCTTCATGACATATTATTCCCTTAATTACTATATATATCCTTTATACATAAATAGTAGTTAAATAGTACAAGAGTGAGAGAAAGAGAGAGAGAAAAGTGACGTTCTAATTCTGACTTCTATGACATTTACCCTTAATTCTATATATCCTTTATACATAAATAGTAGTTAAATAGTACAAAAGTGAGAGAAAGAGAGAGAGAGAGAGAGAGAGAGAGAGAGAGAGAGAGAGAGAGAGAGGAGAGAGTTCCTAATTCAACTTATAGTATATTAATCATTAATTACTATATATATATCCTTTATACATAAATAGTGATTCGTAGTACAAAGTGAGAGAGAAAGAGAGAGAGAGAGAGAGAGAGAGAGAGAGAGAGAGAGAGAGAGAAAGGAAGAGAAGAGAGAGGGGGGGGGGAGAGAAGAGAGAGAGAGAGAGAGGGGGGGAGAGAGAGAGAGAGAGAGAGAAAGAGAGTGAGCGTTCTAATTCAGCTTCATGACATATTATTCCCTTAATTACTATATATATCCTTTATACATAAATAGTAGTTAAATAGTACAAAAGTGAGAGAAAGAGAGAGAGAGAGAGAGAGAGAGAGAGAGTTTATTGACTGTGACATATTATTCCCTTAATTACTATATATATATTTATATAATGTGGGTCATCATTAAGAGTGAGAAAGAGAGAGAGAGAGAGAGAGAGAGAGAGAGAGAGAGAGAGAGAGAGAGAGAGAGAGAGAGAGAGAGAGAGAGAGAGGGGGGGGGGAGAGAGAGAGAGAGAGAGAGAGAGAGAGAGAGAGAGAGAGAGAGAGAGAGAGAGAGAGAGAGAGAGAGAGAGAGAGAGAGAGAGAGAGAGAGAGAGAGAGAGAGAGAGAGGGAGAGAGAGAGAGAGGGGGGGGGGAGGAGAGAAAAAGAGAAAAGTGAGAGGGGGTGAGAAGGAGAGAGAGAGAGAGAGAGAGAGAGAGAGAGAGAGAAGGAGAGAGAGAGAGAGAGAGAGAGAGAGAGAGAGAGAGAGAGAGAGAGAGAGAGAGAGAGAGAGAGAGAGAGAGAGAGAGAGAGAGAGAGAGAGAGAGAGAGAGAGAGAGAGAGAGAGAGAGAGAGAGGGGGAGGGGAAGAGAGAGAGAGAGAGAGAGAGAGAGAGAGAGAGAGAGAGAGAGAGAGAGAGAGAGAGAGAGAGAGAGAGAGAGAGAGAGAGAGAGAAGGAGAGAGAGAGAGAGAGAGAGAGAGAGAGAGAGGGAGAGAGAGAGAGAGAGAGAGAAGAGAGAGAGAGAGAGAGAGAGAGAGAGAGAGAGAGAGAGAGAGAGAGAGAGAGAGAGAGAGAGAGAGAGAGAGAGAGAGAGGGAGAGGAAGAGAGAGAGAGAGAGAGAGAGAGAGAGAGAGAGAGAGAGAGAGAGAGAGAGAGAGAGAGAGAGAGAGAGAGAGAGAGAGAGAGAGAGAGAGAGAGAGAGAGAGAGAGAGAGAGAGAGGAGAGAGAGAGAGAGAGAGAGAGAGAGAGAGAGAGAGGGAGAGAGAGAGAGAGAGAGAGAGAGAGAGAGAGAGAGAGAGAGAGAGAGAGAGAGAGAGAGAGAGAGAGAGAGAGAGAGAGAGAGAGAGAGAGAGAGAGAGAGAGAGAGAGAGAGAGAGAGAGAGAAGAGACGATGTTAAAAGTAATGATAATAACGTTAATTATGAAGATAACAATGACAATGATAATGGTAAATAAAAAGTAAAAGATACAGAGATAAAAGGAAAAAGAGAAAGAAAACGAGAATAG
>BOPN01000218.1:573094-575594 GCA_017312705.2 Penaeus japonicus
TGATATAGATAGCAACCTTTCAATCATAGAGGAAAGAAAAAAAAATCATAATAAAAAGCAAACCAATCCAAGGCGTTGATACAATAACGGAAAGAAAATTGCAAAACAGATAAAAAAATTGACATCCCAGAAGGAATCCAAACTTGTTGTCCCCTTTTTTTCAATAACTTTTTTTTAGCGTTACAGTACATAATGATACCAAGCCTGTTTTTGTAGGCGTGTAAACTTGACCTCATGTAAATATAAATCAACTATTGATTCTGTTGCATGTGTCTGCGATGCCAGGTGAATTCATTCCTCTCTCAAGTTCTTCATGTATCCACTAGAGTCTCCTGACACATCACAAGTGTCTGCAAGTGTAAGTGTGGGTGAGGTAGATGTATATGATTACCGTAGTACATATGGCATAACGACAGCAACCCATTTTTTAAAAATTGCACATCTACGTTTTCCGTATCAAATGTTCGAAAAATATATATTGCCTATATATATAGTAAGCTTTCCTTAGATTATGAGATTAGATATTCCCAATATGTTAAGGGACTCACGGACGCTAATCGCTGTTAAATAACACAGGAGGGAGAGACCGCAAGCACATAAACTTTGGCATTGGAAAAGAGAGGTTAAACTACTCAGTCACTTGTCTTTTATTGTGGTTTCTTATCAACTGGTTGCTTTATTATTTAGGATGAGATAAAGCACTTATTCATTTTGATATTAAAGGCACTATCGTTCATTTTGAATTTGTTGTGGTGATTTTTTGCTATGTTGTAAATTCATACCTTCTGTTATCTTTATTTTTAAAATACATTCACATATTAACCAGCATGTACACATCCACGCATCCACACAACACAACACAACACAACACAAAATACGCACACACACAACACAACACACACACAAACACACACACACACACATACACACACAACACACACACACAGCACAACACAACACAACACAATACAACAAGCACACCACAACACAACACTGCCCTACAAACGCATGCAAAACAAAGCAAATAGGCACATACATTCGGGGCTAGATTTGTGTACAGCCAAACGGAATGCAGTGCCGCGGGCAGGAAGCAGAGTTATCACAGTTACTCTGTTTATTTCCACGTGTCTCAGTCGCCTTCCTTCTTGCCCATTCATGTTGCTTTCATTAACATCCCGCGGTGTACAGGCATAATGCCCTTCATCTAATAAAGCTATTTGTAATTCTAGATCTTATGTAAGGACGTCATAAAGACCATATTTTAGTCATCGGATGTCCCTGTTCAGCTGATGGGAGATGCAAAAGAAAACGTCATTTCGGAAGCAGGTGGGAAACGTAGTAAAATATGCCAGATGTACGACGAATTCTCCTCTTAATTGATAGGTCGTAATATCTGGACGTTATTCGATTAAGAGTCAAACTAATTGCATCTAAAACTGCGAATGCACGAGGTCGCACGCGAAGAGATTATTCCACAGCCACATAACTTAGAACGCTCCCTACAAAATGACAAAATAAAGATCGGGTGGCGTGACTAATCGTCGTACATTTGGCAGGGGCGGCAGGAAGTCGGGCAGGTGAGGTTAGGTCCACTTCCAGCACCCTCCTCCCCCCTCCCCCTCTCCCTCCCGTCGTCGGCCACTACCCCCGCGGTAATGCGATTTTAAAAGAGGCTCTTGTGCCATGACCATTGTACTTTCGCGGTATTGTTGGATTCAACAAACCTGTTGAAATTGTGCCATGCAAACTATTGTGTGGCGGTTATGAATGGAGTGCTGTAATAAGTGAATAATTACATCGTACCTTTTAACGCACTTCAGTGGGTACACACACAAAATATATCCGTACACACCCTTTCGTGTGCATATAGGTCTGATTTATACACACATATTGAGAATACGCGTGCGTGTTTGTACATAAATATATCACCATACATCGAATATCCCAAATTCTAGTGTCCCGAAGCGCCGCAGATGTTTGCTGGCGGATTTGAAACCTTGCGGACATTATCCTCCAGGTGGAGAGCCTATTGGCGAGGCTCTGGTCAGTGGTTATCAGCCAGGCGCGTCGTCGGCTGTTTGTCTGAAAACTTGTATGTGTGCATGCGTGTTTGGTAGAGGAAGGGAAGAAACAGAAATGAGAAAGAGTGAGGGAGAGCGGGAGGGAGGGAGGGAGGGGGGTATATATATATATGTATATGTATATGTATATGTATATGTATATATATATATATATATATATATATATATATATAGAGAGAGAGAGAGAGAGAGAGAGAGAGAGAGATAAAGGGAAGGAGAGAGAGAGAAAGAGATAGCGAGAGAGAGAGAAAGGGAAGGAGAAAGAGAGAGAGAGTGAGAGAAAGAGAGAGAGAGAGAGACAGAGAAAGAGAGAGAGAGAGACAGAGAGAGAGAGAGAGAGAGAGAAAGAGAGACAGAGAGAGAGAGACAGAGAGAGAGAGACAGAGAGAGACAGAGAGAGAGAAACCAAGCTGGTTGAG